>JAANYP010001871.1:0-99727 GCA_020465985.1 Centrapalus pauciflorus | reverse complement strand
AAGTAAGTGACAAAGGAAATATAATGATTGTGAGAATGATGAAATTAATAATTAATTAAATAAATAGGTTTTTAAAAAATGATGATGTTGAAATGATATATATAATATAAGAAATATGATTGAATGTTAAAAAAAGAAATTCAGATGTAAACAAAATGGTAATTAATGAGGTTGTGTTGAGCAAAAAAGCATACATATGAAAGGAAAAAAAGAAGTAAAATTCGTCTGGTTATGTCAGATACAAGACATCTGCTTAAGGTGAGCATGATTGGATTTCAGCCTCCGTGGCCATCTTAATTGTTCACAGGCTATTTATCGGCTCTTCGTGTCCCAAGTCCTCTTCCCTCTCCAATCACATCCTCAAACGACCAGCCTCATCACAGCTTTCTTACCATCTGGCCCACTCCAAACAATCCACCCTACAACACCACCATCCCCAAATACCTCTCCTGCCTGTGAAGGGATAAGCTTTCGTTTCGACCAACAAGTTGTTCTTTGGAAAGCACCATGCACTCCCTACCATCCATCATCTCATCTCTGTGTCTGAGCAGCTCAAGGCTTCTTTGATATGGTTCAAGAATCCTTCCCAGTCCTTCCCATACTGGACAACGCTCACAGCTGATTGCACTCACTGTAGCAAGGCGTGGCAAACTTACCACGACCGCTCTTCTATCCTCCTCCTTACAACAGACTCTGTGTCCTCTATGGGCAGCCATTTCACACAGCTGGCATCGCTCCTATTCTTGCACACTACCCGTCCGAACACAGTGGCCAGCCGACAATCTTTATTGGGCTCTCTAGCAAAATACGTGTCCGTCCTCAGACCTTTTGACCTGATGTGGCAGATACTCTTGAATTCCAGTTGTCACAGCCTTCAAACTGTTGTTCACGAAGCTTCTGTAGAGGGGAACAACAATTGTTGAGCTTGCACCACCATCTTGCCGGATTCCCAGCCTCTTATCTGTCAGGCCTGTCTTTTACCCAGCTTGCAAGGTTTAAGGACAACCTGGCTTTCTTAGTGACAAGCTCTGGTTGGCCCCAAACCTGCGCCAAAACTGCTGGTAAGGCCTTCTGACTTTGGTCTTCCGGCAGACCAGGTGTTTGAAGGTGCTGTTCCCATCTCCTTCAAAGGGGAGAAGCATCTGCCTCGAAGACTAAGTCTAAGGGGAGAAAAACCTCTTCTCCTAAGGAGAAAAGCAGTACCATACACTCCCACTGGTCAACCAGCAGGGAATCTACAGGTACAGCTGAAGGTGCCTCTCAACTGCTATGCCTACTCAGGCTGTCCTCTCCAAAACCCTGCTCAGTCTAAGGGGAGGAAGTCATTCCTAGGACAGGCCTAGCAGTAAAAGGAGCACTTAATTCTAACTGAAGAAGAGAAGAAATTCCGGGTGCGTCCTAACAGCACACTAAAGGAAAGAAACAAGCGCCTTGATCAACAACAACAGAAAGCAGCTGATCTTAAGTTTCACAAAGCCAGGGCTAAAGAGTAGGTCTTCCTATGCACACGTACTTTGAGTTTTAGAGAAGAACACTTCAAGCTCAGGAGGAATTGAGAAAAAAAAGAATTGCTAAAGCTGCTAAATCTTTGCACTCCAAGAAGCAAAGAAATTAAAATGTCCACCTTGGAGGTGCAAAAGAAATTAATGGAAGCTGCTAAGGTATCAGCAGGAGAAAAGGAGGGAGATAAAGCACAGGGTGCTCAGTCTCTGTGACCAAGACTCAAGTACCCTGCCAGAGCCAAATTCCACTTTGACAACGTGGCTAGAAAGAAATTCATGATGTTGCCTACTAGAAGGCTTGCCAAGGAAGGCGTTGTCAAAGCTGTTCCCATTTGGAAGAAAGGCACACAGTGGCAAGCTTCAGATCACCAGGATGGGTGCAACAGGCCCTGAAATGGAATCCTACGATCACAACTGATGTTGCACAGATGGGATACAGGGAATGGGTGGAACTGGTAGTTGCCCTGACCGTCTAAGTGCAGAAACGGCTAAGACTATCAGGGCATACATCAGAAGCTGATGGAGAGAGTAAGTGAGCTGGGCCTGATTCCAAAAGAGTAAAAGGGGTGTCTCTGTGACATACCCCAAAATAAAGGCCAAGAAGGACAAAGAGGATCAGAAATGGGAGCTACTCCTTACGCTGATTGAACAGGGCGATGCCATTGAAATAAAAGGAGTTGATCATAGTCTGCCTAGAAGGAATAGAGTTTGAGGATGCAAGATTAATAGAAGAACCTGAGCTGGGGCATTTTTTGTAGATCCCCTAACTCAGAAGAAGTGCTTCCAAAGAGCCTCAGAGCTGTACAAAGTTGATCTGAGACAACTTGCCGCCTTCAGACTTGCAGTTTCATTTAGGCAGTCTAGCAAATGGAGAGCAGCCATCTGGGATCAGCTCAGAGGCTTCTATGAAAGAGGAGAGCTCAATGATTCCAAGTTCATGATCATCAGAAGTGAAGTTGAGGAACTTGAGGATACAAGGGAAGAACTGGAAAAGATGGTTCAGGATCCTTCTCCACTGATATGAAGTCCATCTACCATCTGGGTAGGTGAAGAATTGGAAGCTGTCCATCAGTTGGACAGGTTTGCCATTATTTGCTCCCAACTCAAACAGTCCAAACACCTTGTACATTAGTTGTACATCCTGTACATTAGTTTTGTACATATTACATAAGTTGTAAAATTTTTCTTTTACATTAGTTTAAAATACATTAGTACATTAAGTTGGTACTCTTCTAAAAACATGTGTTGTTCTAGTGGTAGTCAAGAATCAGTGTATATAAAACTGATCTTTTACTTTACTGTAAATGTTATCATTTTATTTCAGAGCAAATGGTACTGTAAAAATATAAAGTGATTTTTGATAAGACCAGCTTAGACTGGTTATTGCAAATAGGGGGAGATTGTTAGGCACAAAAAGGCCTCAGTCAAACCTGTTCTACATCTGAGGGGGAGATTTATAATCAAACCTGTTGATGCATTTGAAGGTTGAATTTAAGGACTGTTATATGCCTTATTGAAACCTGAAAATGATTTGCAATATCAGTCTAAAGTTGTTCTATATGTTGCATGTGTTGCAACCAAGACAGTTTGTCCAAGCTGCTCAGTCTGCTGATCAGGCTGGACATAAACTGTCTACGCTGCTCTACACTGTTGAGCAGCTTGGGCATTTTAAAGTGTTCTGTTCTTTGTGAACAGAACCTGTTCTTTGTGAACAGGCTAAACACTTTATGGAATTTGTTTCCAAGTCATCATGTATTGTTTTTTACTACAAGATCAGTTTACAAGTCGAAGACAAAGTGGAAAGCAGAACCGCTCAGCCTGCCCAAGCTGTTCTGTCACATGAAGACAAAAGGTTATTTGAAAAAGGGTGACAGACCTTTTTCTTATATCAAAATAGGCCTTTACAAGGAAGAAAGACGCAAAGTTGACATTCCTAAATTAGTTAAAGGCAATGCAACAGTAGACAAAGTAAAAGACAAAAGTTCTGCACATGTGAAGACAAGTCCTGCTTTTCCCAAAAGTCAGAAAAGGTTATGTTGTCTTTTCAACAGACTTCTCCTTTTCATTCCCGTCCAATGAAGATGTTTCTCTTAGATCCTCTAAGTGAGTATAAAAGGAAGCTTCTAAGGTCAGAAAGAAGTGTGAAGAAAGCTAAGTGCTGAAACCCAAGAGTGAACGTGCAAGTGTGATTTTCATGCATGCAAACCTTCTGTGTAAACCAGCATCTGTGTGTATAAGCTGTTTTACATAAGCCGTTCCTTTAAGTCTTGTAAACACAGTGAGTGCTTCTTAGTGAGTGTATTCATTGTATACTAGTTTGAGTCTGTCTTAGACTAGTAAGCATACTGTTGTATCTGTCATCTCAGCTTGAACTATTCCGCATTCAAGCTTGTTTGTAATTAACAAATAGTTGATAATACATACAAACATTGAGAAAGAGTGTCTAGTTTTTAAATTGTTGTATTCACCCCCCTCTACAGCTTATAACTATATACTTTGGGAACCTCTCGGGACCTACAGATCTTCTAGCTGATAAACGAGTAGAGTGTAGTGTTATGTAGAGTTAATACATGTTATTATCCTTGGATACTAATAAAAGAGACTTATAAGGAAAACTGTCTTATGGGTGAGAGACTCCTGAGAAGTGAGTGTGTGGGTTGTTTGATTAATGAGATACTACCAAGTAAATGAGTTATCCTAAATTTCTGTCTTAGGGAATGGGCGTGATTCCAAGTGTTGTATTCTGATAGAAATAAGTGTGTGAGTGTGTGGGTTAATTGACTGACGAGATATTACAGAGTAACTGATCTATAAAAAATTTCTGAGTTAGGGAACGAGAAAGAATCGGGTGTTAAATTTCTACAGAAAGGGGTATTAAGTTAGGGATGAGTCTTTTATTTAGTTTGTGTTAAGAAACATTATTGAGGACTTTTTATGAGTTATTGAGACGGGTTAAAGGGTAGAGTTTTGCTGGCATGCTATAAGTTGGGAAAGAGAGAAAGAGTTAACATTCTATAGACTCATGGGATAGGGTTAAGTATCTTACTTAATTATGAAACAAAAGCACCACAGTGATAAAGTTGAGTTTCATGGGAAGAATAGTTAGAGTAGATTGATTAATAGGGACAGAGTTCAGGATCGTTTAAGGATAAATTGGGGTACAACTGAGCTACAAAAGGATTTTGTGTTAAGCTTGAGTTAGGGAGTTACTGAGTTGAGTCAGAGGGACATGAGATAGAGATTACTAGATATTTGGAGTTGTGTTAATAATTGATTGGAAAGTTAGATTGTTTGGGATATCAATATTAATGGATTTAATTGAGTGTTTCTGATGTTGTAGTAGTGGCTAATGTGATTACATGGTGATTTCTTATATGGTGAGGGACTTGTTACACGAGATATAGGAGCATGTGATATTAGTATAAGGGTTACAATGAGAAGGGAGCTTTGGGATAATAGTGTTAGTGCAATCGAGGCAATAGGGTATCAGTGGTAAATAGGGAAAAGGAGATTGTTTAGGTTGTGTCTTGAAAGTGTTACGTGACAAGAGAAGAGATTTGAGAACCCTAGATGTAGTGTCCAATATAAGAATTGAGTGACTTTGAGTTAAAGATGTTATAAGGTAAGTGTATTATAGGAATGAATGAGTCACAATAATTAGTGAGTGCAGTTGGGGGTTATGTGATAAATTGAAGCCGGTTTAGAGTTATATTGAGTTATCGCATTGTGCCAGAGATGAGAGACATGAGATGAAAGTACCAGTGGTTCTACACAAAGCAAAGAGTGAGAATAGTGAGGTGCAGTGTTGATTAACCAGAGAGGGAAAGCTAAAATGCATATTAGACGAGAGACTACGACATGATTTGAGAATTTGTTATATTTTGTGAGGTTTCTAAAAAGTGTAATGTTAGAACCGGCATAAGCCATGATAAGAGAGAATTAGAGAGGGAAGAGTTAGCTGATGGCTCAAATACAGGGTACAGAGGTATTCGATCGGTTTTCTGAGTATTAGGACTCCTCGAGACTGTGATTAGAATGAAGATAATATTAGAGATCAGATTTGTGCCCCACAGTGGAAGAGACAGGGATCGAGATAAGGGAAAGGGACAGAGTCACAAAGCGGTAGAGATAAGGATCGAGATAGCAGTAAGGAATGGAGAGGGAATGGAGCCGAGTAGAGAATTTAAGGGTGGAGTTCGAAGGGTATAGACCAGAGTGGGAGACTATGAGAATTGAGTCAGAGCTAGATCCATGGGCAGGGGCCTAGAGTTGGGCAGCGATTTTGAGACATGAGAGATAGTAATATTGGTCCAGGTATTGAGTAGGACTATATGAGATGTCATTATAGACATATGGAACTTTGTATATTGAGTGAACGATGTGTATGTGGTGTGATTGGTTTTCATACATTGTGATGATTTGGGAGAGTAGAGATGCGTTCCGTGCTGAGATGGTGAATCAATATGTGAGATTAGCGATCGTTCTGCAGGAATGGATAATCAAAATTTTGAGTGAGTATAGGCAAGAATGATATAACGGAGCCTTCACATGTGATTCAGAGATATATTGGGTCACGAGCCAAAGGAGGGATATATTAAGTTTCGTCGAAGGAGATGAATGGTGTATTGATATCAAGTATGTTTAATGAGAATATCGAGCCTTAAATTGTGATATTGAGATTGTATTGGGATATGAGAAATGATCAAATAGAAATATAGAGATTATATCTTCTAATGTGATAATACGGACATATGCGTAGAGACTATGGGAATTGAGTGACTTGAGTAGATATAAAAAAAAAAGAGGAAACAATGAGTAAGTAATACGTGAATAGTATGAGATTACCTAGATATAATATAGAGGGGTAACAATATTACTGTTCGATTATTGGGTTGAGTATAAGGCGGAAAGTGTAATTGGGATAGTGTTTATTGTGTCGACATCCTACGAGTTGACACATACACCAAATTAAGGGATTATTAATTATGGGAATTAAGCTATGCCTTTGAAATTCCCATGGGCCTAGGAAACTGAGTATATTAAGGAGATTTTGACCGAGTTATGATTAGGTCTATCAATGAAAACTATGGTTACCTATTAAACATCAACAGAGCAGAGTAATATTGATAAGACGGTATCGAATGTGTTATTTTGAAATTGATTAGGTGATATGTCATTGAATTGTGAGATTCTGATTATGAGTAGTGTATTTTGAGTTAAGTGATGAACCATGAATGAGTTAGAGTGATTCTTGTGAAAGTGTTGCATTCGAGAGGAGTGTTCAGGATTCAGGGTTTCTGAGCTTAGGGCAGTGTTATTATTGGAAAACCATAGGTGAATTTATAGAGTAAGGGTTAAATAATATATATGAGATTACAGAGTATGAGTTCGAAGTAAGATATATGACATCATAAAGTATGGGTTTGAGATGAGGAGTGTAAGATTGCTTAATAGAGTTGGTGTTATCTGGGGTGGATTAAATGAGTATGTTATATGTAAGTCTTAACTGTGATTGGAGCAAGTCAAAATGAGATTGATACATGATCTAAGTTTATGAGATATTACCTTAAGGAGGCCATGATCATCGATATGAGAAGCTGTAGAGGTTGCGGATAGTTATTAAAGTGTGATTGTGATATCGAGTAATATATTGTGATTCCAGGGTCTCAAGTTGATAGGGTTGGGATACGAGCAGGGAACCGAGACTTGAGGAGTGAATTTTAGGGTTAGATGAGTTTGCATGCTTTTTTGAGATATATGTACGATTATTTATTTAATACTTGCATGATCCTTTTACTGAGCTTTCTTACAAGATTATTATGAGTTTTATATTGAGATATTATCATGCATGTATTATTGAGCTTTCTTGAGAACTGTGTTTATTGAAAACCGAGTTTTATAATATGAGATTTGGGACACATGAGCTTCGGAGATATTCAACCACGCGGCTGGGCAGGGGTCGGGTCGCTCCCGATTCTCTTTTGAGTTCCTGATGACTACTTTGTGCGGTCTTGGGATTTGGGTACGTGGATTCGTCCACACGGGTTGAGTACCTATTCTGAGCTACCTTGTGGGATCTTATATACTTGTTCAGTAGAGAACGCTGAACACATTATTATTGAGTTTTCTATTTTTACTGAGCTTTCATAATCGTACTGTTAACCACTTGCATTTTCACCAACCTTAGCTGACCGTGTGTTTTAAATGTGTGTATCTCAGGTGACCAGTGTATTAGTAGGCCTGTTGGACCCAAGTAGGTTTACAACTACCGAGCTCGAGGAGTTAGCTACATTTTTTAGAGGTAGTTAAATTTTGGGGATCATATATATGTACTTCGGATATGGTGTACTTAAATTTGTTTTGTTTTATTAATTATAACCATGTCTATATAGTTACATTCTGGGGATCGTATATATGTACTTCGGATATAGTTACATTATAAAGACTAACAATAATCTTTTTGTTTTATTAATTATAACCATGTCTAATTTTTTTCAGTTTTAAATTTGTCATATTTATCAACTACAACATTGTAATGTAACTTTGTTTCATTTGTAACAACTAAATTTTTTTTGTTATTAATATGGTTAACATTGTTATGTTTTATCAATGATAATATTGAATTTTTTAAAATCAATTTTAACATCTAGCTCTGTTTAGAAATCTTTTTACGTGAAAATTGATGTTATCTGTAATATTCATTTTGAAATTCACACAATTTTAGTTTTAAAAAGTTATTTCATGTGTTCTTTATTCTTCTAATTTTATATTTATACTTGTTTTAAAGTAATCATAATCTTATAGGTTTGATAGTTATAAAGTTAGTTAATATAAAATTTAAGTAATAGTTAATTAGAAATAAATATTAAGAAATGATGAGACTTTGATGTGATAATATATCATAAACACCGTAAGGTATAAAAGCATTTTATCAAAATATAATGAGACATCATGATAAATTAAAGCGAATAATACCAGTTTAGTTTCATAATTGATATAAAGATGGATTTGATTTCAGGTATCAAATATTTACACATATAAATATATAGAACTACTAGTTGTTAATACTCGTACATTAGATGTGATTTAGAAAACATATCATATACAACACATATTTGAATCTACTAATAAATAAAATACCATCTTAATCATATATTTTTAATACAATTGATAATTCAAAAATAAGAACAAGAAAATTAATTATAAAATTTCAATATCCATGGCAATTATCAACTAAAAATTCAAAACAAATGATTAAGAGATGATGTTATTTAGAGACACCCCAAGATGCATTTATATGGTATTTTTTTATCATATAAAGAAATCATTTAATTTGTATAATAATAATTATTATTATGATAGTTATGAGTCTTAAAAAATTTTGATATATGAAACGTCACTGTTAACACAACTTAATTTATTGAAAAGTTAATGGTGCATTGAATATTATTAATTCATTAAAATATTGACGGAAATATATAAGACTGAATTCAAATAAAAACAAAAGTATATAAAAAAAAATTAAAGAAGCTAGGGTGAGAAAAATAATAAATATTTCTTCTAACTTTCTTTTAGTTTTCATTGCATGATTAATAAATAAAATTAAACTTACTTTATACATATTCTAATAGAAAATTAAGGGGGCGTTTGGTTCGCGAATTTACTGAGATTCATTGGGATTTGCATTTAAAATCGTGTGTTTGGTTCGCAGATTACAGTAAGTATTCAAAATCCAATGATTTCTTAAATCCCTCCATTCTTTGTTATTTAAAAACCCAACCTCCCCCCTAAGATTTTAAATCACAGTTAACTTGCATTTTTCAGATTAGCAAATTTTTCATAAAAGATAATGCAAATTCTTTGACAAAATCCTGACAAATGCAAATGCTGCATAATGCAAATCCTTTGACAAAATGCAAATCGCAGAGAAAAATCTGCGAACCAAACGCTCCCTAAAGTACATGAATCATATTAGTAAGAAAAAAGATCATGTACATATGAATATATTCGGAAAAAAAATATTGTGCGACCTTAAAACTTAATTAAAATATGAAATGTAACACCTTCGAAGTACTCCTAAAAGCCACATAAATGACACATCAAGGGATCAATAATATAATAATCCCTAACTATTCCCAAAGTAAACATGAAAATACCTCAGGAAACTTTAATCTACATAATAAGTCACGATAATCCCTGTTTATTTTGCACAAAATTTGAAGTATATATAAAATCCACAGTTCGTAACTACCTCTAGTAGTAGCTAACAACTCCTCGTATGATGATATGCAGCCTACTTGGTTCCAACAGGCTTAATAGAGCTCTGATCTGAGATACATATTAAACACAACAGTAAGCTAAAACTGATGAGAATGCAAGGGTTAATAGTACGATTATTAAAAAGTTCAGCATTCTCTACTGAACAATATATGAGGTCTCACATAGATAGCTCGAAGAATGTTTTCATCCCGGTAGAATAATTCACTTACCCCAAACCCCATATACTCATCCGGTGGGATAACTCACGTACCCAAATCCATGGGCTGCACAAAGTAGTCGTTAGGAGCAGAAAAGGGAATCGGGAGCGACCCGGGCCTTACCCAACCGTACGGTTTATCATTGTATCTTTGTAGCTCATGTGTTCCAAATCTCATATTATTATACACAATTCTCAATTAAAACTCGTTTGTACATGCATGATACTAAATTTCAGTAATAAACTCTCATAATTCTCAGGATTAAGGCTCAGTAAAATATCATGCAAGTATATAATAAATAACCGTACATGTATCTCAGAAAAGATTAAAAACTCACTTGACTCTAAAAATATCGATCCTCAAGTCTTGGTTTCCTGGCTGTAACACGAGGCCATGTAGTAACACATTTTCATGACTCAATATCACCAACACAACTCAATAAGCCTAGTACACAATACCCTAATATCCCTCACAAGCCCAAATACCGGAATACATAACCTGAATACCCCAAACACAAACCTTAGCCCCTGTACTCAGATCGTGGCCGTGCCCAGGGGGGGTTGTGGTCGTGCTTACTCGACCTTCGTCAAGATTCCATCGCCCCGTGTTATCTCATCACTGTCCGAGCTCATTTCACCTCGACTCGAGCTCGACCACAATCGCCCGTGACCCATCCCGGCCTGCTCCCTAGCGAACAGCAGCAATGCTGCTGTATTTTCGTATAGACCAGTAGATATTTCCCAAATCATTTCTTAACTCCGTTAGTTTACGAATTTGCCCCGAATTAGTGCTAAAACATCTCTGGGTACAATTCTAACACTTTAGGATTGATCAACACATAAAATTCATAAATAATCAAAGCTCAAAACTCACCTAAAACCTTATAAACGAGTTTTAAGAAGAAGGTGACAAGTTTCCACTCAATTCACAGCCCAATTCTCACGTTGTTGCTGATTGCTGCTGCTGGAAGTCAATAAAACACACACACGCACATAGTGAATTTCTGGGTTTTGGAATGAATTTGTGAAGGCAGGCAAACACATACGAGGAGAATATATACGTTTTCGTTAATAAATCTGTCTGGTACCCACTATCCAATCCCGTTAACACTAAACACACATGCATATAATTGAACTCCAAATTAGTTAACGATTAATAAGATTGTAATCTTTTATAAAACTCAGTCTCGTAACCCGACTAACTCCCAACCTCTTCACGTGACGGTTCCACTTTTAATTCGATAATTAGTTCAACTCGATATAATTATTCAAATCGACCCAATCAAATAATTGCACGTAACTTAATCAAAATCGGGATGTTACATAAAAATATATACTCACATTTATAATTTTGAATGTTGATTGATTTGAATTATTTTTTTATTAAATTTGTTATTCGCTTGAAGGTTGTTATATTTATAAAGAAAACGGTCTAAAATCATTTTATAACATATGAGCATTTAAAAGAATAACAAAGTATAAGTTGGATATTTTATATATGTCAAAGTTAGTTTCCGAAATTTTAATAATGTTTTAACTATGCTTTCTATTATAATTTTTTGGATGCGACTTTTTAAATATTTCTGAAATATAATACTTGTATGAATAATAGGTAAATTCAATTTTTGTATAAATGAAAGTTACTAAATTATTAAGTTAGTGAAATCCCGATATTATCGTTATATTATATATACATACAATTTTCTAATCTTCTACACCAATCTAAAAGTGTCACGTGACACACGTCGATTGGTTTTTTTGTTTTTGTATTATTTAATTTCAAATTTTCATAATATACTCTTATCTTAGTGTTATCTTTTATTTAACCCCTTTATTTTAATAAATTTTTGTTTAGTCGTCTTTTAACATCTAATATTACAATAATTTTTTACCCACTTAAAATTATGATTTTAATTATACGTATGTTCAGAGTTGTCTTTTGGAACTATAATGTTTATGTTTAATGGTATGAAAAATACTTTATTATTCAAATGCGCAATACAAAATTTTAATGATATTGCTTTATAATAAAAATATAACTAATTATTTTTAGATTTTTTTATTAAATATAATCATGTTTCACATTTAACATTACTATTAATTATAACGTTGGTACGCCCTAATTGATGTATTTGGGACATTACCATTATAATAATATTTGATTTGATCGTAAACCAACAAATTAAATTGGCGATTAAACTTAATCAATGTCATAATTTTTAATTATTGTTATAAATATTTAATTAATCAATTTTGGTTCTGATCCGATTTAATAAGACATAGTTTAGCATTGTAAAATCTATAAAACCAATTGTAGGAACTAACTAACAGTATCATTTTGCTTGCTTTTTGGATATATATCAGCTTTCGAATTTCACTATTCGATTATGGTTCAATTGTGTTTTGGTATTTGATTGTTTGAAATGTATTTATGCATTTGTTTTTCAAATTTATTTTTGTAATTATTATTTTAGACTCCGCATGCGTGGCCAATCATGATTGGTTGGATTATTTTTGTTAGGCACAAAAAGGCCTCAGTCAAACCTGTTCTACATCTGAGGGGGAGATTTTAATAATCAAACCTGTTGATGCATTTGAAGGATGAATTTAAGGCCTGTTATATGCCTTATTGAAACCTGAAAATGATTTGCAATATCAGTCTAAAGCTGTTCTATATGTTGCATGTGTTGCAACTAAGACAGTTTGTCCAAGCTGCTCTGTCTGCTGAACAGGCTGGACATAAACTGTCTACGCTGCTCTACACTGTTGAGCAGTTTGGGCATTTTTAAAGTGTTCTGTTCTTTGTGAACAGAACCTGTTCTTTGTGAACAGGCTAAACACTTTATGGAATTTGTTTCCAAGTCATCATGTATTGTTTTTGACTACAAGATCAGTTTACAAAGTCGAAGACAAAGTGGAAAACAGAACTGCTCAGCCTGCCCACGCTGTTCTGTAACCTGAAGACAAAAGGATATTTGAAAAAGGGTGACAGACCTTTTTCTTATATCAAAATAGGCCTTTACAGGGAAGAAAGATGCAAAGTTGACATTCCTAAATTAGTTAAAGGCAATGCAACAGTAGACAAAGTAAAAAGACAAAAGTTCTGCACATGTGAAGACAAGTCTGCTTTTCAGAAAAGTGCAGAAAAGGTTATGTTGTCTTTTCAACAAGACTTTTCCTTTTCATTCTGTCCAATGAAGATGTTTCTCTGAGATTCTCTAAGTGAGTATAAAAGGAAGCTTCTAAGGTCAGAAAAAGAGTGAAGAAAGCTAAGTGCTTAAACCAAGAGTGAACGTGCAAGTGTGATCTTCATGCATGCAAGTCTTCTGTAAACCAGCTTCTGTGTGTCTAAGCTGTTTTACCTAAGCTGTTCCTTAAGTCTTGTAAACACAGTGAGTGCTTCTTAGTGAGTGTATTCATTGTACTAGTTGTCTGTCTTAGACTAGTAAGCATACTGTTGTATCTGTCATCTCAGCTTGAACTATTCCGCATTCAAGCTTGTTTGTAATTAACAAATTGTTGATAATACATACAAACATTGAGAAAAGAGTGTGTAGTTTTTAAATTGCTGTATTCACCCCCTCTCTACAGCTTATAACTATATACTTTGGGAACCTCTCGGGACCTACAATATATCTCAACCGGAATTTAAACATGTTCAATCTGAATATCTATAACTCACAGGTCTGGGTCTTTATCAAACAGATATAAAAATCTGCCACCTGAGTTATCTCAGGGTTTTATCTTTGTCAATTCTATTCTCTAACAAATCAAGTCTTTGACCCTGCTTTAAATCTTTTAAATCTTTGTCTTTATGTTCAGAATTTTACTGAACCTGTCCAGAATTATATCATATAAATCTCATGTCAATATCATCATCATTATCATGGAATTTCATCATCTTTTGGTCATTAAAATCTTTAATTCTATCTGATTCTGATAACTGATAATCTTATCAATCTTTCATTTAATTTATATTCTCTTGTTTCATTAAATCCTCAAAAGCTTTCTATATATATACATATTATATATATATATATATATATATATATATATATATATATATATAACCATTTATTTATTTAAAATATCAAAATATCATCATTTTCAGGATTCGGACCAACCCGGATTCGGATCCATCCGGATTGGGGACCCGGATTCGGATCCATCCGAAATGGTAACCAATTCGGACCCAGCTGCATCCGAAACAACCATCCGAATTAGGATATCATGGAAACCGAATTTAGGATTTATCCGAAGTGTAGAGTCCGAATCATGAGATCCGAAATAGTACCATCCGGATTCAGCTTTAGATCCGAATTAAGATCCGAATTGACACATCATCCGAATTCGGTCCTAACCGAATTCGGACCCATGACTTGTAAAAATTCCCAGAAAATGTTCTTGGTGTTCTTGAATATTTTTATACGGATTTTACATAAAATTCACAAAACCTATTTATATCCAACATGCAACTTAATATATTGATGTATTATGATTATTGGGTTGATTTTATACATTTTTCCCTATCAAAAACACTACAAATTAATCAAGATCATCCAAAATGATCATTTTTGTCAAGAACATCTTTTTCATCAAAATTTCCGATTTCTACATAATTTGGATGAATTAATCACTGATTTGTGTTTCTATAACTTCAATACATCTAAATACATACTTTCTAACAAAATGATCTAACATGCATCATAATTTCATGTTTATAATTTGTGGGTATTCGGTTTTTCATAAAACCGAACCAAACATTGAAAATATGAAATTTAAGTAATGAATTACCTTAAATGCTTGTAATTTCTTGTTGTTGAATGTTTGTAGCAACTTGTACTTGATTAATTCTTCAATTTAATGCACTTTAATGGGTTTCTTGAAGAATTGTTGAGGATGCCGTATACTTAGAGAGAGATTAGAGAGAGAGTGGTTTGTGGGTTAATGATCTTAAATGATCATAATTTTAGTTTTTATATATTAATTTGATCAATTTTGCTATTTAACCCACTAAACTTTTGTATCTTACCTATCTTTTAAATTTAATCATCTATAATTATTCATAACATATATAAATAATTTAATTAAATAATTTCAAACTTAAATAAATTACATTATAAATAATGTAATAAAATTATATTATTATCTCGAAATCAATTATTACATGCTTGGCAAAAGTTAGGTTGTTACAAGCTATGACACTTGTATTATCACACAGAATAGGTGTCTTCCTATATACAAGCCCATAGTCTTCAAGCTGATGTTGCATCCATAGAATCTGCCCACAGCAGCTTCCAACAGCAATATACTCAGCTTCAACAGTAGAAGTGGAAACTGAGTTCTGCTTCTTGCTACACCAACTGATCAACTTACCACCAAGGAGTTGACATCCACCTGTTGTGCTTTTCCTGTCTCGTCTGCAGCCTGCAAAATCAAAATCTGAATAACCTGTTAGCTCAAGACTTGAGTCTTTGGGATACCAAAGACCCAAACCTGGTGTACCCTTAAGGTATCTGAAGATTCTTTTTACAGCAGCTAGATGTGATTCCTTAGGATCAGCTTGAAACCTAGCACATAAACAGGTAGCAAACATAATATCTGGTCTACTAGCAGTTAAATATAGCAAGCTCCCAATCATGCCTCTATAAGCTGTTACTGAAACAGCTTTGCCACTGGCATCAACATCCAACTTTACATTGGTTGTCATTGGGGTTTTGATAGGAGAACTTTGATCAAAATTTAATTTTTTTAAAAGATCTAAAGTGTACTTTCTTTGATTTATGAAAATTCCATTTGAGGTATGTTTAACCTGTAATCCTAGAAAGAAAGTAAGTTCACCCATCATACTCATTTCATATTTTGATTTCATGAGTAGTGAAAAATTCTTGCATAACTGCTCATTAGTGGAACCAAATATTATGTCATCCACATAGATTTGAACAAGCATAAGATCAGATTTCACCTTCTTTATGAACAATGTGGTATCCACTTTACCTATTGAATAACCATTGGTCATAAGGAAATCAGTTAGAGTGTCATACCAGGCTCTAGGGTATTGTTTTAGACCTTAGAGGACTTTGTCCAACTTATAGACAAAATCTGGGTGATGTTCATTTTCAAAACCTGGAGGCTGCTTGACATACATTTCTTCTTGCAGCTTCCCATTCAAAAAAGCACTCTTCACATCCATTTGAAATACCTTCATACTCTTGTGGGCAGCATAGGCTAGAAACAAACGAATTGTTTCTAACCTGGCCACTGGAGCAAATGTTTCATCATAGTTAATGCCTTCTTCCTGTCTGTAGCCTTGAGCAACCAATCTTGCCTTATTTCTAATAACATGACCTTGCTCATCCATTTTGTTCCTGATAACCCATTTAGTGCCAATTATTGTTTTACCTATGGGAGTAGGAACCAGCTTCCATACTTTGTTTCTATCAAACTGATTGAGCTCTTCTTGCATGGCAGTGATCCAATTGTCATCTTTTAGTGCTTCATCCACTTTCTTAGGCTCCATCAGGGACACAAAGCTAGAAAACATACAAAAATTTCCTAATGTGTCCCATCTTGTTTGTACCCCTTTGTTGATGTCACCAATTATTTGATCATTGGGGTGACACCTGATCCACTTAGGATCATGCCTCAATGAAGATTATCCTGCATCATTTTCATCTTCAACAGGTCCTGTTGAACAGCTTTCAAGATTTCCAGACTCTCCATTGTTATCTTGAGCATGTTCGCTTGTTGAACATGACTCTCCATTGTTAAACATATCAGGAGAGGATCCAGGAAAATCAGCATTAATTGGTTCAGGACATGATGTAGTAATTATGTCAGTACACTTATTCACACAGGGTGTATCAACATCATTGTGGTTAACAGGTTCCACTCTGGGTGTAGTGGAAGCTTTTGAGTCCTTTTATTCATTGATGGAATGCATGAGATCATCAAAGCTGAACTCTCCTGAAACTGATTCAGGAACAGCTTTGGTGGAAGCACTCCTAGACTCTTCAAAGGTCACATTGATAGATTCATCTATCACCTTTCTTTTGTAGTTGTATATTCGGTAGGCTTTGGAGATAGCAGAATATCCAACAAACACACCTACATCAGCTTTGGGTTCAAATTTTGCCAGTTGGTCCCTCTGATTCAGAATGAAGCAGGGAGATCCAAACACATGGAATAGCTAATATTTGGCCTTCTCCCTTTGATTAACTCATAGGGAGTCTTGTTGAACATTTTCACCACCAAGGATCTGTTTTTGGTGAAGCAGGCAGTGTTAACAGCTTCAGCCCAAAATGATGAAGGCAAACCTGATGCACACAGCATGGTTATGGCAGCTTCAATGAGAGTTCTGTTTCTCCTTTCAGCAACTCCATTTTGTTGTGGAGTTCTTACAGCTGAAAAGTTTTGTGAGATCCCTCTTTCTTCACAAAAGTCCTCAAGAGTACAGTTTCTGAATTCAGTACCATGATCACTTCTAAGCTGCTTAACATGAGCGAGTTCAGCATCTCTATCTTTTTGATAAACCCAATGATTTCTCTAGCAGCGTCTCATTTGCTCTTCAGAAAGATCACCCATGTAAACCTGGAGAACTAATTAACCATTATTAGAGTGTATCTTCTACCTCCTAGACTTGGGACACTGACTGGTCCAAACAAGTCCAAGTGGATTAAGAAGAGAGGAGTATCAATAGAGAAATTATGCTTAGATTTAAAAGATGTTTTTCTCTGATTGCCTTTCTCACAAGCTGTGCAGAGTTTATCCTTAACAAAGGTTATGGAAGGAAAACCTGTTACCAACTCTTTCTTACAGAGTTTGTTGATATTCTTAAAGTTCAGGTGTGATAGCCTTTTGTGCCATAACCAGTTCAGGTCTGCATTGCTTCTGGAGATAAAGCAGGTTTCAATTGTGGGATCAGCAGATTTCATGTCCACAACATACACACCTTTCTTCCTTTGTGCACACAACACAACTTTGCCTTGGGTATCCAATATGTGACCCAGGTGCTCATCAAAGTTAACCTTGTAGCCAGCATCAAAATGTTGACTTATGCTTACAAGATTATGTTTCAGCCCAGACACATAGGCTACTCTTTTGAATACATCAGCACCAGCTTGAAGAGTTCCGTATCCTTCTGTGGATCCCTGGACATTGTCACCAAAGGTGACTTTTGGCCCTTTTTCAGGCCTGAGATCACTCAGCAGCTCCTTACAACCTGTCATATGTCCTGAGCAGCCACTGTCCAAGTACCAAACCTGGGATGGTTGTTTGTCCTACAAAGTGTTATGGGAAAATATTAGTTATTTTTAGGGGAACTCATCATAGGGATGAGTGCTCCTACTTAATCAACATTTACTGATGGACCAGTGATATCCACATTGTATCAGCTTGGATACTATCCTCATTGACTATGTTACTTCCAACACTGCTTGTTTTTGCAATGATGGAACTAGCAGAGTCAACAGGCCTCATTTCCTCAGTTTCAGGATAGTCTTTGGCCATACGTGTCTTCTTCCCACACTTATAGCATTTTCTCTTTTTAGCCTTTTTGGAAGAAGAACCTCCAGAAACATATTCTGAATTATTTTTGTTGATTCTGTCAGCAGGTTTAGCAAACTTATTACTGTTTTTAGAAGAATCAACAGTTTGGGTGGAAGGCACAATGGCAACAGCTTTTCCTGTATCTTCTTTCCTCTTTTAGGAGGACAGATTTCAAATACAGGTAACTTGATTGGCCTTTGACCTTCCACAAGTTTGGGAAACTTATTCCCAAATTTCTCAGGTTGAGCAATGGCTTTGACTTTGCCCTTACTGAGATGTGATGGATGTTGCCTATCAACATAATCACTGCTTTTGGTTTTGAAAGACTTACCTTCATTTATACCCAATTTTCCACTATGATTTAAAAACTTATTTGAAATCACAGCAGATTTACTTTCAACATGACACTTACCCCTATTGAAAGCAGGCTGCTTACCTTTTGAAAACTTTTTCTCAAAATGATCAGCATCAAAAGGATTAACAGTTCTCTTACCATCAGCTTTAGACCCAGAGCTTGTTTTGTCAACAGGTTTAGAGTCCACAGCTGCAGCTAGAGCTTGTTTTCCTTTCTTTTCCTTGTGTGAACCAGCTGAGCACTTAGCAGACTGATTTGATGGAGAACACATTCCATCATCAGCTTTTGGAGCTTTTTCACACAAGCTGTTAGTATTTTGAGGCCTGACAAACCTGTTTGTTGAGACTAGCTTACCATTCACTTTCTGGATGAAAGTGCTGGGAAGCTCACCAAGAGTGGATAAGTCATTTTTCAGATTATTTATCTCAACAATAGAAGCTCTTTTGTCAAGATCCCCTCAAAGATATGCTTAGATTTGTGCAGGGATCTGTTGACTGATGCAATGGCTGACTTTTTATGCAGATTGGCACCAAGAGTCAACAATCTTTTGAAGCTTTGCATGTTTTATGTCTGTTTCTCTCTTTTCTTCTAGTAAAATGGAATAGATGTGTTTTAATTCATCAAGTTCAGTTTCCAACTTATGGAAACTGTCCAGTTTACTAGTTTTTATTTCAAGATCAGTTTTTAGCTTGGAGATTTCAGACAACAAAACATTTTGCTTCTAAACAGCAGCTTTTAAATCAATAAGCATATATTCAAACATTTTTACTTTTTCATCAGAACTGTAAGCCATAAAATTTTGTACCTTGTACATCATTGTTGGATTCCAGTTCTCTAAGCTGTTGAAGGCTTTAGCTTCAGCCAGGTCTTGTTTGAAGTTGCTAGTTGATGGGACATCAGTATTGGCCATCAAACAGTTGTTATCTTCTTCATCTGAAGATGAATCAGATTCCTCCCAATCACATGTCTCAGCCATGAGTCCCTTTTGCTTGTTGGAAGCCACTGAGTCTTCCAACTTCTTCAGCTTAGCCATGGCCATAAGGTACTTAACCCTGTAGCCATCGTCCCTCTTTGTCATGAATGGTTTGGGTGATTGACCAACAACTTTAGACACACAGTCAGCATCTATATGACCAGTTTTGCCACATTTAAAGCACTCAACCTTAGTTTTATCAAATGCCTTCTTTTTTATGGCACTTGACTTCCTTTACAGCATTCTTCCACTAAACCTCTTCTTATTGAACTTCTTGACAAGCATTGCAATCATTTGCTCATCATCTAGTTCAACAAGATCTTCACAGTATTCCTCCTCAGACATCTCTTCCCTTTCATCATCAGCCTGTTCATCAGGTTGTGTGAACACATCACATACCTGACCAACAGGTTGTCTCATGCTGGCCACAAAGGCAGCACCTCTCTTAGACATTTCCAAGGCATTTCTTTTCTGTTGCCTTGACTGCTCATCATTCAGTAAGGATCCATACAGATTTACAAGATCCATACCTTTGATGGTGCCTGAATTTCTCAAGATAGTAGAAAAGTAGTTCCTTTCTTCAGGCAGGATGTCCAAGAACTTGTTCACCAGTGTCAAGCTGTCCTTTGTGATCCCAACAGCTTTGAGATCATTGATAAGAGCAGTGAACCTGGTATAGGTTTCCGTGAGAGGCTCCTTTGGTTTTGCAAAGAAGAGTTCATACTGCCTAACAAGGTTGTTAATCCTGTTATCCAGTGTGATTGTGGGGCCATCATGGACGGTACACAAAGTATTCCACATCTCCTTTGCATTCTTCATTTTCCAACCTGCTTGAACACATCATCAGGAAGAGAGATGAACAGGTTATTCCTGGCTTTTGCATCAAGAGCAACCAGCCTTTTGTCTTCATCAGACCATTGAGCTTTGGCCTTCTCATAGGTTCTAATCTCAGGGGCAGCTCCTTCAATACCAGGAGTGATAGTAGTAACAGAAGTTGGCACATAGGGACCTTCCATTACTGTCTCTGGCAGTTGTACATCCAGATTCTCTAAGTAGAGCATCATTATGCACTTCCAACCAAAGAAGTTTTGATGATTGAATTTTGGGGGTTTAGCCATTGAACCATTGTCATAGTAAGAAGAAGAACTGACAGCACTGTTGTCCGTGGGAAAGTAAGGAGAATGAGAGATCTAGAGTTATGACACACTCTATCGGCTCTGATACCAGTTGTAGGTCCCAAAAGGTTTCCCTAGTGTATTGTTCTAAGCTGTAGAGGGGGGTGAATACGGCTAATTAAAACTTAACACTCTTTTCTCAATGTTTGTGTATATTATTATCAAGTGTTAATTACAAACAAGTTTGACTGGGGAAAGGTTCAAGCTGAGATGACAGATACAACATATATTCAACTAAGCTAAGACACACTCAGACTAGATACAATGAATACACTCACTAAGATGACTCACTGATTTTACAAGACGCAGATGGACAACTTGAATAAGAACTGTTTGGACACACGTTATTGTTTTATTCAAGAATACTTGCATGCATAGAATAACACACTTCAATGCACGATCTGAATTTCTCACTCTTGTTTTTCTCACAATCCTTAGAAGCTTCTTTTTATACTATCACTGAGAGTCTCAGTGAAGCTTTCTTCTTTGGACGAGGAGAAAGTGGAATGTCTTTCCAAGAAGACAAAACAACTTTTTTGCACATTCTGATAAAGCAGACTTGTCTACATGTGGCAGAATCTTTGTCTTTTTTCTTTTTGCCACTGTTGCATAAGCCTTTAACCAAAAGAGGAATGTCAACTTTGCATCTTTCTTCTTTTGTTAAGGCCATTTTGATATAAGAAATGGTCTGTCACCCATTTCAAATATCCTTTTGTCTTCATGTAACAGAACAGCGTAGGCAGGCTTTTGCAGTTTCTGTTTTCCACTTTGTCTTCGACTTGTAAACTGATCTTGTAGCCAAAAACAATACATGAGGACTTGGAAACATATTCCATAAAGTGTTTAGGCTGTTCACAAAGAACAGGTTCTGTTCACAAGGAACAGAACACTTAGAATCTGTTCAAGCTGCTCAGCAGAATAGAGCAGCGTAGACAGTTTATGTCTGTAACAACCTAACTTTTTGTCAAGAATGTAATAATTGAATTTTGAAATAATAATGTAATTTTTATTACATTATTTATGATGAAATTTAATTAAGTTTGAAATTATTTATACATATGATATGAATTATTGAAAATGAATAAAAGAGATGTATTATACAAAAGTATAGTGGGTTAAATTCAAATATGACCAATTTAAAATATAAAAGCCAAATAAATGATCATTAAGATCATTAACACAAAAATTTCTCTCTCTCTAATCTCTCTCTAACCTCTCGGCCAAACATCAAAATTCATCAAAGAAATCCATAAACTTGCAATCAATTGAGGAATCAATACACTAAAGAGTTACAATCATCATCAAAGATCAATAATCTACAAGAATTTGAGGTAATAGTTTCTTTTAATTTCAAAATATATGAATGTTTGGTTCGGTTTAGTGTAAAACCGAAACCAAGAGATTAAAGTATGAAATTTGTTGTTGCATGTATAAAATTTTACTAGTTTATGATGAATTAAAGCTACTAAATGAATCAGAAACAAAATTTGTGAGTTGGATTGTCCAAAATAGCAACAAATCGGAATTTTTGACAAAAGTGTGTTCTTGACAAAAAGAGTAATATTTTGGATGATTTTGACCCATATATGATGTTATTGATAGGGAAAAGTATATAAAATCAACCCAAAAATGATAATATAACATAATATAAAGTTGCATGTTAATATAAAAGAGTTTTGTGAATTTTTATGAAAAATCCGTATGAACAAATGATGAACGCCAAGAACAAAATTTCTGGGAAAAATATAAGTAAGGATCCGAATTCGGGTATAACCGAATTCGGATGGTGCCCATTTCGGACCTATGTTTAGGTTCGGATGATATCATTTCGGGTCCTTATAAAATCGGTTGACCAATTTCGGATTTAACATGACTTCGGATGGCACCTAATTCGATCCCAAATCCGAATCCGGATGACTGTTTCGGACACTACTTGGTCCGAATTCGGATGATATTTCGGATGAGCTAATTCGGGTCCCTAATTCGGATTGGTCCGGATCCAGATGATCCGAATCCGGATGGTCCGAAACCCATTTCTATGTATTTTGATATTTCAATTAAATAAATGATTATATATATATACTTATTGTTATATATATATATATATATATATATATATATATATATATATATATATATATATATATATATATATATATATATAGAAAGCCAATGAGAATTAAATGAAACAAAGTATATGAATAAATGAATAATTGATGAGAATTACAAATTATCAGAATCAGATAAAATAAAGATTTTAAAAGACTAAAAGATGATGAGACTGACAAGATATTATCATGATAATTCTGGACAGGTTCAGTGAAATTCTGAACATAGATACGAAGATTTAAAGACTTAAAAGCGGGTCAAAGACTTGATTTACAAAGAACAGATTGACGAAGATAAAATCCTGAGATAACTCAGGTGGCAGATTTTATATCTGTTTGATAAAGACCCAACACTGTGAGTTATAGATATTCAGATTTAACATGCTTGAATTTCCGGTTGAGACATATTGTTGATGCTAAATTAATTTGACATTCATTTATCAGCTGGATTGTGACCTGTGCACACCATGGATGGGTGTTGCCCAGTGGATCATGATAGCTATTTGACTTATCATTTCATATGATATCGCTTTTACAGTTCCTTTCAGATTTGCTTAAAGATTATTGCTATCATGACATTGATTACGTATGCTTCATCATTGCATTTACTAGACATGTTGATTCAGCTTGATTAGCCCTGATTGGTCTATTGTTCTAAACCTGGCTATTTCACCAGTTCTATTGAACTTGGTAATGACCTCCGATGTTCTGCCACGTTGATTTACTGGTAGCTAGCCCAGTATGTGGCTGATCCCCACAATTTAAGTGTGAGTGTGGCCTGAGCATCATCCGACTCTATGACTTCTATGTCTCAATCATGAGGGCTGTAGCGGCAGCCAAGACATATCACGCTAGACTGATGATCCGCTTGACATTGCATGTTTAATTTGAAAATCTATTTACTCACTAAGCATTGCTTACGGTTGCTACATTAACATTTTTATAGGAAAAAGACAAAGGAAAGTCACCTGTCGGACCTAGTTCTTAGGTCTTACACGCTCAAGACAGAAGTTTCATAAACCTCTACTCAGCGACCCCATTTGGGTAGTAATTGGATGACGATATTATGGTGATCTGGGTAGCTTTATTTTGATTATATGATGACATGAATTAGATTAGACTTGTGCCCTTTATAACTTTAATTTAAAAACTTAATCTGTATTAAACTTAAATCTTAATAGCTTGTACTGTAATTTAATATTCCGCAATTAATTACTCTATCTTAGTTATGGTTGATATCGTATTGCATAATGTGGGACCTAGACTAGTGAGAACTGCCCCGTAAGGGGTGGTCTTCACAGGATGGTATCAGAGCCCATAGTTTGAGTGAATCAAGTATTACGTGAGTATACTTGGTCTCAAACTGAAGCAATACATATGAATCAATCATTTAGGTGGTTTGAACTGAGATAGGATGTACAGACTATTAGGATGGGAAAAAGAGTACATAGATCTAAGTCTATAAACTGATAGTTATTTGATTTTAATTTTCAGTTAAGATGTCTGGATCAGGATCAGGTGACATACCAAGCAACATGACCCCACAACAAATGTTTGAGATGATGCAACAATTGTTAGCCCAACACTCAGAACAACAAAATAAGACAATGCAAGAACAGTTTCAGGCCAGAGATGAGGCCGAAGCTAAAAGACGTAATGATAAGAAAAATAAGCGAAAAGATAAGCAAGTCCAGAATGAAGAATCTGATTCTGATAACGCAAATCCTGAAACCCAAATTGCTCAGCCAAAAGGCTGCAAGTTTAAAGATTTCAAAGCTAGCGGTGCTTTGAATTTTGAAGGAACAGTTAATCCGATTCAGGCGATGGATTGGATTAGCCACACTGAAGAAATCTTCCGCATTTCTGATTGCTTAGACTCCAAGAAAGTGAGTTATGCGTCCGCGTTATTTGTCGGTGCTGCTCGTGCATGATGGAAGACCCAGAGAAGTATCTATGGCGAAGAAATTATTCAGACTCTAGAGTGGAACCAGTTTCTTGATATGTTCAATGCAAAATATTGTCCTATTGATCAAAAAGATAAGATGGAGGTTCAACTAATGCAGCTGACCCAGGGAACAAAGACTGTTGATGAATACGAGCACGAATTTTCTCGATTATGCGGCTACTCCTCGTATCAAGTAGCTACCGAAGAAAGGAAGATGAATAGATTCCGCGGAGGACTCAACCCGAGATACCGACATCCGATGAGTGCGATAAAGTATAAGAGTTATCTGGAAATAGTAGAGGCGGCAAGACAGATCGAGAGAGGATATGTAGAGTATGGCGATCAGCTCTACGCCCCATCAGCGAATCCGACATGTCCATCTCCTCCGAAGAAACAGCGATTTGGCAGATTCTTTAAGCCAAATAAGTCTCAGTCCCAGCAATCT
Organism: Centrapalus pauciflorus; assembly: GCA_020465985.1. NCBI lineage: Eukaryota > Viridiplantae > Streptophyta > Magnoliopsida > Asterales > Asteraceae > Centrapalus > Centrapalus pauciflorus. The sequence continues at coordinate 74,201 of JAANYP010001871.1, read as the reverse complement.
CAGCAGTATAGTTCACAGCCGAAAGCCCAAGCGTATTCACTAACGAACGAGCCGCGATTCTGCAAGAGATGCAGAAAGTCACATATGGGGCTATGTAACCCAGATGACGTCACATATTTTGCTTACAATAGAATTGGTCACAGCAACGAAGAGTGCCCACAGCAGGGACGAGGATGTGCAAAGTGCGGGAAAAGAGGACACTTTATGTATCAGTGTCGCAGCGGGCAACGAGGACAGTCACAGTCATCAGCGGGAGGATCTACTATGAAGAGTTCAGCTGCTACTCCAACCTCAAGGACTCGAGCTTTTCAAATAACAGCCGAGGAAGCAAAAGAAACACCTGACGTAGTTACCGGTACGTTCATGCTCAACTCAATTCCTGCTCGCGTATTATTCGATTCCGGTGCTAGTCGTTCTTTCATATCAACATCTTTTGCACAAATATTATCTAAGTCCCCATCGAAGCTTCCAGTACTACTTGACATTGAGACAGCCAGTAACAACTATGTTATGGTTGATTCTGTTTATCGAAACTGCACTCTACTTGTTGATAATATCGTGTTCAATCTCGACCTCATTCCTATTCCGTTGAAAGAGTTTGACGTTATCATCGGCATGGACTGGCTAACGAACAACGAAGCAACGATTGTATGCAACCGTCGGATCATCAGAATCAAGTCCTCAGACGGCCGAGTATTGGAGATCAAAAGAGAGAAAAGAAAAGGTGCTCATTGCTTCATTTCTGTTGAAAAAGCGCATAAGTACCTATCTAAGGGTCACGAATCTTACGTCTGCTATGTCTCATCTGAATCTAACTCTGAAGCCCAAAAGAAATCTTTATCTGATATCCCAATCGTCTGTGAGTTCCCAGACGTATTCCCTGACGATATTTCTGGAGTGCCACCGGAACGTCAAGTCGAGTTCGGCATTGACTTAGTTCCTGGTGCGGCTCCCATTGCAAAAGCTCCTTATAGACTTGCACCTGCAGAAATGCAGGAAATGTCAAAGCAGTTACAAGAGCTGTTGGAAAAGGGGTTTATCCGACCGAGTTCATCTCCATGGGGTGCACCTGTCTTATTCGTTAAGAAGAAAGACGGAACTTTTCGAATGTGCATCGATTATCGGGAGTTGAACAAAGTCACAATAAAGAATAAGTATCCTCTGCCTAGAATTGATGATCTATTTGATCAGCTACAAGGAGCCAGCTATTTCTCGAAAATCGATCTTCGTTCTGGGTATCATCAGTTGAAAGTTAAAGATGAGGATGTTCCAAAGACAGCCTTCCGAACAAGATACGGTCATTACGAATTTCTAGTAATGCCTTTCGGACTGACAAATGCACCAGCGGCATTCATGGACCTCATGAATCGCGTGTGCAGACCGATGCTGGATAAGTCAGTTATCGTATTCATAGACGATTTTCTGATTTACTCCAAAACGGAGGCTGATCATGCTATTCATTTGCGGCAATTGCTAGAGTTACTGAGAAAAGAAAGACTCTACGCAAAATTCTCTAAGTGCGAATTCTGGCTCAGACAGATTCAGTTCCTTGCCCATGTTGTATCTGACTTCTTCTACAGTATTCTTCCACCAAACCTCTTCTTGTTGAATTTTATGACAAGCATTGCAATCATTTGCTCATCATCTAATTCAGCAAAATCTTCACAGTCTTCCTCCTCAGACAATTCTTCCCTATCATCATCAGCCTGTTGATCAGGTTGTGTGAACACATCACACACCTGACCAACAGGATGTCTCACGCTGGCCACTAAGGCAGCACCTCTTTTGGACATCTCCAAGGCATTTCTTTTCTGTTGCCTTGACTACTCATCATTTAGTAAAGACCCATATAGATTCACAAGGTCCATACTTTTGATGGTGCCTGAATTTCTTTGAATAATAGAGAAATAATTCCATTCCTCAGGGAGAATGTCCAAAACTTTGTTTACTAGAGTTAAACTGTCCTTGGTGATCCCAACAGCTTTGAGATCATTGATTAGAGCAGTGAATTTGGTATAGGTTTCAGTGAGAGACTCCTTTGGCTTTGCAAAGAAGAGTTCATACTGTCAAACAAGATTATTGATTCTTGTTATCCACTGTGATAGTGGGACCATCATAGATGGTACACAAAGTATCCGACATCTCTTTTGCAGTCTTCATTTTCTCAACCTGTTTGAACACATCATCAGGAAGAGAAATAACCAGGTTGTTCCTGGCCTTTGCATCAAGAGCAACCAGCCTTTTGTCTTCATCAGACCATTGAGCTTTTGCCTTTTCAAAGGTAATGATTTCAGGAACAGCTCCTGTAGCAGCAGGAGTGATAATAGTAACAGAGGTTGGCACATAGGGACCTTCCATTTCTATCTCTGGCAGTTGCACATCCAGATTCTCTAAATAGAGCATCATTCTGCACTTCCAACCAGAAAACTTCTGATGATTGAACTTGGGGGGTTTGGCCATTGAACCATTGTCATTGTAGGAGGAGGAGCTGACAGCACTGTTGTCCATGGGGAAATAGAGAGAATGAGAGATCTATAGTTAAGACACACTCTATCTGCTCTGATACCAGTTGTAGGTCCCAAAAGGTTTCCCTTAGTGTATTGTTCTAAGCTGTAGAGGGGGGGTGAATACAGCAAATTAAAAATCAATACACTTTTCTCAATGTTTGTGTATATTATTAACAAGTGTTAATTTCAAACAAGCTTGACTGCGAAAAGGTTCAAGCTGAGATGACGGATACAACAGATGTTTAACTAATCTAAGACACATTCAAACTAGATACAATGAATACACTCACTAAGATGAACTCACTGTTTTACAAGACACAGATGGACAACTTGAATAAGAACAGCTTGGACACACGTTACTATTTTATTCGAGCAGACTTGCATGCATGAAAAACACAGTTCAATACACGATCTGAATTTCTCACTCTTGGTTTTCTACAAATCCTTAGAAGTTTCCTTTTATACTCTCACTTAGAATCTCAGTGAAGCTTCCTCATTGGACAGGGAGATAGTGGGATGTCTTTCAAAAAGACAAAACAACTTTTCTGCACATTCCGATAAAGCAGACTTGTCTTCATGTTGCAGAATCTTTGTCTTTTTCTTTTTCTCTCTGTTGCAGAGGCCTTTAACTAAAAGAGGAATGTTAACTTTGAACCTTTCATCTTCTATTAAGGCCATTTTGATATAAGAAATGGTCTTTCACCCATTTCAGATATCCCTTTGTCTTCATGTAACAGAGCAGCGTAGGCAGCTTTTGCAGCTTCTGTTTTTCCACTTTGTATTTGACTTTGTAACTGATCGTGTAGTCTAAAACAATACATGAGGACATGGAAACATATTCCATAAAGTGTTTAGCCTATTCACAAAGAACAGGTTCTGTTCGCAAAGAACAGAACACTTAGAATTTGTCCAAGCTGCTCAACAGAATAGAGCAGCGTAGACAGTTTATGTCCAGCCTGTTCAACAGAATGAACAGATTGGGCAATCTGCCTTAGTTGCAACGAATGCAACAGGGTAAACAGCTTTGACTTATATTGCAAATCACTTTTTCAGGTTTCAATAAGGCATTAACAGTCCTTAAATTATACCTTTAGGTGCATCAAACATGTTTGATTAAAAATCACCCCTAAGATGTAGAGCAGGTTTGACTGAGGCCTTTTTGTGCCTAACATATATTGATGGTTGCATGCCACTCATTTATCAACTAAATGTATAACCGATGAACCATGCATGTTAACAAATCAAATTGCAAAATGTGTGTATCTTTATTGAATTAACACGTATATTGTTATTATTAAAAAAATCAAATGAACTAAAAAAACAAAAGTTTGGTCTAATGTATATTTGAAATGAAGTATTGTATATGAAATAATATTATAGTCAAATGGGTAAAACCTATTTGATAATTAACTATAAAAACATTTTGTCTCTGTGGACCGAGGAGAAAGGGGGCTCGGCGGGAAGAGGATTGTACCGTGAGAGAAGCAAGGAGGTCAACCTCTTTCAAATATACAACATGGATTCTGGCAATGCAATGTAAAACATGTATATTTGTTACTTTAAATTTGATATGGGTAGACAATCATTTTCGTAATATGTAAAACCCAATTTTCATTGAGTCTTAATCAATAGGTCCCAGCTAGCAATACTGTAACAATCATAAACTAAGACATATTTATTAAAATTGAAGATAAAAACATAACAAGGTATAAACTAAAGCATTAAAAAGGGCACAAGTCCCTAGTCTATTACATCACAGTCGTTAAAATACAACATAACTACCGAGACTTCCACAATATCCGTCTTCAAGTCAATACCAAAATGAAATTTGAGTTATGGTCTGATGTCATTTCAAGCTACATCTTGATTACTTAGGAACTTGGTCGAACTGGTTCCTTTCCTTTGCCTCTTCATGTAAAGAGATATGCAACTACTACGGTTAGTGAATTTATAGATTTAACAGTTAACATGAGTTCATAATAAGGGAGTTTAATTTCTCAAGGGTTAGTGTGTGATATAAGTTCGGCAGCCGCCTCCTGCAAGACCATATAAGACATAATACTAAAGATCATAGGATGACGTCAAACCCATGCTCACACATATGTGGGGATCAGCCACTGACTAGTATAGTCGACATGGGTGACATCGAACTGTTCAACGTGTAACATCCTAAATTTTGATTATTATAATTTGAGGACATTTAGTTTAAATTATATAATTAAATATAATTAAGTTGGATTATTTATGAAAGATGATTATGAATTTGGAAATTTAAAAGTTGATTGCTATGTCAAATAATTAAGGAAATTTAAGAATTTCAAATTTTATTAAGTTAATATAATTATTAATAAATGTTAGTGATTATAAAATAAAGATAGAATTCTTTATTTTATAAAATCAGAAAAGTAGAGGGGCTAAACGTGCCAAAGTTGAAAATGGGAATAAAAACACATAAGTCTTTCATTTGAATTAAAAATCAGTCTCTCTCTACTTTCTCTCCCTAAAAAGAACGGTTCTCTCATCTTCAACAATCCAAGAACATCAAAAGTTGGAATCAAAAGCCAAAAATCTGGATTCAAGTTGTTTTGAAGGAGCTATTACTACAACAAACAATTTAAGGTAAAAATCCTTTAAATTGATGAATTTAAGAGTTTATGTTCGGTATCAATGAAAAACCGAATCTGGATTTTGTGTTCAAAAATGTTGATGCATGTCAGAAATTATTATGGGTTTGTGCAAATCTAGTAATATAGAAGTTATGTACAAAGTTTCATGTCTTGAATCAAGTTTTAAATATGATTTTTGGGAAATTTACAGTGTGTTCTATGCGATTGTATATGTACCGAGACCCAGATGTATGTACTGAAAATTTTTAATACTAGTGAAACCTTGGTACCGAAACCTTGGTACATGATACCGAAACTTTCACAAGTACCGAAAGTATACATATGTATTGAAATCTTGATACTGAGATGTACCGAAACTCTTTAAGGTTTCGGTATAATTAAGCCTAATACCGAGACTACAATGGTACCGAAACATAGTACTGAAACTTTTTAGTGAAACGTTTGATAGTGAAACTTTTTAGTGAAACCTTTGACAGTGAAACTTTTTAGTGAAACCTTTGATGGTGAAACTTTTTAGTGAAACCATTGATGGTGAAACTTTTAGTGAAACCTTTGATGGTAAAACTTTTTAGTGAAACCTTTGATGGTGAAACTTTTTAGTGAAACCTTTGATGGTGAAACTTTTTAGTGAAACCTTTGATAGTGAAACTTTTTAGTGAAACTTTTGATGGTGAAACTTTTTAGTGAAACCTTTGATGATGACACTTTTTAGTGAAACCTTTGATAGTCAAACTATCAACATGTGCTGAAACTATATGTACTGAAACCCACCCCCACTATACTGAAACTATAAATGGTGAGTACCGAAACCTTCACCCTTTTTATTTTCATTGAAACAGAGACAATAATATATATATATATATATATATATATATATATATAGTCATCTCTTTTGAGTTTGGTTTGTGCGAATAAAATGGAAACAATCGGACCTTCTTTAATCTAGATATATAATGATGAATTCTGGACATAATGGCAATCTCAAATATTGGAGATTTAACTATAAAATTCGGACAACAATTTCGACGGGTTAACGCAATAATTTGTGAAACTTGATTAGACTTATTATTAAATAAGTTATTGATGGTATATAATGAAGGGATTAATTGGGAATAATAAAACATCAAGAAAGAGGATTTAAACATGAGTTTCGGATGTCGGTTCCGAATGTGTTGACACTTTAATTGTACAAACTCGATTCTCCTTTGATAATGAATATCTGTATGATATGTTTTACTTATGGAAATGTAATAGGTCCCTTGTGGTGTTGTTTAACCCACAGTGGGGTACTTTGTGAATCCGATTGAAATCCCGAGGAGAAATAAGATAACTTGAGGTTAATTAACGCACCCACTGTGAGTACCTATTATTTCACATGTCTACATTTGATTTATGTTTGTTGTTGCATGCTGAGGCATGTTGTTTCATTTCGTTTGGCACTCTACTAACTTGCGTATATGTTGATGCACATTCTTGTTTCTTGCATGTCTGTTTCTTCATTGTGCATCTTATTGAAGGACCTGCGGGTCGCATCTGTTTTCTGATGTTACTGCGCTATATGACCCGGAGCTGATCCCTCCGAGGTTCTGGTAGGCAATATGTCATCCCTAATGTTATGTTCGCCTTAGATGGTTGGTTTTCTTTATGACCGAGCGTTGTCTCGAAGGGGCTGCGGCTCCAGTATCGTACTTTGTGTTAGTAAAGAGTATACGACATGTGTTGCCGGCGTTACTCTTGGGGGCATCATAAAGACTTGTAGAATGTGTAAATCTCTGTACTCAATAAGCTTTGCTTACCCCTCAGTTGTTGATATATTACAGGAAAAAGAGAAATCCGTTGCGGGACCTTCTAGCTAGGTCAACACTTGAAGTTGGAAGAATATCTACTACTCTTTCGGTAAATGAAAACATGGGATATTTGTGGTTATATTTGGAAGGTTGTAATATGTCATTGAGTATGTAGAATTAGATTGGATCCTTATAGCACCGTAGGGTGTTGACAATTGTTCTTTAACTATGAAATTTAGATGCTTCCATAATTTTATTAAGCACTCAGATCATTATGTATTTATGTGTTTGGTGATTAATCCTGGGTGTTATGTAATTATGGTTAAATGTGGCAAGGGTGTCACAGGGGATGGTATCAGAGCAGTAGTTTGAGATTCAAGTGTCCGTAAGGTCTTGGTCTCAAACATTAGGTAATGATATGTAGTGATGTTAAGTAATGATCTGAACTAAGATAGGATATGATCTAGTGCTTATAGGAAAGTGACTTTCATACGATACAACATGCGTTGTAGTTAACCATGTGATGGGATCACTAAATGATTTACATGTTTAAACTTTCAGAATATTTATGGAGGAGGAATGACGCCACGAGAAACGAGGGAAATGATGCTATCAATGATGGTAGAACAAAACAAAATGATTCAAGATCAATTTCCGGCTCGAGATGAGGTCAAAGCTGAAAGAAAGGAAGATAAGAGAAAACAAAAGAGGGAACATGAAAGAAATTATGTTGTGGATGACATAAACTTTAGAAATAAAGCAAAACGTAAAGACAAGGGTAAGGAAAAGATTGATTATGAAACCGGAATTGATGAGAATTACATGAAATATGCAATTAGATCATTCAAGGACTGGCAACCACCAACATTTTTGGATCTTTGAGAATTGAGAAATCAGAAATATGGATTACAATTATGGAACAGATTTTTACGGAGATGAATTGTAAGGATGAGTACAAGGTATATCTAATGATCAATTGATTAGACAAGCCAAGAAATGGTGGAACTGTTGGGAAAAACAATTGGGAACAGAGTTGATTATTTCATTTAGTTGGGAACAATTCAAGTTGTTGTTTTGTAGGCAATATGGTGAGCCTGATATTGTACCTCATGATGATCATGAAGAAAGAGCTATCAGAAAGATCGTAAATTCTGGAGTAGATGAACTAAATGGACCACATTTGATATCGAGGACAAATAAACGTGATAGATGTAAAAGATGTCGACATTGTAACCAATTTGAACATAAGGATGATAAATGTCCAATGAAGGCTGATGTTTGTTATAATTGTGGAAAAGTGGGCCATTTTAGCAGAACTTGCAGATTTCGACCAATGAATTAGCATGTACTAACATTACATGATGAAACTATGAATGAAAAGTTCAACAAAGGAGATGAGATCTCTGAGACTATTGTTATAACTTTTGAACCTTAAATTACGGGATCAGAAGAGTACTTTAAAGTTTTTATATGTAATATTTCATTGAAGTTTTATGATTCTGAAGTTAACATGAACTTGAGTGATATGAAATTTTATTATTAATATAAGTATAATTATGTTTGTGAATGAGAACACTCGAGTATATAAATAGGCATTAGATGAATAACCAAGATGGATTTTGAAGCTTTGAATTGGAAAAGATGCTATAGATATCATGGAATCTTATGAACGAGTTTTGAAGTTGTAATAAAGTTTAAGTTTGACCATAATGGGTTAAAGAATTGGAACTAATCGTATTAGTATCATATATGATATGTTTGAAGGATTGATAACAACTAGTCATGGTTATCATAAAGCAAATAGCATCAAAGGTTATTAAGAGAAACTGTATGGTACATTGTGTTGTTATTTTAACTTAAAAGGGTTGTAGTTAAGAACCACATGATACGATCTGCTGTGAGAATTATGATATAATCGGATTTGAAAAGACTGTTTCCATGTTCGTATATATATAAATATTATATAAGGAAAACAAATCAAGAAATTATTGGGAAAACATACGAGGGTATGATAATACATGGAAGATACATGTTAATTTTAAAGGAGAATTTGAAATATACAATGCGAGGTGTGAAGTAAGAAATGTGTGTGAAGTATAATTAATCGGAATGGGGACATAATATTACATGATGATAATATACTTAATGATATAGTGATTTGATAAAATATAGAAGTTTAAAGGGACTTTGGATATTGATGAATTATACTTATAAAGCAAGGAAAGTCTTATATTGCGATCCAGAATCTAAGGAAGACCCGGAGGTGGTCATGAGTTCTGTTTGATTCTGGTGCTGACCGATTATTTGTATCTACTGGTTTTGCTCAACAAATGTTGATGCCTTGGTCTAAGTTGTCCGTTGTGATTGATGTTGAAACTACTAAGTGACACATTAGTTAAAGTAGATCATGTATATCCTGATTGTACTCTAGTGATTGAAGAGGTAGTCTTCAATTTTGACTTGATTTCAATAGAGTTCGGTGAGTTTGATATAATAGTTCGAATGAACTGGTTGATCGAGAATGGGATCCATGTAGTTACAATAAAGGAAATGATAAAGAACAATTGCATCGGAAGGATGAGAAGATCTGTATATATGGGGAAAGGAGAAGTGGGGATCAATGTCTATTGATGATTGCTAGGGCCCGAAAGCTGATTGCTTAGGGCTGTTAGTCTTGTTTGGCATATATTATTGACGCCAAGACTGAAGAGAAAACTGTGGCCGATGCGCCTGTTGTCCCAAAATTCTCAGACTTGTTTCTGGAAGACTTGTCTGGTGTACCACCTGAAACACAAGTGGAATTTAGTATTGACTTGATCCTTGGAGCTTCTCCAATAGCTTGTTCTTCGTACCGTCTTGTACCTACCGAAATGTAAGAGATGATGAAGCAACTTCAGGAGTTGTCGGATAAGGGCTTCGTTAGAATGAGTTCTTTGCCATGGAGAGCCTGATATTGTTTATGAAACAAAAGATATCACAATGAGAATGTGCATAGATTAACGTGATTTGAACAAATTGATTATAACGAATAAGTATCCGCTGTCGGGAATTGATGATTATTCGATCAGCTACATGGGGTTGGTTATTATTCAAAGATTGATTTACGTTCGAAGCATCACTAGTTGAAAATCCGAAAAGAGGACATACTGAAAACGACTTTCAGGACTAGTTATGAGCACTACGAGTACTTGGTTATGCCATTTGGGATAACCAACGCCCCAGCTATTTTATGGACATTAGGAATAGGGATTTGTAGACCAATGTTGGAGGAATCGGTGATTGTAATTATCAATGATATTTTGGTATAAGTCTAAAGCTTAATATGTCAAATTGTGAGTTTTGATTACAACAGATTAAATTTTTGTCAGGATCTGAAACTAATTAACCAAGACTAACTGATTTGAATTTATCAGATTATAAATCAATAATCTTGCTTTGATTCAAAGTTTAATTAAGAAGTTTGCGGAATAACACTTAATTATTTTAACAAAAGCTTTTAGAATCAATATCAAATAAGCACAAGGAATAATAAAAAATGCTTGTATTGCTGACTTCAATGATTACAATCACCTCTAATCTGTTTGATTAGACGAAGAACACAAACTGTTCTTAGGGTTTTACAACCTTAGAGGCTCATGAAAACTTAAACAAAAAGCAATTACAAACTTGAATACGCAGAAAACTCCTATACAATAGAAAGACCTATTCTATGTATTTATATTGCTTCTTGATTTGTTTCCTTGAAGGACTATGACTTCTCTGATAGTAGATATGCTGGCATCTTCATGTAGATATCTTTTCCTGAATATCAGCACTTTCTGTTTATGAAACTATTGAGCAGCTTGAATCACTTGACAGCTTGAACAGAGTAGCTTGAGTTGTTTTACTCTGGCAGCTTGAACTTTTACACTGGCAGCTCGAGATTCTTCAACTAACAGCATGAACTTTCTATTTACATATAAATTCTACTAATAGTTTGAGAAGTCTAACTAACAGCTTGAACTACTTAGATTGTTTCCCAACAATCTCCCCCTAACTTAAATTCTTTGTACAAGACTTTAAGTTCTATACAAATAAGGAAATAAAAAAGTAAACTGTTATTTACAAACCAAGGCTTTCAAAAACTTACAACTGTGCAAGTTTCTGATTTACAGCCTTCAAAAACTCTTTCTTCATCTCTTCTCTATCACAAGATATCTTAACAGATTTTATCTGGAGTAGCATAGCTTTTGGTAGATCATAGAATTCAATATTGAAGAACATACCAAATCCATCTGTAAATTTTGTTCTGTAAGTCCTTGATTTGACAAACAGATCAACCTGCTTGATCTTCATCCCCTTTTTGTTTGCATCCTCTATATCTTTCCTTATAGACTAAGGATCAACAATGCTCTTCAGATCTTTGATGACTTGTTTTACTTGTGGTAGAGCCGATCTTACTTGTGTCACAGACCCAATATTGTGCATTCTTGTAAGCTCATCTCTAGTCATTCTTTGAGCCATATGCATGGTGCTGTCATACTCTTCTTCTGGACCAGATTCCCTTCTTACTACAAACTGAAATCTTAAGTCAATATTGTCCATTGGCTTAGCATACCAGTAATTAATAAGAGGTTTTGTAAAGTCATGTTGGTCTATTAATTTCTCTAACTCCATCGCCTTTCGTAGTTGTTGCTCAAACAACACCTTCTTAACCTGATCCAGCTTTGCTTGAGACAATGACTCTGATTTAGGAATAGAAGCACCTGCTTGAACAGAAGGAACAGGGGCACTGGAAGCAGTTTGAACAACACTTGTACCAGTTTGAACTGGTTCTTGGGTTATTTGGACTTCTTGGGAGACTTTGGCTTTCTTTCTTTTGTCCATCTCTTTGTCATGGATATCTTGCAGCCTTTCTGTGGTCATGGACTGAGCCATTTTCTTTGGGATACCAGCTGCAAAGGCAAAATTTATTAGAAATCTTCTATGCTCAGCCTTTGAGTGCCCTGTTGGCATCTTCCTCTTCTTTTCCCCTTGCTTGACCACAAACCCTTTTAGGTAATCACCTAGGGTTTCATCATCTTCCATTGGGGGCTGGGTTTGCTGGTCTAACTCTTGATCTTGTTCTTCTGCTAATTTTCTGGCAATTTTAGCATCAAAGGCAATCTGGGCTTCTCTGGAAGAAAATTTGTGCGTTGGAGACCCAATAAGAATACCCTTGCCCTTATCTTTTTAGCAGAAGATGTTGCTTGGACTGAACTGCTGGGAGCCTGAGTTGTCTCTTTTATAACAACTCCAGTTGGTCTTGAAGAAGCAGCTTGAGTTTCTAGGCTAACAGCTTGAGAAGCTGTTGGGACTGTTAGCCTAGATGGGTGAACTGTTGGAGCTGCTTGGATTGATTTTGTTGGAGTTGCTTGGACTGCTTTAGGAAACTCCTGATTCTCCCCCTTTTTGGAAGCATTGGTTTGGTCAGGAGGACCTACAACCTTTGCCACTTGGGTTTGAATCACTCGCTCTAATTGCATGATCTTATTTCCACAGAGGGTAAACCCTTTATGGAGATAATCGATTCTCTGATTTTGAGCCACTTCTGCCTGCTTGAGTGCAATGATCTGTGATCCCTGTGTAGCAATGATGGACTTTTGGTATTCCAACATAGCTACAACAGGTTTCATCTTGGGATCCGTTAATAACATAAGTTGCAGACTAGCCTCAAGATCAGCAAACATATGTGGTGCTTGTGATCTATCACTGGCATGAATACCAGAAGTAGAAACATCTGGGCCCCTCTGTTCTTGGTTCTGGGGACTTCCAGCTAGTGTTTGCACACTTGCTGTTGCCATGGGCGTGGTCTTAATGATGTTGGCACTGTCCTGTGCCTCTTGTGCAGAGACAGCAGTAGTGCCAGCCACAGAGCCCATATGGACAATCTCTGGTGAGATGTCCACCTCCTGAGAGAGGATGGGAGTGTCCTCCTGCACAGGGTTATTTGGCTCTTGTCTGAGGGCTGAGGAGGAAGGAGCTCCTGGACCTCTTTTCCTTTTATATAGATATTTAAGTGTGGATCTTGGCTGATTAATAGGAGCAGAAGGCATTTGTGTATCATGAGGAGGGGGTTGGGGTCCTGGGGGTGAAGCAGTAGTGTTAGGCTGAGCCTGCTCAGGACCCTCTCCTCTGTTTCTTCGATTGATGTTGATCATTGCAGAAGGCAATGGAACATCTATACTCAAAAAATTGGCACTTTGTTTTAAAAGCCTTTTAATGGAAGATAGTGAGTGCCGATGGGAAACATGTATCCTCTTATGTATATGAGAAGTGGTGCAAGTGTGTGCAATTATTTCTGTCAAAAATCTAGGATACATCAAAAATTTCCCATTCTTTAGGGAATGATGCCTTAACATCCCCTGAAAAATCATATTTGAAAAATTGAACTGTTGGCCCGTTGAAAAGCACACTAAGGCAGTGGCAATATTTGAGGAAAATTCTGACCAACCAGTTCTTTTAGGGCTCATACACTGCTGAATAATATGCACAAGATATTTCCATTTAGGTGAAAAGTGTGCTTTCAAGAAAGTAAATGAATCAACAGGACCCCTATATTCAATATCATGAAGACGAGTATGTAAAGCATTAAGGGTTAGGTCTGTTATACCTGTGGCATCTTGAAGATGCAGATGATGTCGAATGGAATCCTCAGTCACTGTGATGGAAGTGCCATCAATTTTGGATATTATAGAAGGAACTCCATTGATAGTTTGTACAGAGGCACGGTTCCAGAACTGCTCAATATGAGATATGTATATGGTAGGATTGATATTGAGGGCATGATGGATATGGGAGTGTCTTAGAAAATCCATCATGTCATGGAACAGTTGAAGTTCAGAGTGCTTTAGAGAGTAGGGAAGGCAGTTGTGTTCCTTGACAAACTCCATTGAAGATTAAACGGAGGTTTTAGGGTTGCAAAGAAGAGTGTGTTAATCGTTCAGAGAGAAAAGAAAGCCGTGGTATGAAATTTTGTAACTGGTAGTTACAACTGAACGAAACTGGGACCTTTAAAGGTTTTTGAAAAGGTTGGGTCCCGCACACACATTTAAGAAATTACCTAGATACCCTGCACACTTTGACAGATCAAGTGAATAACTAACAGTCCGAGAAAATGAACTAGCAGCTTGGGAAAATACTCAAGCTGTTAGTTGTAATTTAGGCATCTTTTAATGAAACAGTGACTCCCCCTTAAATAAGCATAGGAATTAGATAATAATGAAAACAAATTAATCCATGTTTACCATACCAATATTTGATACCAGGAAAGTGAACCTTCCTACATCAAAAGGTTTTGTAAATAGATCAGCTAACTGATCATCAGTATGTATTTTGGTAACTTGGATTAGTTTCTTTTCATTACAATCCCTTATAAAGTGAAATCAGATGTCTATATGCTTGGTTTTTGGGAATTTCACTGGGTTTTGTACAATGCTGATTGCACTTGAGTTGTCAATGTAAATAGGATTGGATAAGAAGTTCATACCAAAGTCTCTCAATTGATTTTGAATCCACATTACCTGGGAGCAACAGCTTGCAGCTGCTACATATTCTGCTTCAGTGGATGAAGTGGAAACAGTTGTCTGCTTTTTGCATTGCCAAGAGACCAGTCTTGCTCCTAAGTATTGACATCCACCAGTTGTGGATTTTCTGTCAATGTTGCATCCACCATAGTCACTTTCAGAGTAGGCTGTTAGTTCAAGGGGAGAGTCTTTAGGATACCATAGGCCTAAATGTGGTTGGCCTTTGAGATATCTAAAGATTCTCTTAACAGCAACCCAATGAGAATCCTTTGGAGAGCATTGAAACCTAGCACACACACAGACAACAAACATAATATCAGGTCTAGAAGATGTTAGATACATAAGTGATCCTATAAAAGATCTGTATAAATTAATGTCCACATCTATGCCATCTTTGTCTGTATGGAGCTGCTTGTGAGGATCCATTGGAGTGCTTGCAACTTTTGTGTCTTGATACCCAAACTTTTCTAGTATGTCTTTCACATACTTTGATTGACTTATGAAGAGACCAGTGGGCTTCTGCTTGACCTGCAGTCCTAGAAAGAAAGTGAGTTCTCCCATTGAACTCATTTGAAACTTTTTGTGCATTAAAGCCTCAAACTCTTTGCACAACCAATCATTTGTTGAGCCAAAGATGATTTCATCAACATAGATTTGGACAAGCAGAATCTCAGCTTTGATGGACTTAGTGAAAAGTGTTTTGTCCAGAGTGCCTCTCTTGAACCCATTGTGTAGAAGGTATGATGACAGAGTGTCATACCATGCTCTGGGAGCTTGATGGAGACCATAGAGAGCCTTGTCTAACTTGTAGACCCTGTCTGGATACTTGTAGTCCTCAAATCCAGGAGGTTGACATACATAGACCTCTTCTTCAATTGTCCCATATAGAAAAGCAGACTTCACATCCATTTGATACACTTTAAAACCTTTGAAGCTTGCATAGGCCAAAAATAGTCTGGTGGCTTCAATTCTTGCCACTGGAGCAAATACATCATCATAATCTATGCCTTCTTCTTGAGTGTACCCTTGAGCTACTAGCCTTGCTTTATTCTTGATGACTATTCCTCTCTCATCTTTCTTGTTTCTGAACACCCATCGTGTACCAATTGCTCTCTTTCCTTTAGGAAGATCAACCAGTGTCCATACATTCTGAATCTTGAACTGTAGAAGCTCTTCTTGCATTGCCTCAATCCAGAATGAATCTTTCAATGCTTCTGATGCCTTTTTAGGTTCTAGTTGAGACATGAAACAGGCATGTTCAAAAGCAGCTAGACTGAATTCAGGAACTGCTTGTTCAGCAGCAGGAGTCTCATTGTGAACCATTTTTCTTGTTTGCACAGGTGTACGTGGATCACCCATTATTTGACTGAGAGGATGATACTTGTGAACTCTGAGTGTAGGCTCTCTTTCTGTCTGAAAAGAGGATCCAAGATTTGTATCATCTCCATCAGGACTAGTGGATGGTTCAGCTTCTGGAGCAGCTTGACTTGAATCTGGGACTGTTTCCCTTTGTGTTGGAGCTGTTCTCTCAGGACTTGGGAGTGGTACTTCAGTGTCTGGGTTTGTAGCATGTTGAGCATTTAGAACCCCTGGAGGATCACATGACAGAAGAGGAATAGTGGTGCATTCATCCCAATGGGTTGAATCTGCAGTAGTTTGAAACTTTGTGCCAACAGCTTGAGAGCTTGTATTGACAGCATGAGAATTTGTGTTGACAGCTTCAAATCTGTTTGCATCAGCTTCTGCAGTATACTCAACAAAGCTCAGAGAATTTGTTAGTGAATCTAAATCAAACAACCAATCAGGACCAGTGCCTTTGACATTTGCAGTGTTTTCATTAAATTCAACATTGGCACTTTCTTCAATGGTTTTAGACACACTGTTATATACTCTATAGGCTTTGCTTTGAATTGAGTATCCTACAAAGAATCCTTCTTCAGCCTTACTTTCAAACTTCCCTAAGTGAGTCTTAGTATGAAGAATAGTACATGGACATCCAAAAGACTTGAAAAAGGCTATTAGGGGACTTCTATTATGGAATAACTCATAAGGAGTTCTCCATTTAGATTGAACAACCTGAACCCTATTCAGAACATAACAGGCTGTATTAACAGCTTCTGCCCAGAAAGTCATTGGCAGATTTGAATCAGCTAACATTGTTCTAGCAGCCTCAATTAATGTTCTGTTCTTTCTTTCAGCTACACCATTTTGCTGTGGTGTTCTTGGTGCACTATATTGTCTAGCAATACCTTTGGACTCACAAAAACTGTTTAGAATGTGATTTTTAAATTCAGTTCCATTGTCTGATCTTATCACCTTAACTTTTGAGTTGGATTGGTTTTCTATCTTAAGAATAAATGACTTAACTAGCTCAGCAGTTTCATCTTTAGACCTAAGAAAGTAAACCCAAGTAAATCTGGTGAAATCATCAACAATAACTAAACAGTAAGCCCTTTTATTCAAACTCAAAACAGATGTTGGACCAAATAGATCCATATGAATCAGCTGAAGAGCAGATGAGATTGAATTTACTTCTTTGGCCTTATGAGAAGTTTTGTGTTGCTTGCCTTTAAGACATGCTACACAATGATCATCACATATGAACTCCTTTTGTGGTAAGCCTCTTACTAGATTCTTTTTTACTAAAACATTCATGGACTTGAAGTTCATGTGACACATCCTTCTATGCCAAAGAGCAGACTCATTGGATGATGCTTTGAATATCAAACAACTTAAAGTATTT
The DNA here is from genome assembly GCA_020465985.1 of Centrapalus pauciflorus. Taxonomy (NCBI): domain Eukaryota; kingdom Viridiplantae; phylum Streptophyta; class Magnoliopsida; order Asterales; family Asteraceae; genus Centrapalus; species Centrapalus pauciflorus. Next base: position 56,993 of record JAANYP010001871.1, on the reverse strand, counting down.
GATTTGGATAAAAGATCTGTGTCCAAACAGTAGACATTGTCCTTTCTTGGTGTTCTTAGTAAAACAAGATTTTCAGGAATTTTGAAATCTTTTGAAAGAACAATGCACTCAGAATCTGTAAACAAAACAATATTTTGTTTGTCACAGATTTGAGAGACACTTAATAAATTATATTTAAGCTGTTCAACATACAAAACATCATTGAAAATCATGTTGCCTGCATTAACAGTACCTTTACCTGTAACCTTACCTCCTTTTGAGTTGCCTCCAAATGCAACAAATCCTCCATCAAAGCCTTTGAAATTTGACAAGCACTCAGAATTGCCTGTCATGTGCCTAGAGCATCCATTGTCCAAATGCCATCTTGTTTTATGAGGTGACCTGTGGTTGCCCTGCACAAATAAAAGCTTAGTCAGTATTGGAGTAAACCCAAACCAAATTGGTTTTGGGTTGGCCTTGTGCATTGACATAACTAAATACTGTTTTTGACTTTGTATATTTAGTGAGATCTACTGATGGGGTCGTTGGAGAGTATTTAGTGATTATGTGAGGTATCCAGGTATTTTGATCATCTTTTCTTCCAACAGTCTCAGATGTTTCAAAAACAGTTTCAGATTGATGCTTAGCAGTTTGACCCGTGATTGTAGGGCTAACAGCTTCAGACTTTGCATTCACAGCTTCAGATTTTGCACTAACAGTCCGATCTTTTGCATCAGCAGTTTGATCTGAAGATTTGTCTTTGACACACCATATTTGTTTAAAACTTAATTTAGGCTTTGCCAAAACTTGTTTTTGGTGTGTGGACTGTTTTTTATTAACTTTTGAAAGTCTGTGATCAACTGTTTTCTTTGGAACTGTTGTAACAGAAGGTTTGACCTTTGAATTTTTTACATGAGTAGGACTTGACTTTTTATGAATCACAGTCTGTTTTGCAACAGCTGGTTTATAAAAACAATCCTTGGCCAAATGATTCTTCCTTCCACAGTGAAAACATCTTTTGACTGTTTGAATTGGAGAACCAGTTTTATTTGACAATTTCTGGTTCTTGTTCCTTTGATTTCCCCTTACCTGCTGTTGTTTGGGAAATTTTTGAACACCATGCTTTTGGCATGTGCAGACTGGAACATTTTTACCCCTTTTATTATTCTTTAAGGAAGATGCAGTGTTACAGTTAGAATGTACAGAAACTTGTGGAGCAGCATTGCATACACTCATCTTCTCTTTTCCTTTCTTACTGGGGGCTTGGATTTCTATAGGTGCACTCATTGTTTTGTGGTCTTTCTCAACTGCTAGACACTCACAGTCTCTATTTTGAATCTGATCTTCTTTTGATTCAGGACTGTTATCAAGTATAGGATCTACAATAGTCATAGACTCATCTAGTGGTTCATTGACAAGTCTATCAGCAACTTCACTCATTGGATGAATGTATTTGTTGTTGTATGGAGGTGGAGTAGCTATGTAGCCTATGCCTTCTTTGGGATTAACTTGAGATTTTACCCTATCTTTAAATTGGACTTCCATTAGGTGTTCTAGTTTTTGATTAGCGAATTTGAAGTTACCTAGATCTATATTTACTGATTCTAGTTTCTTATTAGCCTCTAACACCTTTTGTTCAGTCTCTTCTACCTTTTTATTAAGGGATTCTATTTTCTTATTTAGCTCCTTTTTCTCCCACTCATGATATGTTCTATCATGTCTCATTTGAATCTCATTATCCTTATAGTCATTGATATGTTTTTCAAGATCTTCTATGGCTTGCATGTATTCATATCTCCTCTCTTCCATCTTAGCCACAGTTTTGCAAATGCTCTCATTATGGTCTCTGTACTTTTTAACCATATTTTTGCATGATTGAGAGCAGAGTTTAGAATTTACCTCAGATGGTAGTTCAGTTGAGGAGACATTTGATGTTTCTGCCATCAGAGCTTGATTTTGAAATTCTTCCTCTGTCTGATCACTCCCGTCAAACACATTGTCTTCTTGAGAGACACGTGCTGTTGATGATGAAGTCTGATTGGTTTGTGGAGACCTTGATGACTGTTGACCTTGAGATCTACATTCTCTGGCAAAGTGACCAAGCTTATGACATTTATAACACTCAACTTTTGACTTATCAAAAGCTGGTTTGCCTTCTGTTCTGGCTTGAAAGTTGGTCCTGCCAGTTTTTTTAAGAAACCTTTTGGCCCTCATGGTCAGCATGGCATGTTGCCACTTTAAATCCATTTCTTCAAGATCATCTGGATGAATCTGTTCTAGATCTTCAGCATTCAGAGCAAACAGTCCATCATTGGCAACAAAAGCCTCATAGTGAGCTTCAGTAGAGTTGCCATCACCACCTGAAAAGGAATCACTGCCATTAGATTTATCAGATGACAGAAGAGCAGTATTGTGATTATAAGAAAGAGATGTCTTTTTAGTATCAATCTCAGTCTCAAACACTCTCAGACTGTTGTATAGATCATCTAGTTCTATTTCATCAAGAGTGTCTTATGTTCTCCATTGTGCAGCATAAACTGTCCATTCTTCTCCAAGAGATCTGAGAAACTTTCTGTTGACCTCATCTTGATCTAGGCTGACTTTTGCACTTTACAGTTCACTTATCAGTTTGTTGAACCTGTCAAAGATTTGAGTAAGGTTTTCATTCTTGCCACCAGAAAAGTTCTCATACTGCTGTCTCAAGATCCTTTTGATTTCTCTTAGTACTGGCATTACCAGCAAATCTTTTCTCTAAAGCATTCCAAAGAGAATGAGCAGTATAAAACTTTTTGAACTGATGTTGATAAGCATTAGGAATGGCTATTTGTAAAAGAATAAGAGCTTTCACTTCATTCATTCTAGCCTTTTTTTCAAGTTCTGTTTTTGGAGGAGTTTTGACTGGTTTTCCCTCATCATCAAGTTCTGGATCAACTACAGGAGGAAATTCAACAGCTTCCCATATGGCATAATCAATTAATTGAATATGTTGTTGAATCCTGAGTTTCCACATCTCAAACTCAGTGGGCTTGAGCATAGGCACTTTGAGTCCTTGCCCAGATCCACTGCTGCTGTTATCAAATTCCATTGCAAAAGATTAAAATTTTAAAAGAAAGCTTTCGACTTTGAAAAACAAAGAACAACCTGTCTCTGATACCACTTGTCAGGATCTGAAACTAATTAACCAAGAGTAACTGATTTGAATTTATCAGAGTATAAATCAATAATCTTGCTTTGATTCAAAGTTTAATTAAGAAGTTTGCGGAATAAGACTTAATTATTTTAACAAAAGCTTTTAGAATCAATATCAAATAAGCACAAGGAATAATCAAAAATGCTTGTATTGCTGACTTCAATGATTACAATCACCTCTAATCTGTTTGATTAGACAAAGAACACAAACTGTTCTTAGGGTTTTACAACCTTAGAGGCTCATGAAAACTTAAACAAAAAGCAATTACAAACTTGAATACGCAGAAAACTCCTATACAATAGAAAGACCTATTCTATGTATTTATATTGCTTCTTGATTTGTTTCCTTGAAGAACTATGACTTCTCTGATAGTAGATATGCTGGAATCTTCATGTAGATATCTTTTCCTGAATATCAACACTTTCTGTTTATGAAATTGTTGAGCAGCTTGAATCACTTGACAGCTTGAACAGAGCAGCTTGAGTTGTTTTACTCTGGCAGCTTGAACTTTTACACTGGCAGCTCGAGATTCTTCAACTAACAGCATGAACTTTGTATTTACATATAAATTCTACTACCAGTTTGAGAAGTCTAACTAACAGCTTGAACTACTTAGATTATTTCCCAACAATTTTGTAATATGTGATTTCTGGAGATGAGATTTCGGAGGATTCCACTAAAGTGGAGCGATTGAGAATTGAAATCCGTCTATCAGTAATACAGAAATAAGAAGTTTTCTATGATTGGCAAATTGTAGACAGTCTTATTAATAGGGTATTTTTTATACCAACTCAAGAAAGTTATTGCTAGAAAGACTTGCACAGATTTGCGTGAGTAAGGTTATTACTCTTTATGGTATTCTAGAATCGATTATGTCTGATTAGAAGAGTCGTTTCATTTTCAACTCTTGGTTTGCTTTACAAGTGGGATTAGGCACACATATGGCTACGAGTATAGCTTACCGACAAACGATAGATGATCAGAATGAATGGACTATTTCCATATTGGAATATATGATGAGATCATGTATCCTAGATTTAAGTATCAACTGAAAAGATCAATTGATTTGATGGAAATATAAAACCCCTACATGTTGAAAAGAAATTGAGGGAACTCTGGTGGATGAGCCTGTGTTATCACAGAAGTGTTATTATGATAGGAGATATAAATCGAACAGTTTTGAGATAAACGATTGGATATATTGGAAAGTATCACCGATGAGGGGTGTTACTCGTTTTGTAAAAGAGGCAAGCTGGCATTAAGGTGTGTTGGCTCATTTAGAATAACAGAAAAGTTGGGAATGAGTTGTGTCATTTGGAATTTCCTAAGGAAATATTGAAATAACATTTGGTGATTCACGTGGGAAACTTTAGGAAGTCCTTCACAACTGGAAATGAAGGTTGTGATGATTATAACGATTTAGAAATTAATGAGAGGTTAGTATATGTTAAGAAGCATGTATGTGTTTTGAATACTAAGATAAAAAAAATTAAGGATCTAAGAGATTAAAATGGTGCTCATACGTTAGAAGTATCACCAAGGAGCAAACCACACTTGGGAAACTAAGGTAGATATGTTAATAAAGTATCATCATCTGTTTGAATCCAAGTAACATTGAGGACGAAGTTTGAGTGTGGTGGAGCCCATGCTGTAACATCCTAAATTTTGATTATTATAATTAGAGGATATTTAGTTTAAATTTTTTAATTAAATATAATTAAGTTGGATTATTTATGAAAGATGATTATGTATTTGGAAATTTAAAAGTTGATTGCTATGTTAAATCATTAAGGAAATTTAAGAATTTCAAATTTTATTAAGTTAATATAATTATTAATAAATGTTAGTGATGATAAAATAAAGATAGAATTCTTTATTTTATAAAATCAGAAAAGTAGAGGGGCTAAATGTGCCAAAGTTGAAAATGGGAATAAAAAGACATAAGTCTTTTATTTGAATTAAACATCAGTCTCTCTTTACTTTCTCTCTCTAAAAATAATGATTCTCTCATCTTCAACAATCCAAGAACATCAAAAGTTGGAATCAAAAGCCAAAAATCAGGATTCAAGTTGTTTTGAAGGAGCTATTACTACTACAACAAACGATTTAAGGTAAAAATCCTTTAAATTGATGAATTTAAGAGTTAATGTTCGGTATCAATGAAAAACCGAATCTGGATTTTGGGTTAAAAAATGTTGATGCATGTCAGAAGTTATTATGGGTTTGTGCAAATCTAGTAATATAGAAGTTATGTACAAAGTTTCAAGTCTTGAATCAAGTTTTAAATAGGATTTTTGGGAAATTTACAGTGTGTTCTGTGCGATTGTATATGGACCGAGACCCATATGCATGTACTGAAAATTTTTAATACTAGTGAAACCTTGGTACCGAAATCTTACTGAGATTTACCGAAACTCTTTAAGGTTTCAGTATAATTAAGCCTCATACCGAGACTACAAAGGTTTCGAAACCTTAAGGTTTCGGTACATAGTACTGAAACTTTTTTGTGAAACCTTTGATGGTGAAACTTTTTAGTGAAACCTTTGATGGTGAAACTTTTTAGTGAAACCTTTGATAGTGAAACTATCACAACATGTACTGAAACTATATGTACCGAAACCCACCCCCAATATACCGAAACTATAAATGGTGAGTACCGAAACCTTTGAAGGTTTCGGTATTCCCCTTTTTATTTTCATTGAAACAGAGACAATAATATACATATATATATATATATATATATATATATATATATATATATATATATATATATATATATATATATATATATAGATTTGGGTTCAAATGAGTACCACTAGTTTTGCGGAGTACCGGAGGTACCTCGCTTAAAACCATTTTTTTTGAAAAAAATTTTCATAATCATGTTTAAATTAATAATATAAGACTACTTGCAAAAAATCACGCCTAAACACACACTTATATTATTTGTATCTAAATTAATATGAAAAAAAAATTAAAAAAAAAACTTTTTTTCGGAGCATGTTCACATCTAAAACCCGTGTGTTCACAGGTACTCACAGTACTCTGCATTTTTTAGGTACTCACACGAACCATATTCTATATATATATATATATATATATATATATATATAATATTTCGGTATAGTCATCACGTTTGAGTTTGGTTTGTGAGAATAAAATGGAAACAGACGGACCTTCTTTAATCCACATATATAATGATGAATTCTGGACATAATGGCAATCTCAAATATTGGAGATTTAAGTATAAAATTCGGATAACAATTTCAACAGGTTAACGCAATAATTTGTGAAAGTTGATGAGACTTATTATTAAATAAGTTATTGATGGTATATAATGAAGGGATTAATTGGGAATAATAAAACATCAAGAAAGAGGATTTAAACGTGAGTTTCGGATGTTGGTTCCGAATGTTTTGACACTTTAATTGTACAAACTCGATTCTCATTTGATAATGAACATATGTATGACATGTTTTACTTATGGAAATGTAACAGGTCCCTTGTGGTGTTGTTTAACCCACAGTGGGGTACTTTGTGAATCCGGTTGAAATCCCGAGGAGAAATAAGATAACTTGAAGTTAATTAACGCACCCACTGTGAGTAACTATGATTTCACATGTCTACATTTGATTTATGTTTGCTGTTGCATGCTGAGACATGTTGTTTTATTTCGTTTGGCACTCTACTAACTTGCGTATATGTTGATGCACATTCTTATTTGTTGCATGTCCGTTTCTTCATTGTGCATCTTATTGATGGACCTGCGGGTCGCATCTGTTTTTTGATGTTACTGCGCTATAAGACCCGGAGTTGATCCCTCCGAGGTTCTGGTAGGCAGTAAGTCATCCCCGATGTTATGTTCGCCTCAGATTGTTGGTTTTCTTCTATGACCGAGCGTTGACTCGAAGGGGCTGCGGCTCGAGTTCTGTAGTTTGTGTGCATAAAGAGTATACGCCATGTGTTGCTGGCGTTACTCTTGGGGGGCATCATAAAGACTTGTAGAATGTGTAAATCTCTGTACTCACTAAGCTTTGCTTACCCCTCAGTTGTTGATATTTTACAGGAAAAAGAGAAATCCGCTGCGGGACCTTCTAGCTAGGTCAACACTTGAAGTTGGAAGATATCTATTACTCTTCCGGTAAATGAAAACATGGGATATTTGTTGTAATATTTGGAAGGTTGAAATATGTCATTGAGTATGTAGAATTAGATTGGATCCTTATAGCACCGTAGGGTGTTGACAATTGTGCTTTAACTATGTAATTTAAATGCTTCCACAATTTTATTAAGCATTCAGATCATTATGTATTTATGTGCTTGGTGATTAATCCTGGGTGTTATGTAATTGTGGTTAAAGGTGGCAAGGGTGTCACACAACGCCACAAGTTCATGCGAACAATTGAAGTATAGTCATGATTAATTCAAAGTCTGAGTCAAGTCAATGATAGAAATTTAAATACAAGTCACAAGATGAAGTAGTAGACTAAAAACAGTCAAATAAAGTCTGATAACAACTTGCTATCGTGATTAACTGGGAACACCTTACCATGGTGTTCACAGCTGCTCAGTCAAGCAATATAATAGATTGTCAAAGAAATAGAACAACAATAGGGCTCATATCAATTCAACATGTATAACAGGTAAATCTATTACTCACAGATGATATTTAAGACTCTGATTGTCTTACAAAGTGGATTATTCCACCCCTGAGTTATTTCAGGTATTTCTAATCATGAGTCTTTGTCTCTGCCTTTCTGATCTTTCTCTGTCTGTTCTACCTTTTACAGTGTCTTTATAGATTCTGTGTTCTTTAATTAAATCAGTATTTCATTCATAGGTTATTATTAAGTTAAATCCATTAATCATGTCAAGATCAATACATATATAAGGTTACATGTCATCATTATGTTCAATTGTGTGTTTCTGAGTCATTCATTGGATTTAGTAACTTATATGAATATTTCTGATGTGTTTTGGTCATGTATGTTCATGCAAGCACACATATGAACACCTTTAGACTTATATATGTACTTTAACCAATATGAAGACCACTCCTAGACTCATACATGTTATTTATGAAAACATGAATGCCACCCCAAGACTTATTCTTGGGGTCTAAAGAAACTCAAACACACATAAAATACTAAGCCAAAGAGTCAATCTACATGCATATGCACACTCGTTAACTTACACTTGCTTTCCGTCACAAACATCACCACTTTATACCACCATAGACTCGGGGACACCCTTTTGCACAAACACAAAACTTCACACAAATCTTGGGGTCTATGACATATATATGCACATTTAACACACACACACAAGCACACTTCGTAATTCACTCACCACTTTTGCACCCCTACCCCGAGACTATATGTCTCGGGGGTCACACTCTTGATCACACACACTCACAACACACACACACACATACACACACACACAGATATATATATATATATATATATATATATATATATATATATATATATATATATATATTTTTTTTTTTTTTGTACCTACAAGTTTTGGGATCCAATGCACATAGACAAAAGGCCGAGAGACAAAGGCCATGGGCTGATGAAGCATAGGCCAAGGGTCGCAGCTTTATGCCACACCATCATCAGCACCCCGAGAGTATATATCTCGAGATCAACTTCACACGTAACTACACCTCTGAAACTGAGTTTAGGGGTAAGAAGAAGAAGGTTTAATGGGGATTGATTGAGTATTTAGGAGTCTAAAGTCAACCAAACCTAAGATAAATCATGCGGCTAATTAAAAAGACCCTCATGGACATATCACGGGTAGTCATAAGACACCGACACTTATAATCTCTTGGTGCCAAAGTTAGGTTCAAGAATTAGCCACATATTTTCTATGTAAACCTAATGAAACACTAGATGAACACATGCAAATAATTTATATTGAGTTTTATGTAGATTTTGGTTGCCAATTTGGTGTTTAATGACTAACTTGAGGTGTTGTGTATTGAACACACATAGAGTAACACACTCTCATGCATTTAATGAACTAGAAGTGAAATTACATTGAATCTCTCTAGTAATCTTGTGTATGATTGCCACATAATTAAAATACAACTTGAATCTTGAATTTTGTTCAAATTGATGTTGAAATTGTAGTGAGAAGGGGTATAATTTGTTTTTTCTGATTGTTTCAGTGACTAATCAATATGTCATATATGTGTTATATTATTAGGAGTTTGGCAAATTGAATTTTTGCACCTCTTAACCTTAATTTTAAACGAATAGCATAAACACCCCTAATACTAATAACTTTTATTAATTTAACGTTAAGTATACGCTAAATTTAAAATAAAAGTTACATTAAGCTGCTAATTATGATAAGCTAAGTTCGGGATATTACATAATACATATACATATGTGTTTCTATATATATATATACACACACACACACACACACAGATATATATATATATATATATATATATATATATATATATATATATATATATATATAGTAAGGTTCATCAGCGTGCCTATGAGGTTCTAACGTATCCTGTTATGAATGATCACTCGCATAATTCTTTTTTGCATAGACATTTATAAGAAAACATTATAAGACTTTTTATCAAAAGGAGCTACTTCAAAATTCAAAAAATTAATCTTATGAATGGTAAAAAAAAGATCATGTGAATGGTTTGAATGATCATTCACATAAATATGAATGAACATTCACATAATTTTTAAGGACACAGACTACTATGAGTGTATGTGAAATTCATATATCATGTGTATAACGTTAATTTAAACATGTTATAAAAAAAAAAAAAATTAAAAAAATGTTTTAAAGGGTGGTACCTTCGGGTGCACTTGATTTCGAGAGGAAATTTTTTGAATCTGAATCTCTCTTTCTCTCTCTATATATATATATATATATATATATATATATATATATATATATGTATGTATGTATGTATAGAGAGAGAGACTTATAAAAGAACAACTCAAAATCGAATGCCCATAAGGTACCTCCTTAAAAAAACCTTTTTTTAAGTATTTTTTTGCATTCATGTTTAAATTAAAATAAACACATGATAAATGAATTTCAGATAATTCACCAAGACTACGTCTTTGTTAGATGTATTATTTCGATCATAGGGAGTTGTTTTGTAATAATTATTGTCTTTGTGTTTAGTCTTGTTTTTATTTCTATGTAGTTTATTTCTTTGTAATAGTCAAGGGGCCAAAGTTGCCATTGTGTAAAACTTAATTAAAGGAGCCTAGAAATAGGCTCCTAGGGTTTCTTTATTGAACACACGGTTGACAATTTGAAAGAACATATCAGCCGCCAACTTTAATTCTCTCTCAATATTCATATTGTCTTCTTCATCATTTCTCAATTATTGAGCTTGATTCTTCTTGGGATTTGATAAAGAACATTAAAGGTGCTGAAATATTTACGGGATTACATATTACAATTGGTATCAGATCAGAGAGGTGGATTTCAACTGAAAGATTCGGATTCTACTGGGTTTTTAGTGTGTTCTTCGTGTTCTTCCTTTCTACCCGGTTAGATCTTCCTTTACCTCTGTTTTTCCGTGTTTCTTGTGTTATTATAGTCTTATAATCATCACATTATCATCCTCTACTGATTTTAAGCTCATTCAGTTCCATATCTCTGTTAAAATCATCAAGAATCGGACATTTTATTAAGTTTAAAAATATGGGTTTTAGTGGGTTTTTAACTTGTTCTATGCTGTTTTTAAGTGTTTTTAGGTTATTTTAAATCACCAAAAGTGTTTAAAATAGTTTCTAAATCATTTAGAACTGTTTTTTAGGCTTTAAAACTGAAAAAATCAAATTCTGCTCAGTCCTGCCTTAGAAAACTTAAAAAACCTGCTATATTTCGGATCCTGTACTGTAGCATTTCGGACCACTTAGGCACCAAATTCGGACCACCCATCACCCTAATTCGAACCTCACTTCGGTCTAATTCGGACCATATTTAGGTGCATTTCGGACCCCTCCATCAGCCTATTTCGGACCCCACTTCGGTCCCATCCGAACTTCGGACCATCCGAAGTTCAGATCAGGCTTTCCATTTTTACATTTGGGACTTGTATTTAAATTTTTCAAATTTCGGACCATACCCATCTCGGACCATCTGAATTCGGTCCCCACTTGGACATACCCTGTCCACTGTTCATCCGAATTCGGTCCATCCGAATTCGGTCCCTTAGTTCCATCTGAAACCAAGTCCTTCCGAATTAGGTCCTCACCCGCATCACTGTTCATCCGAAATGGGAGACCATCCGAATTAGGAGCCCATCCGAATTAGCACCTCATCCGAACCATAGACCATCCGAATTACTGTTCACCCAAAGTAGGTTCCCATCCGAATTCGTTTCCTCCATCCGAAATCCAACCTATCCGAATTCGGTCCTGCGATCCGAAACACTGTTCATCCGAACACATTTCATCCGAATTCATCTTCCATCCGAATTCAGATCTATCTGTCTTAAGTCCAGCCCATCCGTGTCCAGTTTCCACCTCTAACATCTTCATTTTTAATCAGCACCCATCATCATAATGTCTCGCGAAGCTCTTGTACTCGGATCTGAGAACAGACCACCAGTTCTCTATCCCGATGAGTACGAACAATGGAAATCCCGGTTCCTTAAGTTTGTTGGAATGCAACCGCTCGGGAATTTGATGCTTCAGTCCATATCCGAAGGACCCGTAATCTACTATCGGGAGATAGCAGCCCGACCTGAGGCTGACCCCCCTGTCCAAGCTTCTAAGGTTGAAAGAGAACCGGCAAATGACGCCGAGAGAAACCGACAGCACGCTGACAAGAGGGCAGAACATCTGATCTATCAAGCCCTCCCCACTGATATTCTGGTTGGTGTAGACAGCAAGATGTCTGCAAAAGAAATGTGGGACGAGCTGGAAGTCCAAATGCTGGGGGCAGATCTCGATGATCGTGCCAAAATCGAGGAGGCAAAGGCTAAGTTTACGGAATTTCGCGCCAAAGACGCGGAATCTCTGCAAGCCACTTTCACCAGGTTCTGTGCAGTCCTTAACGAGTTGAAAAAACTGCACATCAAGAAGGATAGGGATGATATCAACATCCAGTTCTTTGCAGCCTTAGCCCCCGAGTGGCAGCTTGCATGTCGGGCCACGAAAAGAGTCCTGAACATTCCTGAGGTATCAATTAATGTCGTCTTTAAGGAGCTCAAGAAATATCAAGGGGATGTGGATCAACAAAAGCTGATGGAAAATCAATTGGCCTCTCTACTGCTATCAGCCAACACTGGGTTGAAACCAAATGATTCTCTAGCCTTGATCACTAACACGCAGATTCCGACACCATCCTTTGCTCCTGGTTCTTCGTCGTCTCAGTACAGGTATGCTTCTCTTCCGCGTGAGGTCTATGATGAGGAAGAAGCTTCGATACAGGAACAGATAGCCTTGTGGACCAACCGTCTCCAACAGCGACGGTTCTCCAACAAGACTAACAATCAACTCCGTTATGACACCGGTCCACGGAGGTACTCAGATGACAGAAGGGATGACCGACGCGATGACTATCGAAGGGATGAATACCGTAGGGATGATAGGGATGATCGCAGATATGACGATAGACGCGACTATCGAGATGATCGCCGTTATGTAAGGCGAGATGATAGGCGTGATGATCGCAGGGACGACAGGCGGGACGATCGAAGGGATGATCGTAGGGATGACCACCGGGATGAGAGGAGAGAGCCCGAACGAAGGGACAGGAGGCGTGATGACAGCCGAGAGCATCGCCGGGCCGATAAGAGGCCGGCGGAAAGAAGAGAGGAAAGGCCGAGAGAAGATGAGCCGAAGCCCGCGGATGAACGTCTCTGCTACAAGTGTGGCAAACTGGGCCACTTTGCTAGGGAATGTAAGAACAATTTCGACAGAGACGTCGCATACTACGAGAGAAAGCTTGAGGCCGCCAAGAAGAGAACGGATGCGTTAGCCCTCGTCGCCCAGGAGGACTACTGGGATGCTGAAGATTCTGAAGACGAGGATGACAAGGGCAAGGATTGTTACATGGTTGATCGTATGGGGTTGGAGACCTGTGCTGTTTTCACTGCTGACAATTCAGATCATGCTGCTGAGGGGGAGACACTGAAAAATCCACCAGCATGTCTGATGGCTACAACCAACGATCCCAAATGCTCCACATCCGGTTCTGAGTCCATGAGGTATATTCCTGTTACATTCCTGCACATGTTAATATATTATTTGTAGATAATGAATGTACACTGCACACACATATTCTCGATCTACAAGCTAGATTAAATGCTGAAACTGCAAGGTGTGTACAGGCTGAACATCAAGCTCAAGCTCTGAAAGAATCATCTGAATTATATCATTCAAAGTGGTTAAATAATCGTAATGTTATAAAACAGATGTTAATAGAAAAAGTAGATGTTCAGGATAGGAATATATATCTTGAATCTTGCATGGACACGCTTTCAAAAGATAAACTCTCTTTGAAAGAAGAAATTTCTGTTCTTACAAAACAATTAGATGTGGTAAATATGGAAAATATAGACAGTTTAGAAAAATACAAAATGATTGAAGAAGAAAGGATAAGTTTGTACTCAAGAATAAAAACCCTTGACGTTGCATTTTTAAAAAGGGGTCAAACAGAACAAACTATCCATTTAAATCAGCCCAAAGAAACTAGGTTTTACCATTCTAAACAAGGAATTGGTTTTAAAAATCCTAAATATTAGGAAAAAACACAAAATGTTTTACCTGTATTTTATGACATGAATTATATGGGAGCCGGTCTTAAATCTTTCTTTTTTGAGTCATCAAAAGAAGTTTTAAACCAAGAAAATGAGAAACGTGTCGCTCGTAAAGATAAAGAAATTTCTTTTCAATATGAAGAACTTAACGAGAGTTATTCTTCTAGAGTACCCACTTTAGAGGAAGATCTTTTGTCAACTTATTCAGAAGCTGAATTGAAAACTGAAACCGTAAAATCAACTCCTCAACTTTATATTCCTGCAAAAGTTCTTCAACAACAAATCACTGTTTTAGAAAAGGAATTGAAGTCGTCTCAAGAGAAAGCACTTGATCTTCAAGATGCTCTTCTTAAGAGAGAAGAAGAATTGGTAAATCAATCTTTTCAACAATCTGTGGAAGTTACTGTCTACAGAGAAAATTTTGAAATGGTTTCACAAAAAATTGAAAGATCTTTCAAAAGAACAAACACTTTCTCATTCCATAAAAATTCCATGTGTGTCATCAAATAAAGGTAAGGCTAAAGCTGAATCTTCTTCTGTCATTTTCAAAGGTGAGTGTTCAAAAGTTTTCAAAAATGAGGTTCCTAAAAAGACTCAGATCAAATCCAAGTCTTTTAAGAAACCCACTCACCACCAAATAGAAAATTCTATCAAGTCTAAATCTTCCATGCTTACTGACTCTAATCGTTTTGTTCCTACAGATCATATAAGGAGAGTCCCAAAAACCACCATGCAGGATTTTACAAGTTTTTTTGTGAAGAAGGCTTTAATGCCAAATGAATTTGTTACTAGAGATAGGATGTCTGTAATCTCTAAAGACAATTTATGTAACAATGTGTGTGACGATGCTTGTAATGTTGTACCGAATTCTATTGTTCCTTTAAAGTACTCTTTCAGTGATTTATTTAATCTGTGTCCAACTCGATATAGACGACAGGTTCCTGAAATGAATGCTTTCGTGCCATATCCTGTTAAACGTATTCGGAAAAAGAAAACAAAAAATAGTGCATCATCGGCCTCAAACAAAATTGAGATTTGTCCGTTGCCTAGGCCTAAAACCAAAGCAACGGTCAACAAGGTCTCAAAAAGACAAAAACCAAAGGCAATTTCAGCGCCTAAGGTTCCAAAACCCAATAAATCCAATCTTCAATGGATTCCAAAGGGTTGTGCATCCGGACCACACACAAATGCTAATTGGGACTCTAAAACTGTACACGTGCCATATAAATCTGGAAATCCTAACAAAGAGGGACCCATATTGAGGTGGGTACCCAAGGTTGTGTGATCTTAATGCAGATGGTTCTTGGTTACTTCTGATCAAGACCCGTGCTTCAAAGAAATGGCTTCTAGTTACCTTAGACTAGGACCCGTTCTTTTGCTTGTCGGTTGTGCTTAAACCGACACATTTGGCTTCTGTGCACACAGCCCAGGACCCGGTCTTAACTCATCATGTTTTCTGAACATCTCGGTTCTGAACACGGTTTGATTGTGAATTAAAAATGGATGTGTTTGAATGCATATAGTTTTTCATTATATGAATTTATGTGTTTTTCAGGCTAAGTCCATTTGGTATATGGATTCGGGTTGCTCCAAGCACATGACTGGAAGAAGAGAATTGCTGTCCAACGTTGTTGAACAGTATTGCGGAACTGTGAAATTCGGGAACAACCATCAGGCTCACATCAAAGGATACGGGGACTTAGTTCTAAATAATCTGGTCATCAAGGATGTTGACTATGTTGAGGGGTTATCACATAATCTTTTTAGCATAGGACAGCTCTGCGACAAAGGACTAGAAGTAACGTTTAGAGCTAAGAACTGCAGTGTTAAGAGCATGGATGGAAAAGAAATCCTAACAGGTTCCTGAAACTCTAACCTCTACACCATTGACGTAGCTAAGCTAATAGTGAAGGATAACATTTGTCTACTATCAAAAGCCTCTTCAAAAGACTCTTGGTTGTGGCATCGAAGATTATCCCATTTGAATTTTGATAATATCAACAAGCTTGCTGCGAAACAATTGGTTAAAGGACTTCCTGAATTGCGCTACGAAAAGGACCATCTGTGTGGAGCTTGTGAGAAAGGAAAAATGGAACGATCATCTCACAAACAAAATCCCGAACCATCAACAAAAATAGTATTGGAGTTACTTCATATGGATTTATGCGGACCGATGAGGACACAAAGCATAAATGGAAAACGATATGTGTTGGTTATCGTTGATGATTATTCTCGATATACCTGGGTCAGGTTCTTGCGTTCCAGGGACGAGACAGCTCAAGAAATCATTGATTTTATCAAGAGTGTCGAGACCCAACAACAGCTGTCAGTGTAATCAATCAGATCTGATAACTGCACGGAGTTCAAGAACTCGGTAGTTGAGGGCTTCCTTCGATCCAAAGGTATTCAGCATCAATACTCTGCTGCTCGAACACCTCAACAAAATGGGGTCGTGGAAAGGCGTAACCGTACGCTTGTGGAAGCCGCTCGTACAATGCTCACATACTCGAAGCTACCTCTGTTCTTGTGGGCCGAAGCCGTATCAACAGCATGCTACACACAAAATCGCTCCATTATCCATAAGCGCTTTAACAAAACTCCTTACCAACTCTTTTTGAATAAAGTACCATTTGTCAAGTACTTACGTGTATTTGGTTGCAGGTGCTATGTGCTGAATGACAAAGACAACCTCGGGAAATTTAACGAAAAGGCGGATGAAGCGATCTTCATTGGATACTCATCCAACTCGAAGGCGTATCGCGCATTCAATACCCGAACCAGAACAGTCAATGAAAGTGTGCACGTCACATTTGATGAGTTGGCTGAACTGGCACCCGAAGTTGATCAATCATGACCACGCATTACTCAAATGCCTGGAGACTCTTCCAATAACCTCATTCCTTTTTCTTCTTCTGATTTGGTTAATTTATTTGATCCTTTTTATGTTGAATTTTTCGGTCCTAACGCTAGTGTTTCTAATGTTGTCAATAATGTAGGTGATCCTTCCAGTTCAACTGCACCACAAAGTTTCTCCACTCCATCTTCTTCAACGTACCCTCATCCATCTACATCATCCACAGACACATCCGCAGTTGAATCTACTCCTATAATACCCTCACATATAATACCAACAATTCTTCCTTCACCTGAACACTCTGGAATCGAACCGGAACCAGTGGTACCATCATTTGAAACCATTAACCATGAATCCTCACCCATCCCCACATTAACCGCAGAGGTTCCATCCCGAGCACCCCTTCCACACGAGATTAAATGGACCCGAAGTCACCCAACAGATCAAATCATTGGTGATGTATCAACATGACTCCAAACTCGTAGGGCATCTGCTAATGAATGCCTCTTCGCATCATTCCTGAGTATGATAGAGCCCGCTCGTGTGGATGAAGCCCTGACAGATCCAGATTGGATAGTTGCAATGCAAGAGGAACTCAACCAGTTCGAACAGCTAAGAGTATTGCGGTTAGTTCTCAAACCCCCGTACAGTCATCGGAACAAAGTGTATCTTTAAGAACAAACGAGATGAGAATGGCATTGTGATAAGGAATAAAGCAAGACTTGTTGCCAAAGGCTACCGACAACAAGAAGGGATAGATTATGACGAGACCTTCGCTCCAGTTGCACGGATCGAAGCAATCAGAATCTTCTTGGCGTATGCGGCACACAAAGACTTCAAAGTGTACCAAATGGACGTCAAGACTGCCTTTCTAAACAGTGAACTTAACGAGGAGGTGTATGTTGAACAACCACAAGGCTTTGTTGATGCACATAAACCCGACCATGTTTATGTGCTAGATAAAGCCCTCTATGGTTTAAAACAAGCACCTCAAGCATGGTATGATAGTCTTTCAAATTTCCTTATTTCTGCCAGTTTCTATAAAGGTGTGGTGGACACAACTCTGTTCACTAAAAGGGAAGGCCCACATATAATGCTAGTACAAATTTATGTCGACGATTATATATTTGGATCTACTGACAGTAATTTTTGTAAGGATTTTTCAACCCTAATGGAGTCCCGGTTCGAGATGAGTATGATGGGGGAAATGAACTTTTTCCTCGGATTACAAGTCAAACAACTTGAGGATGGGATTTTTGTGAACCAGTCGAAATATACTGTTGACATTCTCAAGAAGTATAAGTTAGACTCTTGCACGAGTATCGCAACTCCCATGGCCTCCAACTATAAGTTAGACACCGATCCTTCCGGGAAAAGTGTCGATAATACAACTTACAGAGGGATGATAGGATCCTTACTATACTTGACTGCCAGTAGGCCGGATATAATGTTTTCAACATGTCTGTGTGCTAGATTTCAGGCCGACCCAAAAGAATCACACCTAACTGCGGTAAAACGCATTTTTTGTTATCTTAAGGGTACACCCGAACTTGGTCTATGGTATCCAAAGGGAACCGATTTCGATCTTACCGCGTTTTCAGATGCTGATTTTGCAGGTTGTAAAGTTGACAGAAAAAGCACGTCGGGAGGAATTCAGTTTTTAGGAGATAGACTGGTGAGCTGGTCTTCCAAAAAGAAGAATTGTGTTTCCACATCTACAGCTGAGGCTGAGTATGTAGCAGCTGCAAGCTGTTGCTCTCAAGTGCTGTGGATGAGAACACAATTACGCGATTATGGATTCTCACTCACCAATATCCCAATTTACTGTGATTCTCGAAGTGCAATTGCCATCTCTTGCAATCTCGTGCAGCACTCTCGAACAAAACACATAGATATCAGGTATCATTTTATTAAAGATCACGTAGAAAAGGGAACCATTGAGTTGTATTTTGTTGGCACGGAATATCAACTTGCGAATATATTTACTAAAGCTTTAGACGAACCTCGTTTTCAGTTTTTAGTATCCCATATCGGCATGTTGAATCCGCCTTCCAATTAAATATCAGATATTGTCTTAAATAATTCTATTTCAATCTAACATGATTGAAATTTCTTTATTTTAGAAAATATCTGTTATTTAAATTTAAGAATTGTGTCACAAAATTGAAACTCAATATTTCCTTATCTGTGTATATCTTTAATAATTAATGATCCTGACAAGTTGCTGTGTGATTTGTTCATCGCGGAGTGGGATGCAAACAATATCCAGGTTTGTGTGTGTTCGAAAGGCTAAAAAGGGTTGTCGAGTTTAAATCTGAAAAAGAAAAGGAAAAGAATATGTATTTATTTGAGGGAGAGTATAGTTAGGATTTTAAATTTTATAATTCTGTGTTTCTTTTTATTTCTTTTGTAGTTAAATTTTAAATTTTAGGTTGGTCATATTTTTTTTAAGTTTAATTTAATAGGTCAGAAAATCACAAAAAGATTTTAACTTTCAAATTTATCAAAAAGCCAAAAATATTTTAGTTTACTTTATTTTATTTTATTTTATTTTATTTCATTTTATCTTAAATTTAAAAGATCAAAGAAAATACCAAAAAATATTTTATTTTGAAGACTCATAGAAAAAACTCAAAAAAATTTTAACAAAGTTGGGCCAAAAGTGTGTGTGGTGTGTGATGAAACTGCCTGCCCAAAAATCCCTTGGGCGCGGACCCTGCTAACCCGACCCGAACCGGTCGACTTTAAATAGCTGGTCAACCGGTCAATATCTTCACTCTCAAGATATTTCTATCTCCTTCTTCCTTGCTCCCGTCGCACAGCCACCACCCACGAACCTCCGTATCCACTTTTCAAAGCTTTTTGATCACCTCTTTCCTTCGATTTTCTTGCATTTTCCATATTCGGCACTTCCAGGTAAACCATTTCTATCTTTATTTCAGTGTTTAACATCCTATATTATGAGTTTGATTTTCAATTTTTACTTAGTTTTTCTTCTCGGTTTCTCTTACTTTTAGGTACTTTAATGTGTGTTTTTCTCTTAGTTGTAGTTAGATAAAATGTTCATGATATGATTGTAGTATAAGATCTTTAATTTCATGCATTTTCGTCAAATTTCACTGTTCACGTTTAAATTTTGCATGAACACATTAACTGAACACATGCACTTCGGATGTCCACTGTAGATCCGAATTCGGACCAACACCCGAATTCGGATGCCCCCACTTAGACTAGTTTTCATAATTTTCAGAGTTTAAAATCCTAATTCGGACCACAGTTCATCCGAACTCGGATGACCACTGTTGATCCGAATTCGGACCATCATTGTAATGCCAAAACATTTCAAAACTTTGAATTTAGTCTAAGACAGTTTGAAACTGTTCATCCGAATTCGGTTCCCATTGGAAGTCTGGATACCATCCGAAATCAAGTCCGTTCCATATCATTGCATACTTCAAATTCGGTCCCCATCCGAATTCGGATCAACTTCATGTTCCATCCGATTTCGGACCAGCATTCATTCCATACCATGTACTTCGGACCATCATCCGAATTCGGTCCCTATTGTCACCTCATCCGAATTCGGCCCCCCACTCACCATTCATGCATCATCTGGATTTCGGCCTGATCTGAATTCGGTGGCACTGTTCATCCGAATTCGGACCATCCGAAATCCAACAATTAGCATTTTTTTTTAAAATTTTTCATTTTTTTTCATTTTTTTCCATGTTTGCATTTTTTTATAAATTCCAAAAATACAAAAATATTTTCATCCCGGTGCACCATTGATTAGAGTTAGGATTAGTGTTTGAGTGAAAAGGTCTTATCTAACATCGGTCTCTTAACGATTGACTTTGGACTTTATTAGTAGAATTTTATTCTACTAATAAAGACCCGATGCTAAACAGATCAGACAGTTTCTATTTCACACTCATCTAGACTTCACATCAATGCATTATCATCTCAAGTCTTATTATTCTAACTCTGTTGCACCTTGCAGGATGATGGAACCCGCAGTAATTCTCACCGTACCCCATTCCCCCATCCCAAACAACAACGCCCAACTCCCAGAAGAATCCATTCTCCCCAGCGCCGAGTTTGTCGAGTTCATTCCACATAACTGGCAACTCGACGTTTCCATCCTCACTAAAGAACCCCAAACCCTAGCATTAGACATCCTCACTCGCCATCCCATCTACTATGCCTTATCCCCCGCCATAGCTGTTCCCCAGATCTATCTCCAACAATCCTGGAACAGGCTGAAATATGTGTCCGACCCCGAACGTCATTTCACATCCACAATTGACTGTGGTCCAGTCAAAATCACTATATCTGCGATCCGTCACATCCTTCACCTACCAGCTGAATTCTGCCTGCCCACCCGCGAATTCTTCGATCCCAACCCATCAGTCACTGAAACCCTAGCTGAGATTCAAACTCTGGGTTATGATGACCCTCTTTCTAAACCCTCCGATTTTCGCACGAAAAACCTTCAATCCCACTGGCGGATACTGTTTGATGTGATTAACAAATGCTTCACCGCCAAGCATTCCAGACGTGACTCAGCGTCGGCTCAGGTACTAGCCATGTTCACATGCTTTGCCTTTGACCGACATGTGGACTATGCTGCTTTCTTATTCGAAGAATTACGAAGAGTCCATGTAGAGAGGAGCACAAAGAAAGGCAGAAAGTATATTCCTCTACAGCGATTTCTACAGCTCATAATACAATATGCAATGGACCAAGACGATGATATCCATGAGCGTCCGGAGGCAGACGTCTACCCCACCGTGGCGATACAGAAGTTAACTCTGCCAAAGGGGGCCCCGACAGTGCCAGTAATGAAAATACCTCTGTCTATACTAATGAGGTCAAGGGGCATGGAGCGGGTAAGGGCGTATATTAAGGAGAGTTGTCCGGATGAGTCTCAGTCGGAATCGTCTGAGACTAGCCAATCCGAAGGTGAGGCAAGTTTGAGTGAGCATGAGGGAGTTAGGGTGGATGTTCAGCAACCTCTGGGTATGGGTGAGGGGGAGACTGTGTTAGTAAGGGAGGAAGCAGGAGGTGAGACGGCAGAGACGGCGGATTCAGAAAGAACCGTCTCTGTCGTGAGAGCGAGGGAGGTACAATCTGAGGGTGAAATAAGCCCTATAAGCCGCACTCCTCACTATAAGACCGTTCGTCCAACGGTCGAACTCACCCCCACCACCCACTTGGTTTCCCCTCAAAGGAAAACCACTTCATTTCACGGGGTTCTACCACATACTCCATCGCCCTCTCATTCGGAGAGTGGCGGTGTTGAAAGAGGTCACACTCCTCCCCAAGTGACCGCCCTTCATTCCATCACGATTCCATCCCCCATAACACAGACACCGCAGGATGCCTCTGTGGCATCCCCAAGAGCTGCCTTCGTGGCAGCTCCTCAAACTTCTGGATCTGCGCATCCTATTCAGGAGCCAGAGATGACGGAAGGAAGACCGGAAGTGGCTCCATCAACGCCATCCACTTCCGGCCATCTCCCAATCAATCTGGAGATGCTAACGGTAGCTTTACGTGCTGCCGGCGTGATTACACGGGCTGACCTGGACGCCCAAAGGGAAGCCGCCGAGGAACGTCACACCGCCCTACTCTCACTAATCAAGGGTAAGGGTGTCGCTTCCGAAGCTGGCCCCCCACCAGGTTCCCATTCAGTTCAAACTCAGATTTCAGAGCTGTCAGACAAAATTGATGCACTTAACCGCCTCATTCTGCAAGTCCAAGAACAGCTGAATTCAAGAATGGATCGCCTAGAGTCGGCTGTTATAGAACTCCAGTGTCGCACTCAAGCAGAGGCACCAAAGCGAAAACATGACGATCAGGACGATCCTGATCGTCATGAGGGGGAGAAGAGGCGAAAGGTTCAGTATGAGGACCCCATGCTGGGTATAGGGGGAGCAGAGACCGCTGAGGGGTCAGAATTTTAGGGGTCAAGGGAAAAGAGTCAGGAGGCTCAGGAATACCTCTTAATAGAAGACGAGCCCATGGTCGAGGGTCCAGCTCCACTGGATCCGATGACAGCCATGGTAGAATTCGAGGAACCTCACGAGAAAGTTGAAATCATTTTGGTTTCTGATTCAGATTCTGATAAAGACGACAACGAACCCTTAGTGATTCCTAAGCCTGAACCTGAATCTCCAACGAAAAAATCTTCATCCTCTTCCTTTGACTTCCTGAATTCACCACCACTAGCCCATCAAGAAGAAATCCTTTCTTCCATCTAAGCTCGCCAGTCACTAAAAGAATCCCATATTATCCTTAGCCATCCAAGATCCCCAAGCCCTCCTCCAGTCCAACAAACCCAACTTCCAGGTCCCTCCCAAACCAAAGGGGTCGATTGCTTCGATGAAACTCCGGAAGGCCCTGGTGTTTATAGAAAAGATGATTTATTCTGGGTGGACCATTATACAAAAGGAAAGGTTCAAACACTGCCTCAGGAAGAAAAGGAGAAAATGCGACAAGAACGGCGGGGGACTATCATAAAGCTTCTTGAAGCTAAAAAGGACGAAATCGAAGAACCCCCCGTTTAAGGCCTTAAAGAATTCCTGCAGAAATTTCCCCCGGAGCGGTTTCAGAATCCATACCTAGAAGAAAGATTCAAGATGGTATTCAGAAAGAAGCCTGGATCCTTCAGCAGACGCCTACTTATGGAACTTATAAATGTCTCCAAAGCTGAACAGTCCGAATACTACCAACTGATGCTCCGGGAAAGAAGGTCAAAGGTGTCAAAATCGAAGATTAAGAAACTCAAAACAATCACCATGTGCAAAAGAGCCAGAGTCTTCTATATCTCCTACCAAGTAGAAAGAGAAGATGGGACGGGAGATGACATCCTCGAATATGACCTAGATTTCATAAGTGCGGATGACGTTGAGTTCCTTCACAACAGTTTGAAAAATCGCATCAGAAAACGTCTAACCCACATGACCGCTGTAGGTGCCCTAGTACGAAGCATGAATCGCCGATCGATCATAATGTGCCTAAGAGACTTCCAGATGGCGATCGAGAGTGCTATGGTTAAGGTGGGCCTACGAGCACCGGAACAGGACAGTTTTCTTCTAGCCCACCACCCGGCTTACAGAGTTGTACTTTCTGGAGATTCGGGTGTCATTTTTGTAAACAACAAGGGCTACAAAAGGTATATGCGCTTTAAGGATCATCCCTGCTACTCCGATGGTACACTTCGATTGGTTCGAGCTGCTCTTACAAAGAAAGTACAAGATTATGATGCTCAACCAGATCCTGAACAACGATGCTCACCAAAGGAGATACAGGATACACTCAGCGGCATAGACTTCCTGAACGAACGGCTTCATACGAGACAAGTGACCAGACGCTTCGGCGTCATCCTTGGTCTCCGAGAATCAACGGACCACGCCAGAGTTCCAGGACCTCCTAAATGATCAAAAAGGGGGAGATTGTTAGATATATTATTTCGATCATAGGGAGTTGTTTTGTAATAATTATTGTCTTTGTGTTTAGTCTTGTTTTTATTTCTATGTAGTTTATTTCTTTGTAATAGTCAAGGGGCCAAAGTTGCCATTGTGTAAAACTTAATTAAAGGAGCCTAGAAATAGGCTCCTAGGGTTTCTTTATTGAACATACGGTTGACAATTTGAAAGAACATATCAGCCGCCAACTTTAATTCTCTCTCAATATTCATATTGTCTTCTTCATCATTTCTCAATTATTGAGCTTGATTCTTCTTGGGATTTGATAAAGAACATTAAAGGTGTTGAAATATTTACGGGATTACATATTACAGTCTTAAAGTTATCGTAAATGATCATGTATATTTATGTGAACAGTTATACAATTGAATGGTCATTAACACCATTCACATGATTTTTTTTAATTGTCCACTGGATTTATTTTTCGAATGTTAATTTATAAATGTATGTTTTTTATGATAAAACGTCGTATAATATTGGTTTATAAATGTTTATGTAAAAAAATATGTGAATGATCATTCACAAGGGTGTGTTTGATACTCTCAATTATTTAGGATACGCTTATGCATCTTCTGCGTCACATGGATTTGGTGTGTTGATTCATATTTTTTATGAAATCTCATGTGAGTTAATTTGAGTTACCTGTGTATTCAATCTGATTGGAATTTATTCGTCTTTGCGATACGAACGTGTAGAATGTGTGTTGTACATATTGCAAGTAATGCGTTCTTCACAGCTGTTGTTATTATTCTGAGATGTTAGATTATTAAATAATCATCTTTTCCCATGTGAATGTATCCTGGTGTACTTTTTTACATCCGATTTTGGATGTATATCCTTCGCAAGCAGAAGGGTATATATATCTATAAAACAGTAGTAGGTTGATTTTTTAAATCACAACTATCATTCAAGTTATTCACGATGTTTGATAACGAACATTGGATTTTTACTATGTATCACATTCTCTTTTAAGTGATTAATGTTACTTCATAGATTCATTGATACAATTGCATTTTCAAGTGTTACTAATGATGATGCTCTTTTGTGTAAACGGTCTAAATTTATATTGTTAAATGATAGAATTCAGAATCGTTTAATGTACTGATTGTTGCTAGTATGCTACATTATGCTTGATTTTTTGAATTATTTATGCCTTTATAATGATGTTTTCATGTTTCTCTTTCATGTGTAGGTCTACATGTTTATTTCATTACATCGTATATGGCATTCCCTGAATTTGATTTTGGTAAGTGGTGAATACCTTCTGCCTGAGCATATATTAGTTGATTATGGGTTTTGTGTTAATTTATTTTTTTAACTTCATCGATAAGTAATTAAACTTTAAACAATGATACAGATGCAGAAACATTAGATGGTGAACAAACATCCACAGATGTTGAATCAAGTAGTTTAGATGAATTCAATGATTATTTAAGTGAGGATGATAATGCAACCATTAGAGATAAAGGTTTGTAATGTTAATTTAGTATTTTTGTGTTTCTGTAGTAATCCAAGATGATTTAAATGCACTCACAATGATTTATCTTGTATAGCATGACTGAGAAAATTAACAAACAAAGAGAATGTTTTTCACTCAATAAATGTTCTTTTCACAGCCGCCAAACAATCTGCAATAGAATATTCAGTTTTCATTAAAGTGAGCAAAGGTTACAAAACCCTAGGTCAAACTTGCTTTTTATACATGGGACTAGTTTGAGGGGTTTACATAAAATACCCCTCAACTTTCTATCTTAAAAGAAAGATTACATAATCAATTAAAGACAATTACATTGAAATTAAATAGTTACAAATTATTACAAAATACCCACATGATAAATTACAAATTAACAATCTCCCCCTTTTCAATCACTGTGGGGAGTTGGAGACCCAATACTGAAGTTCTGATTCCCAGTCTCACATCAAACCTTCTAATCACCTGTGGCATGTGCGATATGTTGTTAATAAGTTCAATCGCTTCTCGGATGATTAACCCTTCCTCTAGACGTATACAGAGTTCGTTGTGTTCTTTCTATTTATCCTCTCTAAGGAATTCATTCGGCTTTTCTCTGATTACGCGTAGTGTGCCATCGGAATAATAGGCAATATTTTCAAATCACATAAATCTTTTATTTCCTTGGCTATTCAGAAAGATCACACCATGCTCGGGTTTCAAAAAGACTTTGTGGATAGGTTGATGATCGATCATGGGAAATCTCTGATCTAGGGAAGTCAATCCAACTCATACAAAATTGTTTTCAATTGCCATTTGAAAATCCTTGATGCTCATGACGATTGACTATCTGTTCATACACTGACCAAAGCACATAATGCATTGATGACTGGTTTGGAGACCTTTTTGTACTTGGTCATTTTGTCGTGCATCAGTTATATATCGTCAAAGGTCATAAAGTCAAGATCCGGCTCATTGGCATCATGTATAGTACCATCTTCTTTCAAATGTGATGGTTGGTGTGTGGAACCGAGCTCTTTTGTACAGAGTTACGCTTAGGACCTTTTTGACCTTTGACTTTGACCACACCAGTTCTTTCTTTCTATACTCCCTCAACGTCATTTGATTATACTTTGATTTCTCTCCTTTTGATCGACAGTGTAGTTCCATTAAGAGCCTTCGACTATAACTGCCGGGGATCTTCATGAAAATTACTTTGAAAAGGTCTTCAATTTGTGGCTTGCACAGGTCATCAAACGACATCTTCAAGAGGTGTTCTTTTAAGCCTTTGGTGCGGCCCTTTTTCAAGTCAGCCTAGTTGATGTTCTGGAGTCTATATACCAATTCTTGATGTTCGTCAACCAGCTGCTTTTTCTCTTGAGGCTGTAGATTAGGTACATTTCCTTTCAATAACCAGTACACCCAAATTATTTCAGAGTCGTCATATGTAGGTTCAGGCTCAGGTGCATCGATTTGAAAGCAATCTACACTCCTCCATTGAACTGATGTGGGTAGTTGGACTGATTGGAAAGACTGTGGTGGTTGAGAAGGATGGGCAAAAAGACGTACTTAAAGGAGGCTGGGGTGGCTGATGATTGAGTTGTTGTGGTGGTTGTAATGGATGGTGGTTGAGTGGTAGTGGGTGTTGTAGTGTCTAGGGTTGAGGTTATTTATTGTTCAGTGTCAGGTTCGAACTTTGGTGAGTTTAAGAAATCGAAGGATGATGAGGAGTCGTCAGAATCTATGATAATTACGTCAGATTGTGTCTGACGTCCCTTGTATGTGTAACATCCGGCATGAAACCTGGTTAGCAGCTACGACCTAATCAGTATTTAATAGCCAATTATAACCTAATCAATGGTCATTAGAAATTAATCAAAGTGATTAGCAAGGTTCATGAAGAAATTCAACTCAATTAGAATCAAATTCATCGGTGCGATGAATCGGGAAATCAATTAATCCGATCGATTTATGATATGAAGGATTAATTCAACTACGTACATAATTAAATTATGATTAGTGACACTAATCATGCATTAATATACTTACTTAACAGTAATTATACAAGACTAAAACAATTCATTAAACAAAAGCATTCAAAAGTATTTACGAATATACATAAATAGGGAAATACAAGAATACATTTTGAAATAATTTTATACAAAAAAAAATTGAAAATACATCATAA
The DNA here is from genome assembly GCA_020465985.1 of Centrapalus pauciflorus. Classification (NCBI taxonomy): domain Eukaryota; kingdom Viridiplantae; phylum Streptophyta; class Magnoliopsida; order Asterales; family Asteraceae; genus Centrapalus; species Centrapalus pauciflorus. Next base: position 29,071 of record JAANYP010001871.1, on the reverse strand, counting down.
ATACATCATCAAAATCTGGCCCATAGGTAGTACAAATGTAGCTTTTGACTTCATTTTTTTAATACTCAACTCCATACACAATCACAATCACATCTCTGTCTTTCAATTCATCCAAGATCTCACACTCAACCTCCATTTTCACCATCATTTCAAGATCTTTTTCTCCTCTATAAATAGGTGTTCATTTCCATTCATTTCCACACATTTTAAAAGCCAAAAACCCATTCTTTTCTCACTCTAAAAAACGGCCAAGGGCCTCACACAACAAAAAGATTGTTCAACTTTTGTTCTTTCAAGTGTTCTTCAATATTCAAGTGACTTTGGTGCAACAACCTTTCAAGATTTCAACTTCTACTTGATTTAATACTTCTAATACCTCAAAGTAAGTAAATACTAACATATTTCATCTTATATTTATGTTTATATAAGTCTTGCATAATACATATAATCACCAACAACAACAAGTTTCATAAGAACTCAAGTTTATAAATCACTAGTTTTTGTTTTTAAGTTGTTTTCTTCAAATGTGTTTATAAATATATAAAGACATCATATAAGTGTAAATATTATGAAAACAAGTGATATATATGTGTTTTATAACTTTTATACAAGTAGTCTTTCAATAAACAACAAGAATCACTAGTTATTTCAAGTTTATGAATTACGGATTTTCGGCAGAAAAGTTGCATCGACTTTGAAAAATCATAAATAATTCATAACTTATCGAAATGAGTTGATTCTTGTCTCAAAAGTTAGGTCTATTTCTTAACTAAAAATATGGAAGTTTTCATAATTTATTTTGCAGTTTAAAACCCCCAGAAATTATTTGGGAGACCGAATGTTTGACAGCTCAAAAATGGCCAACATAGCGTTTTCAACACGCTTTTTCCCTAACGTAAACATCTCGAAAAATGGCCGTTCTTGACTTTAAAAATTCCTTTTATGTAGTAGTTTAATGTCCAAGAAAACCAAAGCCTAAATCGTTTTGGAGCTTGGTCAAAAACAGCTTCAAAGTAGGCCGAAAAACCTTCGAAAAGCTGGAAAATTATATATACATAAACTTGACGTTTTAAGTGGGTTTTATTTATAAACTTGTAATGTTGGGTGATTTAAGACATAAAAACCTATATATATATATATACATATTATCATATATGAGAGTTATTAAGTCCCTATTATCATTTAGGACTTGATTAAACACATCTGGTGCATCACCCATCAATCTACGCTAATTTGAATTTTACGCAAATATTTTGCCATCACAAGCTCGGTGAGTCTTCATAGCCCCTATTTTCACACTGTTATGTTTTGGGGTTGAAATACATGCTACGTTTTCATATGGACATGGAAACAACTTCATTTCTATTATGTATTACACATGTGGTTCCATCAGCCATCAAATCATGAACCGTTAATTGCAATTATTTGAAAGCGCGAATATATTGTGGATAGATCTACTGGGAGTCATGTCCCCCATTCAGGTTAGTTCAGCTCGGCTAACAGCGGGTGCATATATATTCAACACACGGTATTACGTATGGGAATACTGCACAGGACAAACTCATTTAATTAAGCTTCGGTTGCATGATGGTTTATATGTAATACATAACATGAAATTTATGACTTTATAAATTCAAACTCAATTGTTGTTGTCCATACAAGTCAGATTTACGTGTAACCTATGAGCTCACCAACAATTTTGTTGACATATTTTAGCGTGTATTTTCAGGAAATTAAGGCAAGTGTGCCGCATCAGACGTATTTTTCAAGCTTCCGCACCTAAGGAGTCGCATGCATTTTCAAAACTACCCGGAGATTTAGTTGCATTATTTTGATCACTTTAATTATGTATTTAAGTCTCTGTACCATGCGAACTACTTTTCATCATATCAGACTATGTAAAACATTCCCATATTTTAAAGTTTTATTGATGTATTTTTGAAAACGTCCATATAGTGATCGTTCGTGATGATTATGGTTATGCTTCCGCGACGTCACGTTTCGTTGCCAACCGGGGTAATGGGGTGTGACAGATTGGTATCAGAGCCATAGTTATAGTGAACTAGGTTGCATTAGTGCCTAGACTATAACTGTTACAAAAACTAAAATTTATTCAAGAACTCTGAACATATGTATGGACCCTAATGACAGAAACATGTCAAACAATACGGTTATTATCCTCTTTGACTCTGAGGATGAACACTTACCCATGGAACCAGGAAGCCAAAATGACATTGAGGTGTACCTTGGGCCGGAAACCCTCACAGACTCAATCAATGACGATGTAATAGACTCGTCAAAACACAAGGAGGGCAACTGTGGCCCTGCAGCATAAATTGCTCCACCATCACCACCACGTATTCCATCCTACACCCTATTCAGAAACCATCCCAATGGACCATTGAATAAGATCACCCCTAGGAAAAGGGTGTGACTGGCACAACGGGAGTCTATCCCGGTACCTGCCCATCAGCCAAGCCCTCCGCAGCAGCGACGGACAAATGTAAGACAGTGGGAATGAATGTCTCACACTCTCCAAGAGTGGAGAAACGAGGAAGGGATCCCAAGCCAGTTGAAGTCGAAACACCATCTTCTTCCTAAGTGCCGACACTTACCCAGGGACCTACGCAACGAACGGTGCCTCTGTTGGTGGCAAGGGCCGCCAGACAAGACCTCCAATTTCGACAAAATCTACCAAGAGGTCGGTGAGATCTTTGCAAGGATTAAGCAGGAGATAATACAAACCACCAATAAACCTTGGGCCAACCAGAAAACCCAGGAGATTCAACAAGACGAAATCGAAGAATTGGGACAGCGCCTAGCAGAGCGCAAAGCCTGCAATGCAGAACTAACCCAACGACTTAACGCTCTGGATAACGAGGAAACCCCGGAGGCATCTCATACTTAGTACCCTTCTACCATTTTATAGTATTTCTCTAGGTTTTAGTATCTGATACATCTTAGGGTATGTAAGGCTTGAAAATTTATCAAAAAATCTCGACCATATTATGTACAAAACTTAGGTATCAGGCATTTTAATGAAGAACTAAGTTTTATCTATAACTATGTGCATGAGGGTATGTAGTACGACCATCTGCCTAAGAAATTTCAAACCCATAGACTTATCCTCTTACCACATTAGATACCACATACGCATTCCTACTATTTGATACTGGTGCTGATAGGAGCTTTATATCCACTAAGTTCAGTAAGCAGATAAATTACATTCTTACACCATTAAGTGCCACTTATGCTATTGAGGTTGATGACAGTAAGATGCTTAAGACAAATAATATAAGTCTGGGATGCTCCTTAGAATTAGTAGGCCGACTCTTTGAAACAGACTTGATGAGACCTAGATAGTTTTGACGTGGTCATAGGCATGGATTGACTATCGAGAAATCGTGCGGAAATAGTGTGCAACAAGAAGACGGTTCATATACCTTTAGCCAATAAGAAGGTCCTTACTGTGCAAGGCAAAGCAAGAAATACCAAAGTAAGCATCATCTCTAGCATTAGGACCCTGAAGTGTTGACAGAGAGGGAGCCAAACGAAAAGCGGCTCGAAAATATTCTTATTATTTATGGTTACCCCAATGTTTTTCCAGAAGACTTACCTGAAACTCCCAACATCGAGGCAAGTCAAGTTCAAAAATCGTACTAGTATCAGGTGCGGTTCCAGTGGCTCGAGCACCATGCCGCTTAACCCCGTCAATAGTGTAAGAATCGTCCAACCAACTGTAGGAGCTCTTAGATAAAAGGTTTATCAAACCGAATTCCTCGCTTTGAAGGAGCTCCAGTTTTGTTCATAAAAAAGAAGGATGGTACCTTCAGAATGTGCATCAATTACTGAAAGCTAGATAAATTAAAAGAACCGATACCCGCTCACAAGGATCAATGACTTGTTTGACCAAACTCCAAGAATTAAGCTTCTATTCGAAGATCGACCGAAGGTCTACTTATCATCAGGTTAGAGTTCACAAGAAAGATATTCCAAAGACAGTCTTCAGATTTCGTTTCGGTCATCATGAATTCCTATTAATGTCGTTTGGATTAACCAGTGCCTCAACGGTATTCATGGACCTCATAAATCGGGTGTGCAAACGTTATCTAGACAAATTCATGATTGTATTCATGAATGACATCCTAATCTACTCACGAAACCAGGAGGAGCACGAGCAAACATTTAAGACTAATTCTAGAGTTGTTGAAGAAAGAACAACTATACACTAAGCTTTCTAAGTTTAACTTTTGGTTAAGATAGGTCAGATATCTCGGTCACCTAAGGATCCAAGCCGACCCCGCAAAGATCGAGGCTATCAGGAATTGGTCAACTTTTAGAACTCCCATAAAGATACAACAGTTCTTAGGACTTGCAACTTATTATAAGCAATTATAAAAAATTTCTCAAAGATCACCAGAGCTCTAACAAAACTGACCCGAAAAGACATTAAGTATGATTGGGGCGAGGATCAGGAGACATCATATCAGTTATTAAAGCATAATCTGTGCAGCGCGTTTATTTTATCCAAGAGAAGCAAGAAATTTGTAGATTACTGTGATGCTTCACACAATGGGTTGATATAGAAAGATTGGGTCATAGCTTATACTTTATGAAAACTTAAGGTTCACTAGGTGAGTTACACAACGCATGATATAGATCTTGGATCAGTAGTCTTTATCCTTAAGACTTGAAGACATTAGTTGTACTGTAAGTTGTGTACTACAGACCATAATAGCCTCCAACACATCTTGAACCAGAAAGAGTCAAATATGAGGTAGCATCGTTGATGGAGCTAATAAGTGATCGAAACTGTGAAATTCGTTATCACCTGAGGAAAACTGATGTGGTTGCAAACGCTCAGAGCCGAAAGGAACAAGTTAAGCCGTTAAGAGTACCAGCCCTAGTTATAACCATTCAACCAAACCTTCCTTCCTTAGTTCATGGTGCACTAGTACAAGCTGTTAAGGAGGAATATATGAAAAATGAAGCCCTGCACGGAATGGATAAATAGTTTGGGATAAGGGTTAATGAATATCAATACTTCATGAATAGAGTCTGGTTACCCTGTTTTTGATAGAGTAAGAAAGCTGGTTACAGATGACAGACACAAATCAAGATAGGTCGTTCACCCCGGATCCGATAAAATGTATCATGATCTTGGAGCTATACGGGTGGCCTATCATGAAGGATGACATTGCAACATATGCCAACAAATTCCTCACATGCTCCAAAGTTAAGACCAACATCAGAAACCATTTGGGTAATAGTCGACCGTCTAACAAAATCCGCGCACTCCTACCAATCAAGGAGAACAACAGGATGAATAAGCTAGTCCAAACGTACCTCAAAGAAGTCGTCTCTGGATACGGATAGCAGATTCACATCTAGACTTTTGACAATCGTTACAACAAGCTTTGGGTACAAACTTAGACATGAGTACCACCTACCACCATCAGATCGATGGTCAAAATGAAAGAAAGATTCAAAACCTAGAACCTATGTTAAGAGACTGTGTAATGGATTTTGGGAAGTGTTGAGATACTCATTTGAATTAGTGGAATTATCGTACGAGCATTAAAACTGCTCCATTTGAGGCACTTTATGGGCAAAAGTGTCGGTCACCACTTTGTTGGGCTGAGGTAGGAGATAGCCAGATTTTGGACCCGAGATCATCCAGGAGACTACAAAAAAGATAGCCCAAATTCGAAACCGATTAAAGATCGCACGGGATCAACAGAAAAGCTATGCATATGTTCGACGGAAGGATTTGAAATTTGTAGAGGGAGATCAAGTAATGTTGAAAGTCTCGCCATGGAAAGGCGTAATCCGTTTTGGGAAACGAGGAAAACTCAATCCTCGTTATATCGGACCATTCAAGATCACCAAAAGAATTGGCCCGGTAGCCTACCGACTCGATCTGGCCCCAGAGCTTAGTAATGTTCACAATACCTTCCACGTATCCAACCTTAAGAAGTTCCTGGCTGATGAAACACTCGTTAAACCCATGGACGAGCTGGAGCTAGATGATAAGTTGAACTTCATTGAACAACCCGTGGAAATAATGGACTGAGAAGTCAAGAAACTAAAGCACAGCCGGATCCCGATAATAAAAGTCAGATGGAACTCGAAGCAAGGTCCTGAGTTTACATGGGAATGCGAAGATTAGTTCCAGGAAAAATACCCTCATCTGTTCTCAAATACTCAAGCAGTGGAGAACACGAGCTAATTTCGGGACGAAATTCCCTTAAAAGGGGGAGACTGTAACTTCCGACATTAAACCAGGTAAGCAGCTACGACCTAATCAGTATTTAATAGCCAGTTATAACCTAATCAATGGTCATTATAAATTAATCAAAGTGATTAGCAAGGTTCGTGAAGAAATTCAACTCAATTAGAATCAAATTCATCGGTGCGATGAATCGGGAAATCAATTAATCCGATCGATTTACGATATGAAGGGTTAATTCAACAAAGTACATACTTAAATTATGATTAGTGAAACTAATCATGCATTAATACACTTACCTAACATCAATTATATAGGGAAATACAAGCATTCAAAAGTATTTATGAATTTACATAAATAGGGAAATACAAGAATACATTTTGAAATACTTTTATACAAAAAAAAAATTGAAAATACATCATAAATACATCATCAAAATCTGGACCATAGGTAGTACAAATGTAGCTTTTGACTTCATTTTTTTAATACTCAACTCCATGCACAATCACAATCACATCTCTTCCTTTCAATTCATCCAAGATCTCACACTCAACCTCCATTTTCACCATCATTTCAAGATCTTTTTCTACTCTATAAATAGGTGTTCATTTCCATTCATTTCCACACATTTTAAAAGCCAAAAACCCCTTCTTTTCTCCATCTAAAAAACGGCCAAGGGCCTCACACAACAAAAAGATTGTTCAACTTTTGTTCTTTCAAGTGTTCTTCAATATTCAAGTGACTTTGGTGCAACAACCTTTCAAGATTTCAACTTCTACTTGATTTAATACTTCTAATACCTCAAAGTAAGTAAATACTAACATATTTCATCTTATATTTATGTTTATATAAGTCTTGCATAATACATATAATCACCAACAACAACTAGTTTCATAAGAACTCAAGTTTATAAATCACTAGTTTTTGTTTTTAAGTTGTTTTCTTCAAATGTGTTTATAAATATATAAACACATCATATAAGTCTTAACATTATGAAAACAAGTGATATATATGTGTTTTATAACTTTTATACAAGTAGTCTTTGAATAAACAACAACAATCACTAGTTATTTCAAGTTTATGAATTACGGATTTTCGACAGAAAAGTTGCATCGACTTTTAAAAATCATATATAATTCATAACTTATCGAAATGAGTTGATTCTTGTCTCAAAAGTTAGGCCTATGTCTTAAATAAAAATCTGGAAGTTTTCATAATTTATTTTGGAGTTTAAAACCCCCAGAAATTATTTGGGAAACCGAAAGTTTGACAGCTCAAAAATGGCCAACATAGGGTTTTCAACAAGCTTTTTCCCTAACCTAAACATCTCGAAAAATGGTCGTTCTTGACTTTAAAAGTTCTTTGTATATAGTAGGTTAATGTAAGAAAACCAAAGCCTAAATCGTTTTGGAGCTTGGTCAAAAACAGCCTCAAAGTACGCAGAAAAACCTTCGTAAAGCTGGAAAATTAGATATATATAAACTTGACGTTTTAAGTGGGTTTTATTTTTAAACTTGTAATGTTGGGTGATTTAAGATATAAAAACCTATATATATATATATATATATATATATATATATATATATATATATATATATATATATATATATACATATTTTCATATATGAGAGTTATTAAGTCCCTATTATCATTTAGGACTTGATTAAACACATCTAGTGCATCACCCATCAATCTACGCTAATTTGCATTTTACGCAAACATTTTGCCATCACAAGCTCGGTGAGTCTTCATAGCCCCTATTTTTACACTGTTATGTTTTGGGGTTGAAATACATGCTACGTTTTCATATGGACACGGAAACAACTTAATTTCTATTATGTATTACACATGTCGTTCCATCAGCCCTAAATCATGAACCGTTAATTGCATTTATTTGTAAGCACAAATATATTGTGGATAGATCTATCAGGAGTCATGTCCCCAATTCGGGTTAGTTCAGCTCGGCTAACAGCGGGTGCATATATATTCAACACACGGTATTACGTATGGGAATACTGCACAGGGCAAACTCATTTAATTAAGCTTCGGTTGCATGATGGTTTATATGTAATACATAACATGGAATTTATGACTTTATAAATTCAAACTCAATTGTTGTTGTCTATACAAGTCAGATTTACGTGTAAACCTTTGAGCTCACCAACAATTTTATTGACATATTTTAGCGTGTATTTTCAGGAAATTAAGGCAAGTGTGCCACATCAGACGTATTTTTCAAGCTTCCGCACCTAAGGAGTCGCATGCATTTTCAAAACTACCGGAGATTTAGTTGCATTATTTTGATCACTTTAATTATGTATTTAAATCTCTGTACTGTGCGAACTACTTTTCATCATATCAGACTATGTAAAACATTCCCATATTTTAAAGTTTTATTGATGTATTTTTGAAAACGTCTATATAGTGGTCGTTCGTTATGATTATGGTTATGCTTCCGCGACGTCACGTTTCGTTGCCAACCGGGGTAACGGGGTGTGACAGTATGGCACCAAGGGTAATGACTCAACCCTTTCCTCAGAATCTCTGCCAGTTCCCCCTACTGATCCCGTTCCCTTAGGTTTAGTCCTGGGGCCTTTCTGCCCCTCATGATGATAAGGTCCGTCCTGATCATCGTGTTTTCATTTTTGGTCTGTAGCCTGAGGGCGACATAAACGTTGTAGATCTAGTACGGATGTCTTTATTCTATCCATCCTTCGGTTGATGTCTACCTCCACCCTTAAGATAACCCGTTGTAGATGGTCGACTGACTGAGTGAAGATCTCTATCGCCATGGCTATTTGGTCTCTCAGTGCATCGATTTAGGCAGACGTTTGGACTTTGGGAGTACCTGATGGCAGCTCCTGAGAAGCGGCACCCTTTCCCTTCAAGATGTATAGAAGGGAGGAGTGACGTTCCTCAATATCCGCCTTTAGGGCGTCCAGGTCAACCCGGGTGACAAGACCGACATCATATAGAGCGGTCGTTAAAACTTCAGAAGTGATCCCGAGATGACTTGATACGGACGGCTGTGATGTAGCCGTATCAGGATTTCGTTCTTCATTTCTATTCTGCAAGGTGCGGAGTCAGATCCAGAAGTTTGTGGGGACGTCACGTAGACGTCCTTTATAAGCCTCAGAGAGAGGTGGTGATGGCATATGTGGTAGTGTAACAACCGGAACTTTAATTAACGTCAATTAGCAACGATAAACATGATAAACCAATAAATGAATAAGTCTACACATAAGTTTCAGAAAGTCCGAGAATTCAATAGAAATACACAATTAAGTTGTGTAAAGTCAATAAAAGCTTATGTAAATTAAATTGTCATCCAAATAACAAGTTCACCTAAATCTGAACTATGTTATAAAGTCAGAGTCTGTAATGCCAAGCTAGAAAAGTCAAGTTAAAGCAATTAAAGTCAAGCCCAGTCAATAAAGGCAAGTCAAAGTCAGAGAAGCAAGTCAGAGCCAAAGTCAGTAAAGTCAAGGCCGGTAAAACCGAGCTAAAGATAAATCCTGAGATAACTCAGGTGGTGGATTTAATCCGCTTGCGAAAGTCAAAGTTGTTGGTACACCCTGTGTGACGATAGCAGTCTAAGTGATCTAGCATTTTGGTTTAAGTAATATTCAAAGTATTGGGAATTAACTAGTATTTGATATATATGTTTAAATATGTTTGATAGTTATTGATTGTATGTTTGGACTTGATGTAACGTATTACAAGAAGTTCAAACATAAAGTTCAAAGATAAATTCAAGCATAAGTTGAAAACATAAGTTTCAATACTAAGTTAAATATGTGAAAGAGTAAATTCGAATTCATTAAGGACTGGGATTCGAATCTATGACAGATTCGAATGTGTTCCTTAGGCAGATTCGAATGTACATCATAAGGTAGTTTCGAGAGTGTCAAGGGGACAAACTCGAATGGGCCTTGGGCCTGATTCGAGTTTGGCCCATGGCAAACTCGAATGAGCCTCTATAATTAGGGATTAACTCGAATCATTAGGGGACTTTTGCAGAATTTGTGAGGGATTAAGCAAATAGGCGATCTCGAGTTTATCAGCTAATTGAGTGTTGTTTCGGAGAGAATCTTCTAGTAGGTGCGTTCTTGTTCGTTCGTACAGCTTGTTGATAGTCTCCGTGTTCCGTGTAAGAGTTGTTTTCGTCAACCCGTTAACGAGGATTCCGCACTCGTTGACGGTCTCGCGTCTAGATAGATCCGTAGTGTGTAGACCTTACAAGTGGTATCAAAACCTATGGGGTGTTCTTAGTGTTCTTCGTGTTCATATAGATACATCCTAGGTTTCTTGACGCTTTAGGACGGTTAATCTCTCTAGTTGCAGTGTTTTTCGTGTTTTTCGAGCTTAGTAAATTGGGATCCGGGAAATACTTCGTGTTTTTCACGTTTTTGATCGAAATCAATATTTTTCGTTGTAAAAATATTGATTTAATCTGCAAAACGTTAAGAAATCGAAGTATTAGCCGTTTTTCGAGTTTGCGGCGCTCGAATCTGTTAGGAGTTATTAGGGTTTTTCTTAGTCTCGAGTCTAACCAAAATCCGCTCCTTTCGAGTTTGCTTAAGAGAGAATTCGAGTTTATTTGATTCGAGTTTGCTTCAATTTTGGACTATAGTCGAACAGAGTGATTTGAATTTGCTGGGTATTTGAGTTTGTCTTGACCTTCGAGTTTGGCGACTTTCGAATCTGTCATCTATTTCGAATTTAATTGAATTTCAGAACTTAATCGAATTTAATCCCATATAGGTTTAAACTTAATTATATTCGAACTTACCTAAATTCGAAAGAATTAACTTAAATTAGTTTCGAATTAAATTTATTAAGTTACAATTCAATTACTTTTGAAACAATGTCAAATCTTCAAAAGTTTCTAGAAATGGATCATGAGGTCGGGAAGGCTAATACTCCGCCTAAGCTGATGAAACTTGAAGACTATTATTGGTGGAAAGATCGGTTTTGCCAATTTTGTGCGTTTCAACGACATGCGAATGTGGATATGTATCGACGAAGGATACATCCCACCTACAACAGAAGTGGAAGGCCGTCAAAGAGTCTTATCATATCAAATGATGAAGGAGGATGATAAGAAACTATATGAAGCCGAGAACATAGCTTTCTCGATTATTCGAATGGCATTACCTCAGGATATACTACACACATTCCGCAATCAAAAGAAATCTAAGGAGCTTTGGGAGACGCTGGAAAAGAGGTGTGAGGGTAATCCGAGGGTTCGGAGAAAGCGTATGGAGTTGTTGAAACAGCAGTTTGCGATTTTCAAGGCTTTGAAGGATGAAAAGCTGGATGACACCATCACCCGCTTTTATCATCTGCTGACAGAGCTTGAGAGTCATGGCATTGAGTATAACGATACAGAAAAGAACAATACGCTTCTTGATGCCTTACCAGCCAAATGGGCAATGTACGTGGCTATGATTAAGCTTGATGAGGATAAGTATTATACTCAATCGTTGGAGGATGTAGTGGGAACGCTGAGGGCTTATCATTTTGAGCTACTGATGGCCGAAACAGATTATGAACAAGTCCAAAATCCAGCCATGTATTTTGGAAAATCAACAAAACCTTCAGCGGCAGCTGATATGAAGACTCCTACAGCGTTCTTCACCGGAGAAACGTCGTCACCAGCAGAGACTGACGACACACTGAATAGAGCGTTCTTAGGGTTGGGTAGATCGGAAGAACAGCAACCTCAAGCAACACATGCATCAACATCTCAGGGCTACTCTAAGATGCCCATGAGCGCTAAATCGGCCGAAGAACATTTGAATCTATTGGCGTCATTTGTGGCCGCATATGGGAACTGCGTTCAGGGGAAAATAAACGATCCTGCACTCTGGGATGAAGATTATGATCAGGTAGACCCTGACGACTTTGAGGAGATGGATCTCAAATGGCAACTGGCCATGGTAACCCAACGGGTTAAGCGATTCATCAAACGGACTGGGAGGAATTTGAAAATGAATAATAAGGGGATTGGCTTTGATAAGTCCAAGGTCAAATGCTACAATTGCCATGGTTTGGGACACTTCGCCAGAGAGTGTCAGAGACCAAAGGTAGATAATTACCAGAGGGAGAATCAATCTCATGGACAGTTTCAGAACCAGTCTCAACAAAGATATCTTCCGAGTTCGTCATCCAGTCAAGCCAACATAGCTGGTCTGTTATCAAACGTCACATCAGACAGACAGCTGGATGGTACTTACGACTGGAGCTCACATCCGGAATCTAACGCTAGAGCCTTTATGGCTGAAGTCACTGAGAGTGGATGTGAAGGGGAAGAGCAGAACACAAGGGACAGCAGTCCGATGTGGGTGGAGAAGTCGAATGATCAGACGCTTCTGGAGTTTGCCGCTCAAATGGCCAACGTCGAATCAGATCACACAAAGGTAAGTCTGAATTACTCTCTTTTCCATGAATTATGTGTGTTATGTGTTACTTCTAACGACAGGTTAAATCTAGTCTTAGAATCACATAAAAACATATCTGCTCAAAATGAGTCTTTAAAATCTGATAATGCTAGCCTGAATGATATTAAGCAAGATCTTAGGGATACGCTTAAAGCTGATGCACAGGATGTCATAGTTCTAAAAGACAAGCTGAGTGAGCAGTGTGTTAGATTAGAACTGATGTATGAGCATGTAGAAGCCTTGACCAAAGATCTTAAGACCAAAGAAGTAGAGCTAGCTGAAACTAAGGTGAAGGTAGCAGAGGCCAATAGTAAGCTAGAAAAGTTTAGGAACTCAAGTCTGAACCTAGGGAAAGTTTTAGATGCTCAACGCCAATCTAAAAAGCCTGTAGGTCTAGGATTTCATGAGATTCCTCCACCTTTTAATGCCAACTATGTGCCTCAACCTCAGGAGAAAACTGAGAAATCAGTAGACTTAGAGGAAATATCTGCAACTGTTTCTGAGACGGTAAAAGAAAATGCACCTAAGGTGACTGATACTAACGTCAAGGTTAAGAAAGTAAAATTTGTGTCTTCCTTCAGTGAAACACCTGCATAAAAACATAAAATTGATTTTAATGATCAGGACGATGAACCAGTCACAATAGATGCACAAAAAGACCCAGACACTAGTGAGACACCTAAGTCTAAGGGCACACACAAGAATTCCATTGACAAGATGTCCTGCTTTAGATGTCATGAAAAGGAGCATGTTGCTTCTAACTGTCCGCTTAGAAAAACTGACGTAACACCTAAGACAGGGAAGCCAACACAAGTTAAGCCTTCAACAAGTGTGGCGAGCACTAGTAGTTCTCAGAGTACCGAGAAAACTGTGCAGGCTGCACCAAAACAAGTTGTGAAACAAATACCGGTAAAAGGTGGACCAAAAGAAGTGGTTAGGACTAATTCACCGAATCGAGTCGTTAATCAATCTAGGTCTGGACCTCAACAACAATATAGGAGCACAACACCTAGCAGAGCATACACTCCAGTTAGGTCACACACTCCTGTTAGACATCACACACCGGTTAGAGCTCAGGGATCTCAATCTGAAATGCATTATAATCGAAATTATTCAAGAGCTCCACAACAAATGCCTACTCAAAGGCAAGGAGTGAATTTACATCACTCGGCACCACAACAAACTCCAGTTCAACGACCCAAGTCACCTGAAAGGCGAAATGGGTATTTGAAAGAGTTTAAGTATGTGGACGAGAATGGTATAACCAAGTCAGTTATGGCTTGGGTTCCCCATGATAACTAACCTATTTTCTTTCATGTGCAGGAGCTCACCACAGGTCCAAACAACAAATGGTTCGTCGACAGTGGATGCTCCAGGCACATGACAGGGGAAAGAAGTCTCCTTACAGACTTCAAGGGTGGGAATCGGGGATTTGTATCATTCGCAGGAAATAAAGGAGGAAACATCACGGGTACTGGAGTAGTCACTAATGGGACGATCAAGCTGGATCAAGTTTATCACGTTGATAAACTGGTTCACAATCTCATTAGTGTATCTCAAATCTGTGACAAGAAGAATTCAGTGTTGTTCACTGACACTGAAGCGTTAGTGCTAAAGCCGGGGTTTAAGATTCCTGAAGAGTGGATATTGATGCGGGCACTAAGGAAGAATGACTTGTACATGCTCGATATGAACAAGCCGGAAACTTCGATGGGGCCAATCTGTTTGTTATCCAAAGCTTCGGAGACTGAATCAGTTTTGTGGCACAGATGCATGACACACTTGCACCTAAGAAAAATGAACTATATAACGAAAAATGGGTTGGTGCAAGGTGTGCCTATGAAGAGTTTTCAGTTCGAGGACAAGTGTCTACCATGCAAGAAGGGCAAACAACATAAGAAGGCACACAAGTCCAAGACTCAGAACTCCATCACTACCACATTCGATTTGCTGCATATGGACCTCTTCGGACCAATCAACAAAAGGAGTATATGTGGTAGTTGGTATTGTTTAGTTATCACTGATGATTACTCACGATTTTCTTGGGTTTTCTTTTTAGGTACAAAGGACGAGACGACTTCCAAGCTCATCGGGTTCTTAGACCAAGTGGAGAATTCCTATGGAACACGGGTTAAAAGGCTACGTAGTGATAATGTAACAGAATTTAAAAACACTGTAATTGGTGTATATTGTCTATCAAAGGGCATAGTGCATCAATTTAGTGCCCCGTATGAGCCTCAACAAAATGGGGTGGCTGAACGAAAGAACAGGACATTGATTGAGGCAGCTAGGACTATGCTTTCGGATTCAAAGCTTCCTACCATGTTTTGGGGGGAGGCAGTGAATACCGCATGTCATATTTTAAACCAGGTCCTAACTGTCAAATATGTGAACAAAACCTGTAATGAAATTTTGAATAAACGGCCACCTAATTTAACTGGCTTTGAACCAATTGGGGTACCATGTACTTTATTGCGAACAAAACATCAACCTAAGTTTGGTGAAAAGGCTGATGAAGGATACTTCCTAGGTTATGTGCCGAACTCACCAAACAAACGGGTTTTTAACAAAACGAATGGTACAGTAGAGAGATTGTGTATAACATTGAAGTCACAAGTTATACACATGAACCCCAAATAGGTCCGGAATGGATATTTGACTATGATAAATTGTTTGAGTCATTTAACATTCCTTTGGATGAAAATGCAGGTACGATCGAAAAGGATATGGCGATGCTGAATCTGAATGACGAAGGTCATACCTTTCCGAGGACTACATTTCAATCCACATCCGAGCCTACTTCGACCGAAGATGGATCTCCAGAAGTCACTGATCCAGAAGCACGTTCGACTGAGAATCAAACTCAGACAACAAATTCCAACTCTGAGGAAACTGTCCACGAGGAGGAAAATGTGGAATCTGAGGATGTTCCCCCATTAGGTGAAATAGGATCTAACTTAGGAGATAATCTGAGAGTTGACGAGATAGAGACCTCTAGGATCAACAAGAACCATCCTATAGAAAGCATTATAGGAAATCCTAATGAGGGTGTGAGGACTAGGAGTAGTTTAAATAACAACACTGTGTTGTTGTCGATGATAAATGACTCCGAGGCATATCATACCTGCCTCTACTCGTGTTTTATCTCGCAAGTAGAGCCGAAAAATGTGCAAATGGCACTAAAGGATAACTCCTGGGTTGAAGCGATGCAGGAAGAACTCTCTCAGTTTAGGAAACTAGAAGTGTGGGAGTTAGTTCCATTACCTCGAGGGGAAATTGCCATAGGAACCAAATGGGTTTTAAGTGGAAATGTCTGTTGCAGTTTCTCGCTCCTAGTCGTGAGGAAGAAGAAGAAGGGAAAGAGAAAGAAGGGGAACCGACCCGCCCTTTTTAAGGGAGAAGTGGGTCGGGTTGATCGGCCAAACAAGATGTGCTTAAGAAAAATGAAAACATAAATGGGCTCAACAACTTAAACAACAACAAAATATCTGTTTAATTTTTTCACTTAATAATTTACCCTATAGAAGATTAAAATGAACTAAAATTAATTATTTTTTTTTTTTTTTGTAATTTTCAGGTTTTTTAAATTAGAATCAAAAGAAGGAATTAACTAACATCTTTTTTGTAATTTCAGTTGTGGCACGAATTAAGACAGATACAAATATAAAATGAAAATACAAATCATTCTTTCTCCCCGAGAAGTGTGAATACTTAAAATTGATTTAAAAAATTGTGCAAACTTGTAGTGAAAGAAATACTCCCCCTCTAATAAGCAGCTATCCTTTTAAGTATACCTAGAACCCCGATGGAATTAAGAAAGCCCGAGAAACCTGGATGTTTTTAGCTTCCCACTCAAAATAAACATTACAGATCGCAGTTGTCAGGTTCACCATTATTAAAAACATACATAGATAAACAAACACCAAAAATAATTTTGTGACGCTTGCTTTGAATTGACGTATCAGTTATTTTCTAAATAAAGGAATTTCAAGCAATTATGACAATTGATTGAAACAAAATTATTTAAGAAATTTCTAAGATTAAACCAGAGGGAGGATTTAACATACCAATTTGAGATACTAAGAACCGAAAACGAGGTTCGTCTAGAGCCTTAGTAAATATATCAGCAAGGTGAAATTCTATGCCTACAAAAGACAATTCTATTGTCCCTTTTTCCACGTGGTTATTAATGAATCGATACCTGATGTCTATGTGTTTTGTTCTCGAGTGTTGCACATGATTGCAAGATATAGCAATCGCACTTCGGGAGTCACAATATATTAGGATGTTGGTGACTGAAAATCCATAATAACACAACTATGTCCTCATCCACAGCACCTGAGAGTAACAGCTTGCAGCTTCTATGTACTCAGTTTCGGCTGTGGATGTGGATACATAATTTTTCTTTTTGGAAGACCAACTCACCGATCTGTCACCTAAAAACTGAATTCCTCCTGATGTGATTTTTTGGTCTACTCTGTAACCTGCAAAATTAGCATCTGAAAAGGTAGTAAGATGAAAGTTGATTCCCTTTGGGTACCATAGACCAACTTCTGGTGAGCCCTTAAGATATCAAAAGATGCGCTCAACGACAGTAAGTGTGATTCTTTCGGGTTGGCCTAAAAACGAGCACAAAGACATGTGGAGAACATTATATCAGGTCTACTTTCCATAAGGTAGAGTAAGGAACCAATCATCCCTCTGTAACTTGTGTTGTTGACAATTTTCTTAGAAGGTTCAGTGTCTAACTTATCGTTTGAAGCCATTGGAGTTGCAATAGCTGTGCAAGAGTCTAACTTATACTTCTTGAGTATGTCAAGAGTATATTTCGACGGGTTCACAAAAATCTCATCATCAAGTTGTTTGACTTGTAATTCGAGGAAAACGTTCATTTCCTTCATCATACTCATCTCAAACCTTGACTCCATAAGGGATGAAAATTCCTTACAAAACATAGGGTCTGTAGATCCAAATATAATATCGTGAACATAATTTTGGACTAGCATTATATGTGGGCCTTCCCTTTTAGTGAACAGCGTTGTGTCCACCACACCCAAACTGAAACCGGCAGAAGTAAGAAAGCTTGAGACGCTATCATACCAAGCTCGAGGTGTTTGTTTTAAACCATAAAGAGCTTTAACTAGCACATAAACATTGTCCAGTTTATGTGCGTCAATAAAACGTTGTGGTTGTTCAACTGTTAGGCACAAAAAGGCCTCAGTCAAACCTGCTCTATATCTGAGGGGGAGATTTCTTAATCAAACCTGTTGATGCACTTGAAGGTATAATATAAGGCCTGTTTATGCCTTATTGAAACCTGAAAAGTGATTTGCAATATCAGCCCAAAGCTGTTTACCATGTTGCATTCGTTGCAACAAAGGCAGTTTGTCCAAGCTGTTCTGCCTGCTGAATAGGCTGGACATAAACTGTCTACGCTGCTCTGTTGAGCAGCTTGGACAGTTTACAAGTGTTCTGTTCTTTGTGAACAGAACATGTTCTTTGTGAAAAGGTTAAACACTTTATGGAATATGTTTCCAAGTCCTCATGTATTGTTTTTGGCTCAGAGATCAGATTACAAGTCGAAGACAAAGTGGAAAACAGAACTGCTCAGCCTGCCCACGCTGTTCTGTTACATGAAGACAAACGGATATCTGAAAAGGGTGACATACCTTTTCTTATATCAAAATGGCATTAGCAAAAGAAGAAAGATGCAAAGTTGACATTCCTCTTTTGGTTAAAGCTTTATGCAACAGTGACAAAAAGGAAAAGACAAAGATTCTGCCATGTGAAGACAAATATACTTTATCACACTACTACAAATTGAGGCTAATGCAACACTTTTGATGCAACACTTTTAAAAATTGTTGCTTTTTTATTTAAGTTCACTCTAAAGCAACACATTGACAATAAGTGTTGCATATAATGATTTAAAATGCAACACTTTTTTTAAAGTGTTGCAATTTTTACTAAAAAAATGCAACAGTTTTCTAAAGTGTTGCTATTTTTACTAAAAATTGCAACATTTGTTTAAAGTGTTGCATATTTCAAAAGAAAAATGCAACACATTTTTAGAGTGTTGCATTTATAATGAAAAAAATACAACACATTTTTAGAGTGTTGCATTTATAATGAAAAAATGCAACACATTTTAAAAAACATATAACACTTTTTAAGTGTGACATATTGTTTTTAAATGTTGACTATACTGTTTCTTCTTGTTTTGTAATTTTGATTAAAAAATACACACAAAAGTTCAATGTCTGATTTGTTAAGATTAATAAAATACAAGATTGATAATACATGTTTTTTTTTTTTTTTTTTTTTTTTTTTTTGCAATTAGAAAATTGGTTACAAATTTAAAATATCACAAGTATGTGTGTGTATATATATATATATATATATATATATATATATATATATATATATATATATATATATATATATATATATATATATATATATATATATATATGAGCGGTAAACTAATTTAAAAACATATTATGTGTTTATTTTGACTGATTTTAAAGTTGGTAATTTCTTTTAAAAAAATAAAAAACGTAATTCTTTTATTAGTGACACTGTAGTTATGTGTTTATTGTGTAGATTGCCCCTTATTCTAGTCTAAACCTAATACACTTATACACGTACGCCTCCTCACTTCTGCTCCCTCGTCCCTCACGTAGACCACTCTCTCCTTCACCTTCATCCATCGCTGCTGCCACCATACACCACCGCCGCCCTAGACGTACGGCACCAACAGAGACCGCCGCCGCCCTAGCGTTGTATCGTCTTCTCACAACAACGGTAGGTTTTCAATTCACAAGTATAATTTCAGGTTGGTTTTCTTATCTCATTTTACTTTTATAGGATTAGGGAGTTATCGTCACTGATTTGAGACGTAACCCTTGCCTCGATCGAGAGCTATGGTCACTGATTTGGGATGGATTTGTAACCCCTTGCCTATATATATAATACTTTTTTCTTATTAGTTAAAAGATTGTGATTTCCTGTTGAAACAAATGGATTTTTAATGATGTATTGTTGTATAAAATGGTTGTGGTTGTTGAAATAATATAGAACTATCTAGTAAAATGGTTGTGATTGTTAAAATAATATAGAACTATCCGGTAGTTTTATTCGTTGCAGATGCATCCAAATTAGGAATCTGCACAAGTTGTATAGTAGCAGCAGGGGGAAGTGTTGTGCTGTTGATTCTTTACAGCTTACATTATATGAAAACCAAATACTTGCACTTGTAGGTACCTGCATCTATTTTACTTTATGTACAACTCATCTTGCATGATATGACATAAAATTAGTTTTATTTTATAGGTGCTAAAGTTCATCTGCATGAATTTGTGGAGACATATATGCACATAATATGGTCCTGCATAATATATCAATGTGTATATTTAGCACCTATTTCATTATGAACACAAAGTAACAAACTTTTAATGTTATGGCCAATTGTGTATATTAGAATTCCAATAATTGACATATAAAATCATCAGGTGTATCCTGAAAACACCAGTATAATATTTAGTTTGTTGTGTACTACTTGTATTGTTAGGTTTCTTTCAGAATAGGTATAACTTTGATTTCTTTTTATTTATAGATTGATACTTCCTTTTGTTAAATGTTATTATGCTTCTCATACTTTGAAAGATGCAGGTTTTTTACTCTTTCCATTATTAGTGAAGATTCTAAGCAAAGTCATTGATTTTCTTTGGAATCATTGAACTTTATCATCTGCATAAATAGATTTACAGTATTGGAAGTTATGGTATAGTTCAAACTTATAAAAACAATCCTTGAGAGGTAAAAAGACAAATACCTATGGATTAAAATTGGAGAATAGACTCCAGACATAACTTGTCAAACTTGATGTCTTTATGTGTATCTATTTATGCACTACAGGTTACAAAAGTGCCTACTGCTATGCATATGGAAAATTGGATAGACCAATCTTTGGGAGTAAAGAGAAGAATGCCTGAGAGACTTCAATTTTTTGATGCGTGTGGTACTAAAAAACAGAGGTATCATTCTGGATCATCTTCATGATTTTTTATCACGATCTTCCCTGCTTTCCAATTTGGGTCATCTTCATGACTTTTTATCACCAATTTTTGAACCAAACTCAAAGTCCATGCATATTAGATTACAAGAGACCAACATATTGTTTTTAATATGAAACCAATTTATAGGTTTCTTACAATAAAGTACCATATGGATTAAAAATAAAACATGCAAGTAGTGAAAAATATAAAAGTATCAAAAAAAGCAGACGATTCATGTCGACTTGTTAAAATCTTGAAAAAAAATGAAGCTTATTAAAAAATCAGTACTTGAAATATTTGCTTTCTCATGGTGATGGTGTTGAGATAATGATGGGACTTTAAGGTGTTGTATGTGATTTTTGGTTGCTACTTTGTAACATGGTTGTGGATCTATTGATGTTTCTCAGTTTTGTATTGGACTGTTTGAGCCTTGGTATAACGATCGGTACAGCTTGTTGTGTTGGGTTATTTTAGCCTTGCTGTTACGATAAGTTATGACTGACCAACACACCGCATGGTTAAACCTTGCTTCGATTTCTCTCCGCCTGGTTTTCACTTGCATGTTGTTGATATAGGAACAGAATCATGGGAACTCCAAACTCTAAACAAAGATACATGGCCTGAGGTAACTTACCCATGTTAATTAGTTTGTATTTTTATTTAAATGTGTTGTTTCCTTATTCCAAACTAACAGATCGTTGATTCGGTTTTTATTTTTGTTTTGCTTAGTAATGTTCGTAGAAAGAACTAACCGCAAAACTTATAAAAATATTTTAATTCCCGTAATAATCTTTGATTTCTTGTTCATTTCATGTAGCGGTAGCAGTCACTCTTCTGTTTTGAATCTGCTCGTCGCTGATGCTTCAGTTTTTATCTGCAGCAGGTTTCTTTCGCTCTCGTCTATGTGTCTGGTAATGGGGTTTTGGTTCGTTGTGCTTGTGCAGCATGTTATTTTGTGTTTTTATCTGCAATAGGTTCATTGCACATGCTTTGATTAGATTTCTACGTTCATATATGGATTTGTAATATATAAGACTGGTTTTCTTAAGGTTGAGTCCAGAAACAAATCTACGTTTCTGTTTGAGTTCGTACCATGAAGTTGTGGTTGCACATGCTAATGATCTTTGTCTGTCATTCTGTTTTAATTCAATCATCACACACACACCTATACTTAACTGTTAAATATATAATAACTATGGTGCTGCTATTTTTTCCCCTCTGTTTTGGACAACAATACACTAAAATTTACACTCATACCCTTAGTTTTTATTTCTGTTTCTATTGTTCAGTTGCTGTTGTTCATCTTTCTGTTTTCCATACCCAAGCACACACACATGACTTACATTTAGTTTTGTTTCATTATTGAGGTGATACTGCTATTCCCTTTTCTATTTCTGGCTTCACACACACACACACTACTCCTATACTTAGTCTATATATGCTTCGCTGCTGTTGTTTTAATTCATCAGGCATACAAACACAAACACACGCATGCTACACACTGACTTAGCTTGTTTCTTTTTTGTCTTAATTTAATTAATAGGCAGTTGGGGCTGCTGATTATTCTTTTGTAGCTATCACAAACACACGCATGCTACACACTTAGTATTTTTTTAAATTATCATCACAAATACATAATAATTTATAATTAAAACATATTACTTAATTATTGCTTTTTTTTATTAACTGATATAAAGTTTTATAGCTAATATTGTAAATAAAGTAATTATATTGACAATTACAGGAAAATTAAAGTCAGGTTGTTACATAACGAGTTCAACTCGTTCATCTCTTGCGGTTATTTAATTCTGTGTTTGTTAGTTTTTGTAGTTAGATTATTTGTGTCAGATGCATTAAAGTCTAGATCAATAGCAATTCTTCATATGTACTATGAGAAATCTAAATTAGAAGTATATTTGTAAGGGTTGCTAATTGAAGTAGTTGATAACACAGGGATATGTGGCTTCCCTTTGTGAAAGAGAGCCAGGAAAATGTTGGCCCTTTTGCATGGAGTTTAGTTTTTCTAGTACCATTCTAAATAAAGCTGTTGTTAATATTGCATATATTCTAAACAGAATTGTTGTTTTTGGTATTACAATACATGTTGTTAGTATTATATACGTGTAACTAATCTGACATAGATTGATATTAAAATAGTTGACTTATGTAATCAAATTTGATACATGCCTCCCTTTTGGGTTTTTATATAATCAATCTCCTTTCTTAATTATGTTTGATTGACACTACAACTAGAAGTTGCTCAGCCTTTATCCAAGATTCTATTTGAATTGCCAGCTATCTACATTGTTGGACTAGCTTTCAGGATCGTGAAACAGTAGAAGCATTCATTAAAGCACTTCGTTTGTTGCACCTCGTCAAGAAACAAATTTACCCCTAATCCTCGTTCTTTTCAGCCCCAACTCAATATCATGAAATCGGTATTAACTTATCTTCTACATATGTGTGTTCTATTCTTTTGCAATGGTATCGTTGGACATTTTTTCATCAGTTATGCAAGTGTGGCAATAAACATGTATGTGCGCATACTTGATGGAATTAGCTTAGCTTTACTCTGGGTGCTTCCCATCACATATAAATTAATTTAGAATCTCTTTGTTTCTTATTAATTTACTTTTTAATTGAAGCATGCCTCTCATCGATCTTAATGATAGATTTCATAACATGTTACATGGATGTTCTAATTCCAATATATAACTAGAAAAGCATTCTTACATGGGTTTAATTCCAATAGAGAAGAATATGTTTTAATGCATCAGTAGTTTGTATATATAGTAGAATATGTTTGGTCAATTGGCATCCATTTTAATTTGCATCAGAGTTAGTATCGTCACAACATATTGTCATATTGTGGTAAGTAGAATATTGTGTATTGTTAGTTCTCATGCTATCATAGTATTTTCCTGTTGCAAGAACACATCTTTCTTGTGTTAGTTCTCTGAAATAGGAAACCATGTGCCATATATGTATTCATGATTTATTAAAACATCATCAGAAACATGAACATAATGCTAAAAAATCAAGAACCCTGGAACCAAAAGCATATATGTATTCATGATTTATTCAATTTTTTGTGTATCCACTTCGTCAATTTTTTGCAATCTGTTTTATATGATTCAGCATTTTCTTAAATCAAACTTTTCAGTTAATTGTACTTCCAGCAACACTATGCCCAAAAATTCTCTAATTATGTTGCTGAACTATGTCCATTTTTTGCCTAAATTCACAGCCCAAGTCTCGGGGTCTCAATCTGTTGCATAGTTATAGTTTTGGTATTCATTCTATAAAACTTTTATGGGGTTCCATTGAACAGTTATAGTTTTGGTATTCATCCTATGAATATACATATGTATGCACAGGTATGCTGCTGTTTTTGCAGCTTTAGTTGTTGGATTGGCTTGCTTGGTTGGGATTGACTTTGGTGCAAAGCTGCTTGCTTCACTTGCAAAGTGTTTTGAGGTTACATTGTTGTTCCTGAGATTGACTTTGGTGCAAAACATATATGATTAGGCAGGTAAATCATCTAATTCTGGATTATTTCGCATTTCCCAACTACGAATATTTAATAAACTTAGTCGAATTAGTGTATAATGACTAGGGTATCTAGAATAAGAGTTGACCATATGACACACGCTTACCTTGTATTTGGATGGGTTACATGAGAACAAACAGCTTACTAATCAAGTTTTATATAAGATTGTTAACTGATGACTTTATACCATTGTTATTGACAAAATTTGTTTCTATTATCACGTTATTAAATTCTTCTTATTATTAAAACTTCAATATATGTGATTATTTGTATAATTTTGTAATAGATATTGAGGCTTATGGAGTTGATCTCAACAATCACTTAACCTTATTTTCACATGGTTAACTTCATATAAAAACTGTTAATAGTGGCATCCATGTGGTTTAAGCATCCTTTCGCTATTTAACTAATTGTTGCGTTATTTCTTTGATTGACAGATGGAGAGAATGAGAGTTGTGCGTGATAAGCGTCGGTTTCGTATGAAAGAAGGAGTTGGGCATGATAAGCATCGGTTTCGTATGAAAGAAATTACAAGAAGAGGAATTGAATATGTATTCCCGAGATTGTAATTTACTTTTTTGTTGTATCACTTATACATTTGATGATTCTTATTATAGTTGTAGACGTTTATATACTTGAAATACTTTTTGAATTTGCATTAATTTTAAAAAATAATGAACGTGTTTCTTTTGTCTAGAAAATATTGCATTTATGTAATTTAAAAAAATAGTAAAGTGTTGCAATAGATTGATAATGGTGTTGCATTTACAGAATGACAACATTTAATAAGTGTTGCATTTGATAAGTAACGTGTTGCTATAAGTTGGTAACAATAAATTTAAAGTGTTGCTTTAGAGTATAAAAAATGTTGCGTTTAAAAAGTGTTGCATTTATAAAATAATGGCAACACATTAAAAGTGTTGCTTTAGAATATAAAAAGTGTTGCATTTATAAAATAATGGCAACACTTTTGAAAAGTGTTGCATTATCTAGTGAAAGTGTCGCTTTAGACCTAAGGCGACGTTGGCTAAGGTGGCACTACATAAAGTGTCGCATTAGGCCTATAGCAACACTTTAAAGGCTTAACACAACACTTTCCCCATGTTGCTTTAGGTTTATTTTGTTGTAGTGTCAGAACGTGCAGAAAGGTGTTTTGTCTTTTTGGAAAGACTTTCCACTATCTCATCTGTCCAATGAAGAAGCTTCACTAAGATTCTCCTTTTGAATATAAAATGAAGCTTCTAAGGATTGTGAGATATCAAGAGTGTGAAATTAGAACGTGCATTGAAGTGTGTTATTCCATGAATGCAAGTCTGCTTACATAAAACAGTAGAGTGTGTCTAAGCTGTTTTTGCTTAAGCTGTCCATCTGAGTCTTTTAAAAACAGTGAGTGCTTCTAAGTGAGTGCAGTCATTGTATCTAGTCTGAGTGAGTCTTAGATTAGCTAAGCAACTGTTGTATCTGTCATCTCAGCTTGAACCTTTCCGCATTCAAGCTTGTTTGTAATTAACACTTGTTAATAAATTTACACAAACATTGAGAAAAAGATTGTTAAGTTTTAAATAGCTGTATTCACCCCCCTCTACAGCTTAGAACAATACACCTGGGAAAGATTTTGGGACCTACAACTGGTATCAGAGCAGATAGAGTGTGTGTCATCTCTAGATCTCTCATTTTCCCTACGTTTCCATGGACAACAGTGCTGCAAGTTCCTCTTACTATGACAATAATGGTCATACCCCCAAAGTTTAATCATCAGAACTTCTCTGGCTGGAAGTGCAGAATGATGCTCTACTTAGAGAATCTGGATGTACAACTACCAGAGATAGTAATGCAAGGTCCCTATGTGCCAACCTCTGTTACTACCATAACTCCTGCTGTTGAAGGAGCTGCCGCTGAAATCAGAACCTTTGAGAAGGCCAAAGCTCAATGGTCTGATGAAGACAAAAGACTGGTTGCTCTGGATGCATAAGCCAGGAATAACCTGGTTATCTCTCTGCCTGATGATGTGTTCAAATAGGTTGAGAAGATGAAGACTGCAAAGGAGATGTGGGATACTTTGTGTACTGTCTATGATGGACCCACAATCACACTGACAATAGGATTAACAATCTTGTTAGACAGTATGAACTCTTCTTTGCAAAACCAAAGGAGACACTCACAGAAACCTACACCAGGTTTACTGCTCTTGTTAATGATCTCAAAGCTGTTGGGATCACAAAGGACAGCCTGACTCTGGTAAAAGTCCTTGGACATCTTACCTGAAGAGTGGAACTACTTTTCTACCATCTTGAGAAATTTAGGTACCATCAAAGGTATGGATCTTGTAAACTAATATGGATCTTTACTAAATGATGAGCAGTCAAGGCAGAAGAAGAGAAATGCCATGAAAATGTCCATGAGAGGTGCTGCCTTAGTGGCCAGCGTGAGACAACCTGTTGGGCAGGTATGTGATGTGTTCACACAACCTTATCAACAGGCTGATGATGAAAGAGAGGAAATGTCTGATGAGGAAGACAATGCAGATCTTGTTGAACTTGATGATGAGCAAATGATTGCAATGCTTGTCAAAAGGTTCAATAAGAAAAGGTTTGGAAGAAATATGCTGCAGGGGAACTCAAATGCTGTCAAAAAGAAGACATTTGATAAATCTAAGGCTGAGTGCTTCAAATGTGGCAAAACTGGCCACATAGTTGCTGACTGTGTGTCAAAAGCTGTTGGACAGCCTTCCATACCATACAAGACTAACAGGGATGATGGCTATAGGGTTAAGTACCTTATGGCCATGGCTAAGCTGAAAAAGTTGGAAAACTCAGTGGCTTCCAACAAACAAAAGGGACTGATGGCAGAGACATGTGACTGGGAGGAGTCTGATTCATCCTCAGATGAGGAAGACAACAACTGTCTGATGGCCAATATTGACGTCCCATCAACTAGCAACTTCAATTAGGACTTGGCTGAAGCTGAAGCCTTCAGCAGCTTAGAGAACTGGAACCCTACAATGATGTACAAGGTACAAAATTTTATGGCTTACAGCTCTGAGGAAAAAGTAAAAATGTTTGAATATATGCTGGTTGATTTAAAAGCTGCTGTTGAGAAGCATAATGTTTTATTATCTGAAATCTCTAAGCTTAAAACTGAACTTGAAATAAAATCCAGTAAACTGGACAGTTTCCATAAGTTGGAAACTGAGCTGGATGAATTAAAACACATCAACTCTATCTTACTGGAAGAAAAGAGAGAAACAGATGTAAAACATGCAAAGCTTCAAAAGATAGTTGACTCTTGGTGCCGATCTGCACAAAAAGTCAACCATTGCATTATTCAGTAGATCCCTGCACAAATCCAAGCCTATCTTGGAAGGATCTTGACAAAGCAGCTTCTATTGTTGAGATTAATAATATGAAAGATGACTTATCCACTCTTGGTGAGCTTCCCAGTACTTTCATCCAGAATGTTAATGGAAAGCTGATCTCAACAAACAGGTTTGTCAGGCCTCAAAACACTGACAGCTTGTGTGAAAATGGCCCAAAGGCTGATAGTGGAATGTGTTCTCCATCAAATCAGCCTGTTAAGTGCTATGCTGATTCACACAAGCAAAAGAAAGGAAAACATGCTCAAACTGCGGCAGTGGACAATAAACCTATTAAAAAACAGGCTCTGGGTCCAAAGCTGATGGTAAGAGACATGTTAATCCTTTTGATGCTAAAAATTTTTATAATAAGTTTTCAAAAGATAAGCAGCCTACTTTCAACAAAGGTAAGTCTCATGTTAAAAGCAAATTTGCTGTGGTTTCAAATAAGTTTTCAAATCATAGTGGAAAATTGGTTATAAATTAAAATAAGTCTTTCAAAACCAGAAACAGTGACTATGCTGATAGGCAGCATCAATCAAATCTCAGTAAGGGCAAAGGCAAAGCCATTGCTCAGCCTGAGAAATCTGGGAATATGTTTTCTAAACCTGTGGAAGGTCAGAAACCAATCAAGCTTCCTGTTTTTGACATCTGTTCTCCCAAAAAAAGGAAAGAAGAAACAGGCAAAGTTGTTGCTATTGTGCCTTCCACCCAAGCTGTTGATTCATCGAAAAATAGTAATAAGTTTTCTAAACCTGCTGATAAAATCAACAGAAATAATTCAGAATATGTTTCTGAAAGTTCTTCTTCCAAAAGGGCTAAAAAGAGAAAATGCTATAAATGTGGGAAGAAGACGCACATGGCCAAAGACTGTCCTGAAACTGAGGACATGAGGCCTGTTGACTCTGCTAGTTCCATCATTGCTAAAACAAGCAGTGTTGGAAGTAACTTAGTCAATGAAAGTGGTATCCAAACTGATACCCTTCAAATAGGAAATATTAGTGTGGATATCACTAGCCCATCAACAAATGTTAATGAAGTAGGAGAACTCATCACAATGATGAGTTCCCCTAAAAGTAACTAATATTTTTCTATGACATTTTGCAGGACAAACAACCATCCCAGGTTTGGTACTTGGACAGTGGCTGCTCAGGGCACATGACAGGTTGCAAGGACCTGCTGAATGATCTCAGGCCTGAAAAAGGGCCAAAAGTCACATTTGGTGACAATGTACAGGGATCCACTGAGGGATATGGAACTTTAAAGCTGGTGCTGCAGTGTTCAAAAGAGTAACCAATGTGGTTGGGCTAAAACATAACCTGGTTAGCATAAGTCAACTGTGTGATGCTGGCTACAAGGTTAACTTTGATGAGCACCTGGGTTACATATTGGATCCCCAAGGCAAAGTTGTGATGTGTGCTCAACGGAAGAAAGGTGTAT
>JAANYP010001869.1:0-193932 GCA_020465985.1 Centrapalus pauciflorus | reverse complement strand
CATAATACATATAGGGTATCTAAAGGCTAATAAAATATTCTAGAAAAAGTCAAACGTGTCACTAGCTTAGATGTATGACCAATCGGTCTTAATTTTTATGTACAAGACATACAAACATTGAGTCTCAATGAGGTATGCAAACTTTCTGGGGATGTATAGCAACATCAAATACGTCTGAAAATGTACAAGACATACAAAACATTGCAGTCTAAATGAGTATGCAAACTTTCTGGGGATGTATAGCAACATCAAATACGTCTGAAAATGGAAAGAATAGAAATATCATGAAAAACTGAGAGTCGAAAACATGCAACTCTGTTGTACGTAAGTACAGACATGTTGTCTCTGTTTAGATTCGGGTTAGCAGACATGTCGCTTTGTTGTACGTCAGTACAGACCTGTCACCGCTATCTGCTAACTTTAAAGTTGAACCTTAAGTCGAACTAAGACACTTTGTTGTATGAGAATACAGACCTGTGTCCGATGTTGGTCTTTTAAAGAAAGTTTGCAAATACCAACAAGTTAGAATCTTTGTCTGTGTGCCTTGATCATAAAAGTATGTCTATGTCTGCGTCACGTAAGATAATTTCCTGATAAATAAAAAGGCCAAGGGATATTCCGAAATGTAGAATGTTTAAAAGGGGCAAAATACCAACAATCGGCTAAATAGGTATGTCACGACAAACAAACAAAGGAATAAAAAAATTCCTAAGTGTGAAAGTTTAAGTACTGAAAGTTAGTATCAGACATCGCTATCTGATTGAACCTTTCTTAGACTATACTCACCAAAAATATGTTGTTTGGTATTTAGCTTAGCTTGTAAATTTATTTTCTTAAGTCTAGATTAAATTTTTTTTAGTCAAAATTTTATTTTATTTTATTTTATTTTTACCTTAGTTTATTTTATTTTCGTATAGTTTAGTTTTTACTTAGGTAAAAGGTCAAAAGTTACTGAGGGTGCATTCAAAGTTGGATAAAATATACAATGCGTGAAATATCTGAGCTTAGGGTAAAAGATTTGGCATAGTTTATCTGGTTACACTACACAGTAGAAAATAGTTGGAAAAAGTTGAAATTATTTCAAAATTTCCGAAATTTTTCTAAGTGTTTGTAGCTTCGAATCTAAGACAGACTCGAATTTGAAGTTCTCGAATCTGTCAGTAGACTCGAATCTACACATAGACTCGAAGGTAGTTAGTATATAAAGGTCCACAGTGAAGGCATTTACTTCTCACTGTTCTCGAATCTGATTTCTCGAATCTATCACTGACGATCTCGAATCTATTCTCGAGTCTATCGTATTTCCACTAAACGACATTTCGTCGATTCTAAAGCTTTTGTGGTCGATTCTACTTTCAAATCTAGGTATAAGCAACATGATTGTACAAGATTTTGGTGGTTTCATACACAAATTTGGGCTTAAACATCACATTTTGATGTTTTATTGGTCAAAATAGGGTTATTCATAAATAACTAAGTTAGGACCTATAAAATATCAAATTAAAGGCATAAATCAGTGATTAGAACTTAGTTGAACTTAAGTATGTGATTTACCTAGTTCAAAATGGTTAAAATCTTGGATTTTTGTTGAAAAAAGGGATGTCGGCCTTTCGAATCTGATAATGGACATTCGAATCTGATCATGGGTTTCTCGAATCTATCAATAGATTCGAGATGACCAGATATTCGAATCTGTCCATCAGACTCGAATAAGGTATATTCGAATCTGTCCATTACATTCGAAAATGGGCACTTCGAATCTGTTACTCTCGAATCTGTACTTCATTTATTTTGTTGAATTTAAATTTTATTAAACTTGTGGAAATTTAATTGTGTTAGATTTTGTATTTAATCAAATACAAGATAAAACAAATTTGAATTTAAACAAGTTTATTGATTTTTTAATAATAATCTAACAATTTTATGTATTGTGCAGATATGGCGCTTCGTGCTTTTGTTCCCAAGCACAATATGGTACTGAATCCTGCCCATAACATCCCTGAGGCGCAGGGATTTCGTGAAGTTTTAGATTTTCTGGCGGAATCTAGAATAAGTTATGTGTTGTATGAAAACATTCCGATTGTGATATCCTATGTACGTCAGTTCTATGATCACTTACAAGTTGACTGCTCTGTCACCCCGACAGTGCTGAGAACAAGGATCGCAGGGCAACCGTTGGTATTCTCTGCCGATATGCTGCGTCAAGTGTTGCAGCTAGGATCTGAGGAAGAGGAGTCTGGGCCTATTGACTTTCCACTAAGTATTAGGCAAGCGGCTTTTCAACGAATGGGTTACAGTCTAGATGTGACAAAGTCGTCATACATGAAGAGTGGCCTGATTGGGCAATGGAGATTCTTGGTGCATGTCTTCATGGTCTGTTTTGCACCGAAGAAAGCTGGATTTGATTACATTGTATCAAAGATCCAGTCTGGCGTTATTGCATTGGTATACAATCGACCATACAGCTTTTCGCAGATGTTCTTCACGGAGTTCGTTCATCAAATTACGGCTCCAGAAAGGGAAAGATTTCTGCTTTATCCACGCTTTGTCATGATGTTGATACGCCACTTTTTGCCAAGTCTGCCACAATCAAATGATTCTTTGAGCGTGAATGTAATGGAGAAACGCATATTTGCTGATTGTTCCTCACACCGAGGAAGATTGGCTGTTCCTGTTGCTCGTCCGTTGTTTGGAGCTGTCTTAGACAGGAACTTTGTAGCACCTAATAATGCCAACTGGGCATGTGAAGTAGAAGTTCAGCCTCGACAGCAACAACAACAACCACAACAACAACAACCACAACAACAACAGCAACGTCCACAACAACAACAGCCTCGTGCGCGTCCAAGTGATCCAAGGCGAAGACAAAGACAATCTGCGACTCAGATTCAGGCATCCAGGCCTACTACGAATGAACAGCCACAAGCACAGGAAGCAGGGACTTCAAGTGCCGTTCGCGATTCAGTCCCCGAGTCCGAGCAGATTGCTCAAACATTGGAGGAAATATGGGCATCTGGTCCACATGCCAATGAAGATGTTGCAGCAGCGTTAGTAGATGAGCTGCTTAGTCCCCCGGTAGATACAGATGATATCTTCAGAGATGTTGACGAATATGTGCCAGAGCAGACTGGCAATGATGAGTCATCATCTGCTACAGAATCAGAAGAGATGGAGGAGATTGAAGTTGAAGCTCCAGAATCAGTGTCGACAGATCCTCATATTCAAATTGGAACTTATGGTTCACGTTTGATCATCAATGAAGGTGGTTCGAGAAGGCGAGAGGCCAGGGAATCTGAAGATTCGGATTTTGAAGAAGAAGATGATGCTCCACTACTGACGAGGCAAAGGGCCAAACGTCATCGGTTCATGCAAGGGTCTTCCTCTGCATCCGCCAGTCTGTCAGAAGTTCCCCAAACCCAACCTCAAACCACAGCTCCACCATCACCACCACCTCAACCTCATGAGCCATATATTCCACCACCATTCAACCCTTCTCCCATTCAGTCCATTCCATCCACATCTACCGCCTATGCTGAAAATCAGCGGTTTCTTCAACTCAAATCTCGAGTGGATTTCCAACATGTCCAAATCCTGAGCCTAACAAAGGCAATAGGTGAAATTCAGGCACATAATGCAAACTTAGATAAAGAAAATGCTGAATTGAAGAAGACAGTTGCAACAATCCAAGAGGAGAATATTGAGCTAAAAACATTCGTCTGCGACCAGGCCGCCGAGTTAAGATCGATGCGCTCCCTCATTGAGCAGTTAATGAAAAACCTTCAGGCTCAGGGGGAGACGTCGTGTCGTGATCAAGAAGTACAGAGGCGGAGGGACGATGATGAAGATGATAACCAAGGCAATGATCCCAGCTCTCAAAGACAGGATGAGCCAGTAGATTTTTCTACTGCTCAGGCTGCTCAAACTCAGGGGGAGCCAAGTCAAACAGAAGGTGAAAGAGGAGAGGCTAGTTCTTCAAGGACTTTAGACAGCGACATGATAGATGCGCTGAAAGATATTGAAGAAGAGCTGATGGAGTTTGATTTTGAAGATGATATTGAAGATTTAGAAGAAGGTGAGTTTATTCCAGATGATGTCGCTGACTGGAAATCAGATGATGAAATGATAGATGATGAAGATGATCACGTTAACGAAGTAATAATCAATTCACAACCAATCACTGAACTGTATGAAAGCCAAGATCATAATGTGATTGATATTGATTACATCAAAGTAGCCTCAGCTGAAGATAAAGACCTTGAAGAGGCTGAGAAAGAGCCATCTAGAGCTGATCTGTTAAATCTTTGGTTCAAGAAGGAAGAAAAGAAGGATCGGCTGAAGATGAAGAAGAAGATGAGGAATCCAGGTGCTGGAAATTTCGCTGGAGGGATTATTAGCTGGTTCTTTGACAGAGAACTGCAGCTGTTTATTTTGAAGAGAAGAGATGGCCTTCAATACTTGAGGCGGACACTGAAAGCTTTTAATTCATTGCCCAAGATTGAAGTTAAAGAGTTAGCCTGGAAAGAACTGATCAATATTGGAAATGATCCCTACGCGAGCGTTATTGAAAGAATTATAAGGAAAGAAGGGCGATCAGGCAAATTTGAAAGGCTTAAGCCGAGAACAGGCAAGAGGGTCGAGGATGGATCAAGAATAGATCCTCATACTGGAAGGCCTTGGGCTAGAATGATCTATAAGCCAGTCAAATGCTTGAAAAGAGTGCCAATAAAGCCAATGCCACAAAATGTTTTGAGCAACATGAAGTGGTGGTACCTGGAGATTGATACTGCTGAAGCTATAATGGAGGATCAAGACGAGCAGGTAATTTTGAAGGTATACGACCCACTGCATTTGATAAACCTATCTAAGGACGATCTGAAGAAGCTTCATGATCAGCCTATCTTTTTTACAGAACCATGGAGATCTGAAGCCAGGAAGTTCCAAAAGGTAGTTAAAGTTTGTATAGATGCAGGGTTATATGCAGGTAGTAGTATCTATAGCTCTAGTACTTAAATTTGATGTAATGTAAATAATTAGAAGCTATC
Source organism: Centrapalus pauciflorus (assembly GCA_020465985.1). Lineage (NCBI taxonomy): Eukaryota > Viridiplantae > Streptophyta > Magnoliopsida > Asterales > Asteraceae > Centrapalus > Centrapalus pauciflorus. Next base: position 188,890 of record JAANYP010001869.1, on the reverse strand, counting down.
GTCAAGGGGGAGTCTGTTGGTACACCCTGTGTGACGATAGCAGTCTAATCGATTATGATTATGATTTAAGTAATATTCTGAATATTAACAAGTGTTTTGATATATATGTTTAATATGTGTTTGTCTGTTATGGATTGTGTGTTTGAACTTGATGTAACATATTACAAGAAGTTCAAACATAAAAGTCAAAGATTATGTCAAGCATTAGTTAAAACATAAGTTTCATCACTTAAGTGTTTAAGTGTATTGGCTAGATTCGAATAGGTTAAGGAAGGCATTCGAATCTGTGATAGATTCGAATGTATCCTTAGATTCGAATAGGTTAGATTCGAATCTGTCAGATGGACAGATTCGAATGAGGCCTTAGGCCAGATTCGAGGTTGGCCCACAACAGACTCGAATCAGGGTCTATAATTAGGGATAGACTCGAATGATTAGTAGACCTTTGGCAGAATTCGTGAGGAATTAAGCAATAGGCGATCTCGAGTTTATCAGCTAGGTGAGTCCCGTTTCGGAGAGAATTAGTACGTAGGATCGTTCGTGTGTCGTTCGTTCAGCGTCTAATAGTCTCCGTGTTTCCGTTGGTTGAGAGTTGTCCGTCTAACCGTCAACGAGGATTCCGCACTCGTTAACGGATCCGCGTCTAGATAGATCTTGCATTGGTAGACCTTACAAATTCTCCTAATAGACATAAGACATCAGGTAGAGCCCAAAATTATTAAACTGAGATGTATTATAACAGAAAATTATTCAAGGGTGGAAAAACAAAGACCTACCCAAAGGCCAAGAGTGGATGTTATTCACTCGAATCCACAACCTATTCTTGATCAAAAGCCCAGGTCACCTGAAACAAGAGATGGGTATTTGAAAGAAATCACGTTTGTGGATGAGAATGGTATTACCAAGTCAGTCATGGCTTGGGTTCCCCGTGATATCTAACTGTTGGTACACCTTGTGTGACGATAGCAGTCCAAGTATAGTTGGCATTTTGTGTAAGTCAACTTACGTAATATTGAATATTGACTAGTATTTGATATATGTGTTTATATGTGTTTGATATTGATTGATTGTATGTTTGAACTTGGTGTAACGTATTAAAAGAAGTTTAAACATAAAGTTCAAAGATAAATTCAAACATAAGTTAAAACATAAGTTCAAATAGAAGTTTGACATGTAAAATTCGAATTTAGAGTAAATTCGAATTTATCACATAAGGCAGATTCGAATTTGGTCTAAATTCGAATTTGCACATAAGGCAGATTCGAATTTGTCAAGTGGACAAATTCGAATGGGCCTTGGGCCTGATTCGAATTTGTCCTAAGACAAACTCGAATGGGTCAGTATAATTAAGGATTAACTCGAATAATTATTAGACTTTTGCAGAATTCGTGTGAGCAATTAGCAAAAGGAGATCTCGAGTTCATCAGCTGATATTGTGTTCGTTCGGAGAGAATCATTGCGTAGGTTCGTTCGTAGTCGATCGTACAACGCCGTGGTAGTCTCCGTCTTCCGTGAGTGTGATATATCCGTCAAGCCACTAACGAGGATTCCGCACTCGTTGGTGTGTGTCGCGTCTAGATAGAACTGTTATTTCAAGACCTTACAAGTGGTATCAGAGCCTACGGGGTGTTCTTGGTGTTCTTCGTGTTCATATAGATACATCCTAGGTTTCTTGACGCTTTTGGACGGTTAATCTCACGTTTTATTTGAGAGTTTCGAGCTTATCAAATTGGATTCCGGGAAATACTTTGTTGTAGTTCACGTTTTTGATCAAAATCAATATTTTTACTTGTAAAAATATTGATTTAACCTGAAAAACGTGAAAAACTCGAGGTATTAGCCGTTTCTCGAATTTGCGGCGCTCGACTTTGTTAAGGAGAAATTAGGGTTTTGCTCATTTTCGAGTTTGACCAAAATACGCTCCTTTCGAGTTTCCTAAAAGTGGTTACGATTTTGGCCATTTCGACTTTACTTTGGATTTCGACTTTGCACTAAAGTTGAATAGGGGACTTTCGAGTTTGTTGGGACATTCGAATTTTTGGTGGGTTTCGAATTTAAGTAAACTTTCGAGTTTAGAGACCTTCGAATTTGTCATTAATTTCGACTTTAATTGGATTTAAGAACTTAACTCGAATTTAATCCCAAATAGGTTTAAATTTAATTAGATTCGAATTGTGACGTCCTTGTTAAATTAATGATATAATTGTAATCTCCAGGATCGACAAACAACCCAATGAATAATCATGATAATTGAAATTGAATACTTAAATTAGAATTAAGCAAATCCACACTAAAGCAATAGAATACATGTCTACAGTGATAAGAGTCTAACTATTACATCAACATAATTGTTTTAGAAGTAGAAATCCCAGCCCAAAGCTATTACATTCAAGTACCAATAGCTACTAAGGTCTCCGGGATATTGATTTGATATGCTTAAGTGGAAGGTCGAGCTACACTTTTGCCTTTGCCTGAAAACAATGTGAGTCAACAGTAAGCTAAATGCTTAGTGAGATAACAGATTATGCATACAACAAATATTTCTTTACAAACAATGCTTAACCATGGGCAGTGTAAGCCCCATGTATGTGAATATCGGCAGTGAAAGCCTCAATGTGTGAATAAACCATGCAGTGCTAGCATGGGGTGGCAGTTCAATATGCTGATCGGGGATGTGCCGAACCTGATGGGATACGAGTGGGATGATCAGTCCCCGACAGTGGCCTGCTGTCAGCCCCAGTCCAGGTCGCATCAGATTATGAAGTAATGATCATGCAGTGCAAGCATGATGTAAATAGATGCACTTTCAAATGAACGCAAGCTACATGTGTGTTACATGTCAAGTACGAGTGTGCATCATAACAACAAATCATTTCATGAGTGCCAAATGAAGTATATGAACAACGTGAACATGCCATTGAATGTATAAACATGAATGTAAAAACAATAAATGTTCGAATGATAATCTGCAACTCACAGTGATTGGTTTTGTGACTTGATCCTGAATCAATGTGTGTTTTGATAACACCACAATGATCTGTAAATGTAACTGTAATAGTGATGTAATGTCAGTAATTGCTTAAAAATTGTATTCTGTAATTTTAAATGTAATTGGGTTCTGAATTCGGACCACATCCGAATTCGGATGGTCCGAATTGTAATTGGTCCGCATTTGGGGTGATGGTCCGAAGTTGGTTGGATCCGAATTGGGGTCCGAAAACAGGTATTGTCCGAAATTGATCCTTGGTCCGAATTTGGCTATGTCCGAAATTGGTGATCCGGATTGTGAATGGTCCGAAATAGGTATTTGTCCGAAATAGGTTGGGGTCCGGATTGGGATGGACCCGTAATAGTAATTGGTCCGAAACACTGTAGGTCCGAACTGGGTACGGATCCGAATTCGGATGGATCCGGACCGAGTTCATACTTGGTGAAATTTCCAATATTTTCCAGATTTACGTTTTTGACCATTTTTGCATGTTTGAGTATCTAAAATTGCGGATATGAACTTAAATACACTATTTCAACTTATATCATGTCATATTGTACCAAAATAATCCATTTATGTCCATTTTTCTTATGAGTCTCGATGAACACACACACTAAAACACACACTAATTTTCAGAAATCATACTTAGGAGTGGAATTTGAATCTGAAATTTGGTATACTACTACATACATACTCGATTTACACATTGCAACAACAATATACAACATGCAATAACTTTTGACATCAAAATCCTATGATTCGGATTTCACAAAAACCGAACCAAAAATCATCAAAAATTGCAAGTTTGGATGAATGTTACCTCAAATCGTTTGTTGCAATGCTTATAGTTCCTTATTTGCTATATGAATCCAACTTTTTGCACTTGAAATTACTGATTCTTGTGTGTTCCTTAGATGAAGCCGAGAGAAAGAGTGAGAGAGAGAGAAATCGGTAGAGAGAGAGAGTAGTGAGAGAGTGAGTGGGTGGAAATGAAAGGGTTTTCCCTTTTTTATTTCTATTTTGCCCCATATGCACATCATACCCCTCAACTTCGAATTTTCTTACTTAACTGATAATATGATCAAAATTTGCTTAAATTGACATAACATTTCATTAATACAATTAATTGAGTCTCAATAATTGTAAATTACACATAATTGAAAATTGGGATGTTACAGCATGGGCTCCACCACGCCTATACTTCGTCCGCGAAGTCATGCTGCGCTAAACAAACTTGGGTACTTAGTCTTCATGTCTTCTTCCGATTCCCAAGTATGATTAGCTCCCCGATGATGCTTCCACTTGACCAGCACCATCCTGATTTCCTTATTTCGTAGTTTCTTGACTTTTGTCTCCAAAATGCACTCCGGTTCATCAACGAACCTTAGCCGTTCGTCAACCTTAATGTCCGAGTGATCAGTCCATGGTTCCCTCTCGGGCACCAGACTCTTTCTTAAGTATCCTACGTGGAAGACCGGGTGAACTCCTGATAGTTCTTCTGGTAAGTCCAAGTGATAGGACTGATTCCCAATTCTTTCTAGTATCTTGAAGGGTCCTATGAATCGAGGTGATAGCTTTCCTCGCTTAACGAATCTTGTAACACCTTTCATTGGGGATACCTTCAAGTATACCCATTCATCTTTCTGAAATTCTATCGCTTTGTGCCGGCGATCATGATAGTTCTTTTGCCGATCTTGTGCCGTTTTCATGTACTGCCGTATGAGTTGGATCTTTTCATTTGTTTCTTGTAGTAAAGCAGGACCGGCTATTGGAGTTTCTCCTGTTTCCTTCCAACAGGTTGGAGTCCTACATTTTCTTCCGTATAGAAACTCGAACGGTGCCATCTTGATAGTGGAATGGTAACTGTTGTTGTAGGAGAATTCAACCAATGGAAGGTGATCGTCCCAGTTACCACCCAAATCCATGACACAAGCTCGGAGCATGTCTTCGAGAGTCAGAATTGTTCTCTCACTTTGCCCGTCTGATTGAGGTCTATATGCAGTACTCATTGCGATACGAGTACCAAGACCCTGTTGTAGAGCAGCCCAGAAGTTGGAAGTGAATCTACTATCTCGGTCGGAGACAATAGACTTAGGCACACCATGCCTAATGACGATTTCGTTAACGTAGATCTGGGCGAGACGGTCTAGTGAATAGGCTTCTCGGATGGGAATGAAGTGAGCAGATTTTGTTAATCGATCAACAATGACCCAAATGGCATCATGTTGACGACGTGTTTTGGGAAGTTTTGTTACGAAATCCATAGTAATATGGTCCCACTTCCATTCTGGGATAGGAAGAGGTTGCATACTACCATAGGGCTGTTGATGTTCTGCTTTGATTAGACGACATGTTCTGCACCTTTCAACATACTGACCGACATCTCTTTTCAATCCTGGCCACCAGAAATCGGCCTTCAGGTCGTTGTACATTTTTGTGCTGCCAGGATGAATTGAGAATTTAGATTGATGAGCCTCCTCGAGAATTACATCTCTCATGTTCCTGAACTTGGCAACCCACACTCTGCCATACACACCCTTTAGTCCAGTTCCATCATCTTGCATTAATGGCAACTGAATTCTGATATTTTCGTCTTTTACATTCTCCTCCTTTAATGCCTGCAACTGAGCAGCCCTTACATCGTCTATGATAGTGGACGTCAGTATTGTGGAAGTCAAGGCATAGCAGTATGCCTTGCAGTACGCTTTCCTGCTTAGGGCATCGGCCACTACGTTGGCCTTCCCTGGATGGTATAAGATCTCGCAGTCATAGTCTTTGATCAGCTCCATTGACCTTCTTTGCCTCATATTCAAGTCCTTCTGACTGAATATGTACTTCAAACTCTTGTGATCGGTGTAGAGCTGACACTTGATTCCGTACAAATAGTGTCTCCATAACTTGAGAGCGAAAGTCACAGCAGTTAGCTCTAGATCATGAGTAGAGTAATCTTTCTCATGTGGTTTGAGTTGTCTAGAAGCATAAGCTATGACGTTTCCTCTTTGCATTAGAACAGCACCTAAACCCGTGCCTGATGCATCTGTATAGACTACAAAGTCTTCGTTCCCTTCAGGCAGGGCTAACACCGGTGCTTCACTTAGCAATTTCTTCAAGTTGTCAAAGGCCGTTTGTTGTTCTTCTTTCCAAAAGAAGGTCGCGTTCTTGCGAGTAAGCTTTGTAAGCGGAACGGCGATTTTGGAGAAGTCTTTGATGAATCGGCGGTAGTAGCCAGCCAATCCCAGAAAACTCCGAATCTCTGAGGCGTTGCGGGGTGATTCCCAGTTCTGGATAGCTTCGATCTTTGCAGGATCAACAGCAATCCCAGCACCAGATATCACGTGCCCCAAGAATTGGATCTGCCTCAACCAGAATTCACATTTAGAGAATTTGGCGTAAAGTCGCTCTTTGCGCAGCAACTCTAGTAATTCTCTCAGATGTGCTGCATGATCCTCTTCGGTCTTTGAATATATGAGAATGTCATCGATGAACACGATGACCGATTTGTCGAGCATTGGCCGGCAGACTCGATTCATGAGATCCATGAAAGCGGCCGGCGCATTAGTAAGACCGAACGGCATTACCAGAAACTCGTAGTGTCCGTAACGAGTTCTGAAAGCCGTCTTTGGAATGTCATCAGAATGTACTTTGAGTTGGTGGTAACCCGAACGAAGATCAATCTTCGAGAAGTAACTTGCGCCTTGTAACTGGTCGAAGAGATCATCAATCCGGGGCAACGGGTATTTGTTCTTGATTGTGACTTTGTTGAGTTCTCGATAGTCGATGCACATTCGCAATGTGCCATCTTTCTTTTTGACAAACAGAACAGGAGCACCCCAAGGAGATGAACTTGGGCGGATAAAACCTTTGTCAAGTAGCTCCTGTAACTGCTTCATCATTTCCTGCATTTCAGCAGGGGCTAGACGGTAAGGAGCCTTTGCTATTGGAGCAGCTCCGGGAATGAGGTCAATGTGGAATTCCACTTAGCGATCAGGTGGCAATCCCGAGATATCTTCTGGAAAGACATCAGGAAATTCGGAAACGACGGGAACGGTGGAAGGAGATTGAACTTCAGCCTTTGCATCGACAGCGTAGGCTAAGTATGCAGAACAACCCTTGGCAACGTGCTTTCGGGCTTTTGCAATTGAAATGAGGCATAGGTCGCCTTTGTGTCTGTCACCATAGATACAAATATCTCGGCCCTCGGGAGTGGTAATCTTGATCATTCTTTTCTTACATACGATCTGGGCCTCATTGTGAACTAACCAGTCCATGCCTACTATGATATCGAATTCCCCGAACTCCATGGGAATTAGATCTATGTTGAACACTACATCCTCTACCAGTAAAGTGCAATTCCTATACACTTTATCTGCTTTTACTAACATGTTGCTAGCAGTCTCTATGTCAAGTACAAATTGCAGTTTGGAAGTTGGCATGTTAAATTGACGAGCAAATGTAGTGGAGACAAATGAACGATTTGCTCCAGAGTCAAACAATACACGTGCAGGAATGGAATTAACATAGAACGTACCAGTGACCACCTCCGGGTCATCCTTTGCTTCTTCAGCTGTGATTTGGAATGCCCTTGTTGGAGCCCTATGAGATTGATCCCTGCGAGCCGTGGAAGCTACAGAAGATCTTGCTGTTGATTGTGGAGCATTCTGATCTCGTGCGGGTTTCGGGCAGTCCCTTGAAAAATGGCCAAGTCTGTGGCAGTTGTAGCACGCATCGTCCTTTCGAGGACAATGTTCCCAATGATGGCCCTTCTGCCCACAGCAGAAGCAATACATGTCCTGAGTCTTGCACTCCCCAGAGTGCGCTTTTCTGCATCGTCTGCAGTCTCTCATTTCTGAACTGGCCGAGAAGGCCCTTCCCTTCTTGGGTGATGATGATTGTTGATGAGATTGGGGAGAGAATCGGGAGGATCCAGACTCCTGCTGCCTTTTTGGTGGCGACGGTTGAGTCGGTGATGCGGCAGCTGAACCGATGACATAACCAGACATCAAGACAATCTGCTCCACATTCCGAGCAGCCTCGAGTAATCCAGCAAACGTTGTATACCGAACCCCACTCATGGTTCGGCGAATTTCATAGTCTAGACCGGCCTCAAACCGGGCTATCTTCCTTTCCTCCGTGTCAACTTGATGAGGTGCGAACAAGCTTAGTCGGGTGAACTCAACGGCATATTGTGTAACCGTTTTCGTTCCTTGAGTTAGATTCAGGAACTTCGCCTCTAGACGGCGCTTCTCATCAGTAGGACAGTATTGCTGGGAGAATACTTCCTTGAACTCGTTCCAAGACATGTGTGACACTACCTCCATCGTCAGCACATGTGTCATTGCATCCCACCACATAACAGCGTCCCTTGCAAACATAGCGGTTGCAAAGCGGACCATGTCTTTGTCAGCGCAGTCGCTGATTCTGAAAGTTCGTTCCGTGGTGGTGATCCATTCCAATGCAGTAACGGCGTCTCCAGTCCCATCAAAAGTAACCGCTCCGTTACTTTTGAAGTCCTTAAATCTGCAACCCCTTGATCGGTTAGAAGACCCAGTATCTTGTCTTTCCTCCTGGTCGTCCTGTTGTTGTTCCTTGTTCTTTCGTTTGTCAGCCTTTCGTTTTGCCTCGGCCTCATCTCTGGCCCTTAACTGATCAGCAAATGACTGAGCCTGCTCAGCCATTCGTTTGGATTGTAGCTCATTGTTTTGTTCCATGAGAGCTTGCATCATCTGGAACATTTGCTGAGGAGTCATATCGTCTCCTGACATGTTCTGAAATATAACAACTTATATTTAGAACATTTATTTGTAAGTCCTAAGTGTACAGTTACCCTTTGTGTTTCCCCGTGTGCATGTCAATCCTATCTTAGTTCAAATCATTACTTAGAAGTTCATTCTAATATCATAACCTAAGTTTGAGTCCAAGTCCTCGCGGACACTTGAAACCTCAAACTAATGCTCTGATACCAAACTGTGACGTCCTTGTTAAATTAATGATATAATTGTAATCTCCAGGATCGACAAACAACCCAATGAATAATCATGATAATTGAAATTGAATACTTAAATAAGAATTAAGCAAATCCACACTAAAGCAATAGAATACATGTCTACAGTGATAAGAGTCTAACTATTACATCAACATAATTGTTTTAGAAGTAGAAATCCCAGCCCAAAGCTATTACATTCAAGTACCAATAGCTACTAAGGTCTCCGGGATATTGATTTGATATGCTTAAGTGAAAGGTCCAGCTACACTTTTGCCTTTGCCTGAAAACAATGTGAGTCAACAGTAAGCTAAATGCTTAGTGAGATAACAGATTATGCATACAACAAATATTTCTTTACAAACAATGCTTAACCATGGGCAGTGTAAGCCCCATGTATGTGAATATCGGCAGTGAAAGCCTCAATGTGTGAATAAACCATGCAGTGCTAGCATGGGGTGGCAGTTCAATATGCTGATCGGGGATGTGCCGAACCTGATGGGATACGAGTGGGATGATCAGTCCCCGACAGTGGCCTGCTGTCAGCCCCAGTCCAGGTCGCATCAGATTATGAAGTAATGATCATGCAGTGCAAGCATGATGTAAATAGATGCACTTTCAAATGAACGCAAGCTACATGTGTGTTACATGTCAAGTACGAGTGTGCATCATAACAACAAATCATTTCATGAGTGCCAAATGAAGTATATGAACAACGTGAACATGCCATTGAATGTATAAACATGAATGTAAAAACAATAAATGTTCGAATGATAATCTGCAACTCACAGTGATTGGTTTTGTGACTTGATCCTGAGTCAATGTGTGTTTTGATAACACCACAATGATCTGTAATGTAAGTGTAATAGTGAACATGTGTCAGTAATTGCTTAAAACTTGTATTCTGTAATTTTAAATGTAATTGGGTTCTGAATTCGGACCACATCCGAATTCGGATGGTCCGAATTGTAATTGGTCCGCATTTGGGGTGATGGTCCGAAGTTGGTTGGATCCGAATTGGGGTCCGAAAACAGGTACTGTCCGAAATTGATCCTTGGTCCGAATTTGGCTATGTCCGAAATTGGTGATCCGGATTGTGAATGGTCCGAAATAGGTATTTGTCCGAAATAGGTTGGGGTCCGGATTGGGATGGACCCGTAATAGTAATTGGTCCGAAACACTGTAGGTCCGAACTGGGTACGGATCCGAATTCGGATGGATCCGGACCGAGTTCATACTTGGTGAAATTTCCAATATTTTCCAGATTTACGTTTTTGACCATTTTTGCATGTTTGAGTATCTAAAATTGCGGATATGAACTTAAATACACTATTTCAACTTATATCATGTCATATTGTACCAAAATAATCCATTTATGTCCATTTTTCTTATGAGTCTCGATGAACACACACACTAAAACACACACTAATTTTCAGAAATCATACTTAGGAGTGGAATTTGAATCTGAAATTTGGTATACTACTACATACATACTCGATTTACACATTGCAACAACAATATACAACATGCAATAACTTTTGACATCAAAATCCTATGATTCGGATTTCACAAAAACCGAACCAAAAATCATCAAAAATTGCAAGTTTGGATGAATGTTACCTCAAATCGTTTGTTGCAATGCTTATAGTTCCTTATTTGCTATATGAATCCAACTTTTTGCACTTGAAATTACTGATTCTTGTGTGTTCCTTAGATGAAGCCGAGAGAAAGAGTGAGAGAGAGAGAAATCGGTAGAGAGAGAGAGTAGTGAGAGAGTGAGTGGGTGGAAATGAAAGGGTTTTCCCTTTTTTATTTCTATTTTGCCCCATATGCACATCATACCCCTCAACTTCGAATTTTCTTATTAACTGATAATATGATCAAAATTTGCTTAAATTGACATAACATTTCATTAATACAATTAATTGAGTCTCAATAATTGTAAATTACACATAATTGAAAATTGGGATGTTACACGAATTTACCTAAATTCGGAAGAATTTATTTAAATTAATTTCGAATTAAAATAATTATGTTTAAATACAATTATCTTTGAAACAATGACAAGTCTACAACGGTTTTTGGAGATGGATCACGAGGTCAGAAAGGCAAATACTCCGCCAAAGTTGATGAAACTTGAAGATTATTACTGGTGGAAGGATCGGTTTGCCGACATCGCACGATTTAATGATATGCGCATGTGGATTTGTATCGACGAGGGATACATTCCACCTATAGCTGAGGTCGAAGGACGACAAAAGGTTGTTACTTATTCTAAAATGAAGAATGACGATAAAAAGCTGCTTGTAGCAGAAAACCGTGCATACGCTATCATTAGAATGGCGTTACCTCAGGACATACAACACACCTACCGTAATCAGAAGACAGCGAAAGAGCTGTGGGAGGCATTGGAAAAACAGTGTGAGGGTAACCCGAGGGTTAGAAGGAAACGAATGGAAATGCTCAAGCAGCAATTTGCTATCTTCAAAGCATTGAAGGATGAAAAGCTGGATGACACTATCACGCGTTTCTATCATCTGCTTACTGAGTTAGACAGTCATGACATTGAGTATAGTGACACTGAGAAGAATAATAAGCTTCTGGATGCTTTACCGGCCAAATGGTCGATGTATGTGGCCTTAATTAAGCATGATGAGGACAAATACTATACTCTGACTCTAGAGAATGTGGTGGGAATGTTGAGGGCGTATAATTTTGAGTTACTGAAGCAAGCAACGGATTATGATCAAGTTCAAGATCCAGCAATGTATTTCGGAAAATCAAAACCTTCAGTGGCAGCTGAAATGAAGACAGCTACAACCTTCTTCTCGGGAGAAACGTCGTCACCAGCTGAGCCAGATGACTCACAGAGTAAGGCTTTCTTAGGGTTTACTAGACCAGAAGAACAGTAGCATCAGGCTACTCCGGCATCTACATCTCAGGGATACTCTAAGATGCCTATGAGCGCAAAATCGGCTGAAGACCATCTGAATCTGTTGGCTTCATTCGTGGCCGCTTACGGCAATTGCGTTCAGGGCAAAATCAACGATCCTTCACTTTGGGATGAGGATTAGGATCAGGTAGACCCTGATGATCTTGAAGAGATAGATCTACAATGGCAACTGGCCATGGTAACTTAGAGAGTTAAGAGGTTCATCAAAAGGACGGGAAGAAATCTGAATATGAGTAACAATAGGATTGGATTCGATAAGTCCAAGGTCAAATGTTACAACTGTCAAGGGTTAGGACACTTCGCTAGAGAGTGTCAGAGACCGAAGGTAGAAAATCACCAGGGACAGTATCAGAATAAACAGGGACCGTATCAGAATCAATCGCAAGGGCGATATCTTCCGAGTACTTCATCCGGTTAGGCGAATATAGCTGGGTTGTTATCTAATGTCACATCAGACAGACAGCTAGACGGCACTTATGACTGGAGTACACATCCAGAATCGAACGCTAGCGCCTTTATGGCTGAAGTGACTGAGACTGGAGGTGAAGGGGCAGAGGAAATCACAGGGGACAGCAGTAAGAATGAAAGCAGTCCGATGTGGGTAGAGAAGTCAGATGATCAGACAATTCTGGAGTTTGCCGCTCAGATGGCCAACGTAGAATCAGATCATACCAAGGTAAGTCTGAACTTTTCTCTTTTTCATGAGTTGTGTGTTTTATGTGCTACATCTAACGATAGGTTAAAATTAGTACTAGAATCACATCAAACCATATCTGCTCAAAATGAAACGTTAAATCAGATAATGCTAGCCTAGTAGATATAAAGCAAGATCTTGGGGATAAGCTTAAGGCTGATGCACAGGATGTTATAGTTCTAAAGGACAAACTGAGCGAACAGTGTGTTAGGTTAGAAATCATGTATGAACATATTGAGGCATTAACCAAGGAGCTGAAAACCCAAGACATAGAGCTAGCTGAGTCTAAGGTAAAGGTAGTTGAGGCAAATAGTAAACTTGAAAGTTTAGGAACTCATCTCTTAACCTAGGGAAAATTTTAGATGCACAGCGTCAATCTAAAAAGCCTGTAGGTCTAGGATATCATGAGAGTCCTCCACCTTTCAATGACAACTATGTACCTCAACCTCAGGAGAAAACTGAGAAATCAGTAGACTTAGAGGAAATACTGGAACCAGTGTCTGAACCTGTAAAGGAAAATGCAACTAAGGCGACTGATACTAATATCAATATTAAGAAAGTTAAATTTGTGACATCCTCTAGTGATGAACCTGTAGGAAAACACAAAATTGACTTTAATGATCAGGATGATGAACCAGTCACCATAGATGAACCAAAAGAGCCAGACACTAGTGAGACACCTATGTCAAAGGGCACACACAAAAAGTCAATTGATAAAATGTCTTGCTTTAGATGTCACGGAAGGGGGCATGTTGCTTCTAGCTGTCCGCATAGGAAAGTAGACAATACACCTAAGACAGGGAAGCCAGAACAAGTTAAACCTTCTACAAGTGTTGCAAGCACTAGTAGTTCTCAGAATACCGAGAAAACTGTGCAAACTACACCAAAATCTGCTATGAAACAAACACCGGTGAAAGTTGGACCAAAAGAAGTGATTAGGACTAATTCACCAAATCGAGTCGTTAATCAATCTAGGTCTGGACCGCAACAACAATATAGGAGTACAACACCTAGCAGAGCTTACATTCCGGTTAGGTCACACACTCCTGTTAGACATCAAACACTGGGTAGAGCTCAGGGATATCAGTCTGAAATGAATTATAATCGTAATTATTCAAGAGCTCCACAGAAAATGCCTACACAAAGGCAAAGAGTGAACTTAAATCACTCGGCACCACAACAAACTCCTGTTCAAAGACCCAAGTCACCTGAAAGGAGAGATGGGTATTTGAAAGTGTTCAAGTATGTGGACGAGAATGGTATTACCAAGTCAGCTATGGCTTGGGTTCCCCATGATAACTAACCTATTTTCTTTCATGTGCAGGAGATAACCACAGGTCTAAACAACAAATGGTTCGTCGACAGTGGGTGCTCCAGGCACATGACAGGGGAGAGAAGTCTACTTGCAGACTTCAGGGGAGGGAATCGGGGCTTTGAATCATTCGCGGGCAACAAGGGAGGAAATATCACTGGTACTGGAGTGGTCACTAATGGGACGATCAAATTGGATCAAGTTTATCACGTTAATAAATTGGTCCATAATCTCATTAGTGTATCTCAAATCTGTGATAAAAAGAATTCAGTGTTGTTCACTGATACTGAGGCGTTGGTGCTAAAACCGGGGTTCAAGATACCTGAAGAGTGGATACGGATGAGGGCTCCAAGGAAGAATGACTTGTACATGCTCGACATGAACAAGCCGGAATCTTCGATGGGACTTTGCTATCTAAAGCTTCAGAAACAGAGTCGGTTTTATGGCACAGACGCATGGCACACTTGCACCTGAGAAAGATGAACTACATTACGAAAAACGGACTAGTGCAAGGTGTTCCGATGAAGAGTTTTCAGTTCGAGGATAAGTATCTAGCGTGCAAGAAAGGAAAACAACACAAGAAGGCACACAAGTCCAAGACTCAGAACTCCATTGCTGCCACATTCGATTTGTTGCATATGGACCTCTTCGGACCAATCAACAAAAAGAGTATAGGTGATAGTTGGTACTGTTTAGTTATCACTGACGATTACTCACGTTTTTCTTGGGTTTTCTTTCTTGATACAAAGGATGAGACGGCTTCCAAGCTCATCGGGTTCTTAGACCAAGTGGAGAATTCATATGGAACAAGGGTTAAACGACTTCGTAGTGATAACGGAACAGAGTTTAAAAACACAGTAATTGGTGTATATTGCCTATCAAAGGGCATAGTTCATCAATTTAGTGCACCTTATGAGCCACAACAAAATGGGGTGGCCGAACGGAAAAACAGGACATTGATTGAGGCAGCAAGGACCAAGTTATCGGATTCAAAGCTTCCTACCATGTTTTGGGGGGAGGCAGTGAACCCCGCATGCCATATTTTAAACCGGGTCCTTACTGTCAAATCTTTGAACAAAACTTGTTATGAAGTTTTGAATAAACGGCCACCTAACTTAACTGTCTTCGAACCTTTTGGGGTACCATGTACTTTATTGAGAACAAAACATCAACCTAAGTTTGGTGAAAAGGCTGACGAAGGATACTTCCTAGGTTATGTGCCGAACTCACCAAACAAACGGGTTTTTAACAAATCTAATGGTACAGTAGAGATTGTGTATAACACTGAAGTCACAAGTTATACACATGAACCCCAAACAGGTCCGGAATGGATATTTGACTATGACAAACTTTTTGAGTCATTTAACATTCCTTTGGATGAAAATGCAGGTACTATCGAAAAGGACATGGCGTCGTTGAATCTGAATGACGAGGGTCATAGCTTTCCGAGGACCACTTTTCAATCAACTTTTGAGCCTGCTTCAACTGAAGATCGATCTCCAGAAGTCACTGATTCTGAAGCACCTACAAACGAAATTCAGACGACAAATTCCAACTCTGAGGAAACTGTCCACGAGGAAGAAAATGTGGAGTCTGAGGTCGTTCGCCCATTAGGTGAAATAGGATCAAATTTAGGAGATAATCTGAGAGTTGACGACATAGAGACTTCTAGGATCAACAAGAACCATCCTATAGAAAGTATCATAGGAAATCCTAATGCGGGTGTCAGGACTAGGAGTAGTTTAAATAACAACACTGTGTTGTTGTCGATGATAAATGACTCTGAGGCCTTTCATACCTGCCTCTATTCTTGTTTCATCTCGCAAGTAGAGCCGAAAAACGTGCAAATGGCACTAAAAGATAACTCTTGGGTTGAAGCGATGCAGGAAGAACTATCACAATTTAGGAAACTAGAAGTGTGGGAGTTAGTTCCATTACCTCGAGGGGAAATAGCAGTAGGAACCAAATGGGTTTTTAAGGGCAAAGGAGATGATCGGGGTATAGTCACTCGCAACAAAGCAAGGTTAGTTGTAAAGGGTTTCAACCAAGAGGAAGGAATCGATTACAATGAGGTGTTCGCGCCAGTAGCAAGGTTGGAAGCAATTCGTTTGTTTCTGGCTTTTGCTTCCTTCAAGGGCTTTAAGGTTTATTAGCTAGACGTTAAGAGTGCTTTCCTCTATGGGAAAGTGAAGGAACTGGTGTATGTGGAACAGCCGCCCGGGTTTACAGATCCAAAATATCCAGACAGAGTATATCGATTAGATAAGGCTCTGTATGGATTGCATCAAGCACCAAGGGCGTGGTACGAGACTCTGTCCAACCATCTGTCAGAAAATGGGTTTGAAAGAGGAATGATAGACAGTACGCTGTTCGTGAAGCGAAAAGGAGAACAGTTCATCTTGGTACACGTGTACGTCGATGATATCATCTTTGGATCATCAGACGAGCAAATGTGCAAGGACTTTGAAAAGGTGATGACGTCAAAGTTCGAGATGAGTGCAATGGGTGAGTTGAACTTCTTTCTAGGGTTACAAGTTGATCAAAAGAAGGAAGGCATGTTTATCCATCAGACGAAGTATGTCTACGACATATTAGAGCGCTTCGGGATGGAAGGGACAAAACTAACACCTCATTTCAGCACGCCGATTCAAGTGAATCACAATCTCGGACTGGGTACTGAAACTGATACCGATGTGGATCCGACGTTTTATCGGGCCATGATTTGTTCACTTATGTATTTAACTGCTCAAGACCTGATATTATGTTTGCTGTTTGTATTTGTGCTAGGTTTCAAGCTAATCCGAAAGAGATGCACATGAAAGCTGTGAAGCGGATTCTGCGATACCTCAAGTCGAAACCGAAGCTGGGACTTTGGTATCACGCGGAGGGCGATATGGAATTGGAAGCGTTCAGGGATTCAGACTACGGAGGATGCAGCTTGACACGCAAGTCAACAACTGGAGGTTGTCAGTTCCTATGAGGGAGACTCGTTTCTTGGCAATGCAAGAAACAGACTTCGGTAGCCGTGTCAACGTGCGAGGCCGAATACGTTGCTGCTGGTAGTTGCTGTTCACAGGTTCTGTGGATATAACAACAATTGCGGGATTACGGTTTGACTTATACTCATACTCCTATTAGGATAGATAACCAGTCAACAATTGCCATAACTAACAATCCAGTTAAACATAATAAAACCAAGCACATAGACACAAGAAATCATTTTATACGTGATTATGCTGAAAAGAACTTAATCAAGCTGGTAAAA
The DNA here is from genome assembly GCA_020465985.1 of Centrapalus pauciflorus. Lineage (NCBI taxonomy): Eukaryota > Viridiplantae > Streptophyta > Magnoliopsida > Asterales > Asteraceae > Centrapalus > Centrapalus pauciflorus. Next base: position 171,697 of record JAANYP010001869.1, on the reverse strand, counting down.
GTGGCAACGGATGATAATAATGTTGATTTATTTACCAAAGCTTTTGATAAGTCACGTTTTTAGTATTTGATTCAACTAAATGGAATGCGTAATCCAGAGTGAATTGACCTTAGTAGAGTTGTGTTTTCTTTTATAGCAGTAGTCTTTCTTTCTTTTTATAGTAGGTTTAGTAGTTTAGGATAATTTCCTTTTATAGTAACTTAGTAGGTTATTTTATTTTCTTAATCTTATTTATGAAAAACAAAAGAAAAAAAGAGAGAAAACCACAAAAAGTTCAAAAAAAAAAGAAGAGAATATCAGGAAAAGAGTTAAGTCTTAGATGCATAGGTTCAAAGTGACCAAAATTAGCATAGTTAATACAAGCTCTAAGTATTTAGCTTTCAGACATAATGCACCTAAAATTGTAAGTGTTATACATTATCTAGTTTGATATGTTGGTAGGCATAATACATATAGGGAGTCTCAAGGCTAATAAAATATTCAAGAAAAAGTCTGACATGTCAGTAACTTAGATGTATGACCAAATGGTCTTAATTTTTATGTTAGAGATATACAGACATTGATTCCAAATGAGGTATGCAAACTTTCTGGGGATGTATAGCAACATCAGGTACATCTTAAAAAAGGAAAGAATAGAAAAATCATACTGAGTTGAGAGTCAATACAAGTAACTCTGTTGTACGTAAGTACAGACCTGTTGCCTCTGTTTTGATTCGAGTTAGCAAGATAAGTCGTTTTGTTGTACGTCGGTACAGACCTGTCACCGCTGTCTTGCTAGGTTTAAAAATAAACCTTAAGACAAACTAAGACACTTTGTTGTATGTAAATACAGACCTACGTCCGATGTTTGCCTTTTAAAGAAAGTTTGCAAATACCAAAAAGTTATAATCATTGTGTGTATGCCTTGATCATAAAAGCATGTCTATGTATGAGTCACGTAAGATAATTTCATGATAAATAAAAAGGCCAAGGGATATTCCAAAATGTAACATGTTTAAAGGGAAAATAATACCAACAATCGGCTAGAAATGTATGTCACGACAAACAATCAAAGGAATCAAAAATTCCTAAGTGTGAAAGTTTAAGTACTGAAAGTGCGTATTTGACGCCGCTATCTGATTGAACTTTTCTTTGACTATACTCGTCAAAAATATTCTGTTAAGTGTTTAGTATAGGTTGTAAATTCTAAATAATGTAGTTTAGTCTAAGTTTCATTTTTGGTCACAATTTTTACTTTAATTTATCTTAGTTTATTTTATTTTTAAATTTTATTTTTATTTTTACTTTTACTTAGAAAAAAAAAAGGTCAAAATTACTGAGGGTGCATTCCTAGTTGAATGAAATAAACTTTGCGTGAAAATCTTGTGCTTAGGGTAAAGGATTTGGAATAGTTTATTCTGTTACACGAAAATGTTGAAAAAGTTGAAAAAGTTGAATTGAATTCAAAGGTTTTCGAAATTTTCAAATTTTTAAAGTTAAATTCGAGTTTAACCAATTATATATTCGAATTTGGTTGGTTCTTCGAATTTGCTGTTAAATTCGAAAGATGTGACAAACTCGAAAGTGGTTGATATAAATAGGTCAACAGTGACAAGTCATTAGCACCTACATTCGAATTTGTGTCTTTGAGTTTACAGTGAGCGATTTCGACTTTGTCTTCGAGTTTGCCGTTTTCGAGTTTCATACTGTTTGTCGAATTTCTGTCCGTTTGTGTACGAGACTACTAGCAAATCTAGGTATAATCAACTGTATTGTATGAGATTTAGGTGGTTTTAGACTCCATTTGAGCCAAAATTAACAGATTTTGAAGTTTTAATGGTGGAAAGTTTGTATTTCAAAATAACAAATTTTGAACCGGTAAAAAGTCAAATTGATAACAAATATTTTTGATTAGTACCTATTAGGACTATTGGATGTAATTTTCTAAGTCTAAATTGGTTAAAATCTTGGATTTTTGTTGTTATTCAAACCGACACGTTCGAGTTTGATCATTGTTTCGAATTTGATCATAACTTCGAATTTGGCTTCGAGTTTGTCATTAAACTCGAAGCATCCACTAAATTCGAAACTATGGTTGTTTCGAACTTGTCATTCGAGTTTACTAATATATTCGAATTATTTGCTTAAAATTTAAATCAAACTTGTAAAAATTCATAGGTGTTGGATTTTGTACTTATACAAGTTCAAAATAAAACAAATCTGAATTTAAACAAGTTTATGCCTATCTTAATAATTCTAATATCATATATGCTTTAATGTGCAGACATGGCATATAGAATTTTCGTTCCTAAGCATAATATGGTCATTTCTCCAGACCATGAGATTCCAGAGGCTCAAGCATACCGTTAGATGGTGGATTTTTTGGTTGCATCAAGGATTACATATGCGCTGTCACATAATATTCAGATAGTCATCCCATATGTTCGCCAGTTTTGGGATCATTTACAAGTAGACTGTACTGTTACTCCAACAGTATTAAGGACGAGAGTTGCTGGACACCCTCTAGTGTTTTCAGCTGACATGTTACGTCAAGTACTGCAGTTAGGCTCTCAAGAACAGGAAAATGGGCCGATTGACTTTCCTTTAGCAATCAGGCAAGCAGCTTTTATTAGAATGGGATATAGCCTGGACGTGGCTAAGTCCTCTTTCATGAAGAGTGGGCTGATAGGACAATGGCGATATCTAGCACACGTTTTTATGGTGTGTTTTGCCGCCAAGAAAGCAGGATTCGATTACATTGTATCAAAGATTCAGTCAGGGATGATAACATTGGTTTACAATCAACGATTTAGCTTCTCAGAGATGTTCTTTACAGAGTTTGTTCAACAAATAACAGCTCCTGACCGAGAAAGATTTTTGCTATATCCGAGATTCGTAATGATGCTGATTAGACATTTTCTACTGAACCTGCCACAGCTGAATGAAATTCAAAGTGTTGCGGTGATTGACAAATGAATCTTTGCCGATCGTCAAGCTCATCGAGGAAGATTAGCAAGGCCAGTGGAGGCACCACTTTTTGGTGTGGTAGTCAATCCAGATTTCCAAGTCGGGGAAGGTGCCAACTGGGTAGGGGATATGCAAGTTCCACATCTACCGCAACAACAGCAACCGCCACAACCGAGGCCTCAGCAACAGAGGAGGAGGCAAAGATCGACAGCGAGACAAAATCAGGCTGCTAGGCCTTCGACAAGCAGAATGCAGGAGCCAGAGGAAGCTGGTCCGTCAAGTGCAGCACCCGAATCTGATCCACGGGTGGAGACCTTGGAGGAAATTTAGGCAGCCGGGCCTAATGCAAATGAGGCAATTACTTCTGAACTCATTGGAGATCTCTTAGAACCTCCAGAAGGAGAAGTTGATATTTTTAAGCAGATCGATGATTATCAACCTGAAGCAGCAGGCGAAACCGAGTCAACTTCTGATTCCGAGTCAGAAGAACCTGAAGAAATAGAAGTTGAGGGCCCAAACACAGTGACCGCAGATCCGTCCATTCACATAGGGACATATGGATCAAGATTAGTGGTGGTTGAGGAAGGAGTTAGACGGAGAAGAGCTTCAGGGGAGTCAGATGACTAAGATTTTGAGGAAGAAGAAGTAGTTCCTTTGGTACCTAGGCATAGGGCCAAAAGACACCGTTTCATGCAGGGAGCTTCATCAGCCTCTGCTCCTGAGCCAGAAATACCTACCGCCCAACCATCAGAAACCACATCCATTCCACCACCACCACCACCTGTTCAAGCATCCGTTCCTCCACCACTCATCCCCACTCCCATCCAATCCATACCATCCACATCATCAACCTTCATGGACAATCAAAGGTTTTCTAAGCTGAGGAGCAAGGTTGACTTCCAGCAAGTCCAAATCTTTCAGTTGACAAAAGCTATTGGGGAATTACAGAAGCATAACGCCAATGTTGACAAAGATAGTGCTGAGTTAAAGAAAGTTGTTGGTAAAATTGAAGAAGAAAATCTTGAGCTAAAATCCTTTGTGGCAGATCAAGCTGCCGAAATCCGATCAATGAGGTCCCTTATCGAGCAGTTATTGAAAAATCTAAAAGCTCAGTGGGAGACAAGTTGTAGGGATAGTGAGGAGCTAAGAAGGGGAAATGATGACGATGGCAATGATCCCAATCCACCTGAAGAGAATGAGCCAGTAGATTTTCCTGCTGCTCTATATGCTGAAACTCAGGGGAAGCCTAGTCAAGGTGAAGTTGAAGGAGGAGAAGTCAGTCCCTCAAAGGTCACTGAGAGTGACATGAATGAAATGATTGAAGCGTTAATGAATATTGAAGAAGAGGCTTTAGATTTTGATTTTGATTTTGAGGATGAAGTTGAAGACCTGGAGGAAGAGGAGTTCGTGCCTGAAGACATAACAGACTGGAAATCTGATGATGAGGTCTATGTTGATGAAGAAGATGAGGCGAATGAGATCATCGTTCAACAGAATCCTTTCACAGATACATATGTGTCGGAAGGAAATATTATAATTGACATAGAAGCAGTCAAAGCTGCTTTAAATGCTGAATCATCATCTGAAGAGCCTGCCAGAGAGCTTACAAATGAAGAAAAGAGAAAGTTGTGGTTCAGGGCAGAGAATAAGGAGTTAGAGTTAAAGAAAAAGATGTGCGTGCCTGGTACTGGAGAGCTATCAGGAAATATTCTAAGCTGGTTCTTTGATCGAGAACTGCAGCTATTCATTATCAAACGAAAGGATGGCCTCCGGTATCTCAGAAGAAGACTGAAAGATTTCAACTCCTTGCCAAAGGTTGAGATAAAGGTGTTGGCATGGAAGGAGCTCATAAATATCGGCGACGATTCTTACGCTGAAATCATAGCTAAGATCATTAGAAAGGAAGGGAGGTCGAGAAAGTTTGAAAGGCTCAATCCGAGAGTTGGCAAACGAGTAATGGACAATACCCGAATTGATCCTCTGACTGGTAGACCTTGGATGAAAATTCAATATAAACCAGTTAGATGTTTGAAGAAAGTCCCTCTCAAACCATTGCCACAAAATGTTTAGAATAATCTCAATTGGTGGTATATGGAAAGTGAAACAGGTGAAGCGGTGATGGAAGACATTGAAGAAAATGTAATTCTTAGAGTATACGATCCGCTGCACCTAGTTAATCTCTCGAAAGATGACCTTCACGTTCTACATACTCATCAAATCTCGAGTGATGTACATATGGAGTTTGAGGCTAGAAAGTATGAGAATGTAGTTAAAGTTTGAGTTGAGCAAGGCCTGTATGCTGGCAGTAGTTTAAATAAATCTAGTACTTAATCAAAATGTAAATAGTTAGAAGGTATCGTCAAGGGGGAGTCTGTTGGTACACCTTGTGTGACGATAGCAGTCTAAGTATAGTTGGCATTTTGTGTAAGTCAACTTACGTAATATTGAATATTGACTAGTATTTGATATATGTGTTTATATGTGTTTGATATTGATTGATTGTATGTTTGAACTTGGTGTAACGTATTACAAGAAGTTCAAACAAAAAGTTCAAAGATAAATTCAAACATAAGTTAAAACATAAGTTCAAATAGAAGTTTGACATGTGAAATTCGAATTTAGAGTAAATTCGAATTTATCACATAAGGCAGATTCAAATTTGGTCTAAATTCGAATTTGCACATAAGGCAGATTCGAATTTGTCAAGTGGACAAATTCGAATGGGCTTGGGCCTGATTCAAATCTGTCCTAAGACAAACTCGAATGGGTCAGTATAATTAAGGATAACTCGAATAATTATTAGACTTTTGCAGAATTCGTGTGAGCAATTAGCAAAAGTCGATCTCGAGTTTATCAGCTGATATTGTGTTCGTTCGGAGAGAATCATCGCGTAGGTTCGTTCGTAGTCGATCGTACAACGCCGTGGTAGTCTCCGTGTTCCGTGAGTGTGATATATTCGTCAAGCCACTAACAAGGATTCCGCACTCGTTGGTGTGTGTCGCGTCTAGATAGATCTGTTATTTCAAGACCTTACCTAACTTGACTTGTTTAGTGTGCAGGAGTTAGCTACATGTCCAAACAGAAAATGGTTTGAGGATAATGGTGGCTCTTGACATAGGACAGGGGTACAAAGGGCGAAATAGGAGGCATGCTGATTGGGTCCTTAGACCAAGTTGAGGACTCTTACGGGAAAAGGGTAAAGTGTGGTAATTGATATAACAATGTTGTTAAAAACAACTATGCGAATCTAGTCACAAAATCATTTGATGATCACACTTTAAGTTGTTAGTTCAACTAAATGAGATGTGAAATCCAGAGTAACCTGACCTCATTAGATTTTTCTTTCTTTTTAAGTTTCTTTAAGTTTTTAGTTTATCTTATTAGTTACTATCCTTAAAAGGGAAAAACAAAAGAAAAAAGAGAAAAAACTATAAAAATCTAAAAAAAAAAAAAACAAAGAGTATTGGAAAAGGAGAGAAGTCTTAAGTCTAATGTTAGTGCATCCTGTGTGACGATAGCAGTCTAAGTATAGATGATATTTTGTAAAAGTCAATATGTTTGTAATTGCATATTAGTTCGTGTTTGAAATATGTTTGTTATATGTTTGATATATGTTTGATATTGATTGTATATATGTTTGAACTTTATTGTAATTGATGTCTTACAATAAGTTCAAACATAAGTTCAAAGGTAAGTTGAAGAAAAAGATGTGCGTGCCTGGACAAGTTCGTGGGCTTGGGCCATCTCGAACTTGTCCAAGGCAAGTTCGAATCAGGGGTTATAATTAAGTGTTAATCCGTTTTAATTAGCAACTTTGGCAGAGAATTAAGGCAGAGGCGATTACGAACATACTGAGTGATTTTGTGTGTTCTTGGAGAGAATCACGTGTCGGGACGTTCTACTATGCGTCTATCATCGTGTGTCTCTCCGTGTTCTGTGTGTGTAATCTATCCATCAAACCGCTAACAAGGATTCCGCACTCGTTGGACAGCGTCGCGTCGAGATTGGCATTTTGGATGGGAAAATCACTTCTTTGGTTAGTTTTTCGAGTTATACAAGCAAGATAACGGAGAAAAGTTTACATTGGTTCACCTTTTTGGTCGAAATCAGTATTTTTAGACTTAAAAATATTGGTTTAAACTGAAAACTTGAAAAAATCAAACTTTTGGCCATTTTTCGAACTTGCAGCGCTCGATCATAAGGGGTATTAGGGTTTGTTCGAATTTGACTGAAATTTCGAACTTGTCAGAAAATACGCTCCTCACGAATTTATTTTAGGGTTTCATTCGAATTTGGCTGGGATTCGAACTTGCTAGCATTCGAATTTGTCAGACTTCGAACTTGTCATAAACCTCGAACTTTTCAGACTTTCGATTTTGTTGATTTCGAACTTAATCAATTTCGAATTTAATTTCAAACGAATTTAATCTTAAAACTATTTCGAACTTACCAAAGTTCGAAAGTTTTGATTTTTAAATTAATTTCAAATTAAAATAATTAAGTTCTAATTCAAAAAGTTTAGAAAGAATGACTAGTTTGCAAAATTTTATCGAAATGGACCACGAAGTTGGCAAGGCAAATTCTCCACCAAAACTGATGAGGTTGGAAGACTACTATTGGTGGAAGGATAGGTTTGCTGATTTTGCGCGTTTCAACGACATGCGAATGTAGATCTATATCGATGAAGGATACATTCCACCTACTCAGGAGTTTGAGGGTCGTAAGAGAGTCTTGACATATCAGAATATGAATGATAATGACAAGAAACTGTATGAGGCCGAGAACAGAGCTTTTTCAATTATTCGCATGGCACTACCTTAGGAGATTCTGCACACTTTACGGAATCATCGTACTTCTAAAGAGCTATGGGATGCTCTCGAGAAGAGGTGTGAGGGTAACCCGAAGGTTCGTAAAGGTAGGACAGAGATGCTAAAACAGCAGTTCGCAATTTTCAAAGCATTGAAAACCGAAAAGCTGGATGAGACGATTACAAGGTTCTACCATTTACTGACGGAGTTGGATAATCACGATGTCGAGTATCGTGAAATTGAGAAGATAGAGAAACTTCTTTATGCTTTACCTGCGAAGTGGGAAATGTACACAGCACTTATGAAGCATGATGAAGAAAAATTCGAAAGTCTTACACTCGAAGGAGTTATTGGTACGCTGAGGGCTTACAACTTTTAGTTACTTAAGAAAGAGAGGGAATATGATCAGGTCCAAGATCCAGAGATGTATTTTGGAAAGTCCAAACCCTCTGTCGCGAGTGAACTGAAAACAACTACAGCTTTCTTCACGGGTGAAGCGTCTATTCCAGTAGAAGTAGAAGAAACAAGCAGTCGGGCTTTCTTAGGGTATTTTAAATCGGAAGATAAACCGACTCACTCAACATCTACTTCTCAACAGTACACAAAGATGCCTATGAGTGCACAATCAGCCGAAACTCATCTAAATCTTTTGGCTTCGTTCGTTGCAGCATATGGAAATTGTGTACAAGGAAAAATCAACGATCCTGCGTTATGAGAAGAGGACTACGATCAGGTGGATCCTGATGATTTGGAGGAAATGGACCTTCAATGGCAACTGGCCATGGTGACTCAGAGGGTCAAAAGGTTCATGAAGCGAAAAGGAAGAAATCTGAATGTGGGCAACAGTAAGATTGGGTTCGACAAATCCAAGGTCAAGTGTTATAATTGCTAAGGATTAGGTCATTTTGCACGAGAATGTCTGAGACCCAAAGTTGAAAACTATCAGAATCAATCTCAGGGAAGATATCAATCTGGTAGTTTGGGTAATCAAGCGAACATCGCTGGTCTGTTAACAAACGTAACATCTGACAGACAGCTCGACGGGACGTATGATTGGAGTTCACATCCTGAGTCTAATGCTAGAGCCTTCATGGCTGAAGTAACTGAGACTGGGGATGATGGAGCAGAGGAAGTAACAGAGGACAGGGAACAGAATGATACAAGTCCTATGTTGGTGGAAAATTCAGACAATCAGACTATATTCTTGAGTTTGCCGCACAAATGGCGAACGTGGAATCAGATCACAAGAAGGTAATTCTGAACTTTTCTACATTTGTGATTTATGTGTTTTATGTGCTACTTCCAATGATAGATTGAATTTGGTTCTAGAAACACATAACAATTTAACTGCTCAAATAGAATCCTTAAAATCAGATAATGCTAGTCTCCTAGATATTAAAGAAGATATTAGCAATAAGCTGAAAGCAGATGCTCAAGATGTTGTAGTTCTAAAAGACAAATTAAGTGAGCAATGTGTCAGGATAGAACTAATGTATGAGCATGTTGAGGCTTTAACCAAAGAACATACGATTAAAGAGGTTGAGCTAGCTGAATCAAAAGTTAAAGTTGCAGAAGTGAATAGTAAGTTAGAAAAGTTTAGGAACTCTTTACTGAATCTAGGGAAAATCTTAGATGCTCAGCATCACTCTAAGAAACCAGTAGGTTTATGTTATAAAGAGAGTCCTCCATCTTTTAACGATAATTATGTGCCTCAGCCTCAGGATAAAACTGATAAACCAGTTGAGTCAGAGGTAGCAGTTGAAACTGTATCTGAATCTGATAAGGATAAATCAACTAAGGTGAGCAATAATAATGCTACGATTAAGAAACTCAAGTTTGTGCAGTTTTCTAGTGACAAAATTTTAGGAGAGGAAGTAGTCATGGTAGTTGAGAAGAAAGAAACTGACACTACTGAGACACCACAGTCAAAGGGCACACATAAGAAGTCAATTGATAAGATGTCTTGTTTTAGATGTCATGAAAGGGGACATGTTGCTTCTAGCTGTCCATATAAGAAGGTAGAATCTACACCTATTATTGGAAAACCTGAACAACATAAACCTTCACCAACTGTAGCTAGCACAATGGGTTCTCAAAACACTGAGAAAATTGTGAATGCCACACCAAATACTGCTGTTAGACAAATACCGGTGTCGGTTAGACCAAATGAAGTGGTTAGGACTAATTCACCGAATAGAGTCCCTAATCAATCTAGGTCAGGACCTCAACAATATTATAGAAGTACAACACCTAGAAGAGCTTACACTCCGGTAGGGTCTCACACTCCTCTAAGACATCAGACACCAGGTAGAGCCCAGGGATATCAATCTGAATACCATATAATAGAAACTATTCAAGGGCTCAACAGCAAATGCCGACCCAAAGGCCAAGAGTGAATTTAAATCACTCAGCACCACAACAGGTTCTCAATCAAACACCCAAGTCACCTGAAAGGAGAGATGGGTATTCGAAGGAGTTCACGTATGTGGATGAGAATGGTATTACCAAGTCAGTCATGGCTTGGGTTCCCCGTGATAACTAACTTCTTTTCTTTCTTGTGCAGGAGAAACTACAGGTCTAAATAACAAGTGGTTCGTCGACAGTGGTTGCTCTAGGCACATGACTGGGGAAAGGAGTCTGCTCACAGACTTCAAGGGAGGGAACAGGGGATTCGTATCATTAGCTGGAAACAAAGGAGGAAATATCACCGATACTAGAGTGGTCACTAATGGGACTATCAAACTTGATCAAGTCTACCATGTTGATACACTTGATCACAATCTCATTAGTGTATCTCAAATCTGTGAAAAGAAGAACTCAGTGATTTTCACTGATACTGAGGCGTTAGTGCTAAAACCGGGATTTAAAGTACTTGAAGAGTGGATACTGATGAGGGCGCCAAGGAAGAATGACTTGCACATGCTAGACATGAATAAATCGGATTCATCGATGGGACCAATATGTCTTCTATCCAAAGCTTCAGAGACGGAATCCATTCTATGGCACAGACGCATGACACACTTGCACTTGAGGAAAATGAACTACATCACTAAACATGGATTGGTGCAAGGTGTCCCGATGAAGGGTTTTCAGTTTGAAGACAAGTGTGTACCGTGCAAGAAAGGCAAACAACACAAGAAGTCACACAAGTCTAAGACTTAGAACTCAATAGCTTCCACTTTCGATTTGTTGCATATGAACCAATTCGGACCTATCAACAAAAGGAGTATAGGTGGCAGTTGGTACTGTTTAGTTATCACTGATGATTACTCACGTTTTTCATGGGTTTTCTTTTTAGGTACGAAGGACGAAACAGCTGCAAAGTTGATTGGGTTCTTAGACCAAGTCGAAAACTCCTATGGGACGAGGGTAAAAAGTATCAGGAGTGATAATGGAACAGAGTTTATGTTGGTACATCCGGTGTGATGACAGCAGTCTAGTTTTGTTCTTGATCTAATGATTGTGTATGATGTTTACATTTGCATGGTAAGTTCTAGACCATCATATTAAGTTCTAGAAATAAGTTCAAGAACAAGTTCAAAGATAAGTTCAAAAGAACAAGTTCAAAGTTAACTTCAAAAGAACAAGTTCAAAGATAAGTTCAAGAACAAGTTCAAAGATAAGTTCAAGAAAAAGTTCAAAGATAAGTTCAAAAACAAGTTCAAAGACAAGTTCAAGAATAAGTTCAAAGGGTAGAGTTTGAACTTAGTGAGAATAAGTTCAAGAGGAGCGTCTACACGAACTTGTCGTCTATATATTGAACTTTTCATTGTGAAATTTGTGATCTTTGACGGCTCAGAGGTTCTGTCGAACTTGAGAGCAAACAGGGCATCCGGGTGAACGATACTTTTTCAAAACTTGAGCAAAGATTAAGTCAGAGGTGATCTCGAACTTGCAAGGTGTTCCGTGTGTGTGGTCTATCCGTCAAACCGCTAACGTGGATTCCACACTCGTTGGACAGCGTCGCGTCAAGATAGGATCCGTAGGTAGGCCACCTTACAAGTGGTATCAGAGCCATAAGGGTTTTCTTGGTGTTCTTCGTGTTCATAAACAACATCCGTGGTTTCTTGGCGTTTTCTTGGTGTTCTTCGTGTATATTGGTTGACCTTTTTAGTCGAAATCAGTATTTTTAGACTTAAAAATATTGGTTTAAACTGAAAACTTGAAAAAATCGAACTTTTTGCCATTTTTCGAACTTGCGGCGCTCGATCATAAGGGGTATTTGGGTTTGTTCAAATTTTGCGAATTTAGTTAACTATTTCGTAATAGGAAAATTTCCAGAGCACTGGAACTCACAACAGAGAAAATATTTCTATGCTCAAGCAAGGCAATACATTTGGGATGAGCCTGATCTATTTAAAATAGGAGCAGATCAAATTATAAGACGATGTGTCCCAAACTCGGAACACGAGGATATTCTTAAGCACTGCCATGCATATGCATGCGGTGGCCATTTCAGCGCAAAGAAAACTGGCCACCGGATATTACAATGTGGGTTTTTCTGGCCCACAATATTTAAGAATGCCTACGAGTTTGTTAAAGGGTGCACAAGATTCCAGCAAACTGGTGGCATCGCAAAAAGAGATGAAATGCCTAAGACCCCGATATTAATTGTCGAAATATTTGATGTACGGGGTATTGATTTTATGGGACCCTTCCCAAAATCATTTGGATATGAATACATCTTAGCTGCAGTAGCTTATGTTTCCAAATGGGTGGAAGCAGAAGCTACACCCACTAATGATAACCGGGTTGTGTGAAAATTTGTTAAAAGAAATATATTGGCACGACACGGTATTCCAAGGGCTATCATCAGTGACGGAGGGTCACATATAATCAACATTTTGCTAAACTCCTTAAATAGTATGGAGTTAACCATAGAACAGCAACGCCTTATCATCCGCAAACTAGCGGACAGGTCGAGATATCTAATAGAGAGATCAAGAGAATCCTTGAAAAAACTCTAAGACCTGATCGTAAAGATTGGTCGGAAAAATTAGAGGATGCTCTATGGGCATACAGAACCGCATTTAAAACACCAATTGGTATGTCCCCATACAGACTTGTTTACGGTAAGCTTTGCCATCTTCCAGTGGAATTAAAACACCGAGCTCTATGGGCTATCAAAAACACTAATTTTAATTTACATGATGCCAGTGTTGAAAGGAAATTTCAATTAAATGAACTGGAAGGAATTCGTAGAGAATCCTACGAAAACGCCAGAATTTATAAAGAGAAAACTACAGTTTTATACGACAGAATGCTTAAAAATAAAATATTTACCAAAGGAAATAAAGTATGGTTATTTAATGCAAGACTTAGATTATTTCTTGGTAAATTAAAAAGTAAATGGACAGGTCCATACGTTGTAACTAATACCTACCCACACGGTGCGGTAGAAATACAGGACCTAAAAGGTGGTGAGCCATTTAAAGTCAATGGACATAGACTCAAATTATATGTTCAATGGGCCACCAATGATATGTTAGTATCTGAACTCATCAGACTACAAAATCCTAAGGTTAATTATTTAGTTTAGGAGCAGTACGTCTGGCTGAAGACGTAAAACTTAGCGCTTTCTGAGAGGCAACCCAGAGTATTTTGATTATTTGAATTTAATTGTTTTTAAGTGTGTTTATTTGCTTATTGGTGTTACTTGTGTGTACCCAATTAAGTTGGGGAGGTTTTATCCTCCTAAACTTAGTTGTGTTTAGAAATTAGGTTTTAGATTAAATAATAAGACCCCGTATTAGAAAATAAAAAATTCAAGCACGTAGCAGAATTATTTTAACTCGATAATACGAGTGTAAGTTGGGGAGAATACCCGTAAAAATTAAAAAGTTAAAGAATTAGGGTTTCAAGACCAGTGCACGGCCCATATCGCGAATCCAGAGGCTCGGGCGCAGGCCTGCGCTTGCCCCACGGCCCAACGCGCTTAAAATCTTATAAAACAGTACTGATCATCCCCCATAACCCCAAAACCCTAAATCCAATTCCAGAAACGGCGGATCTTGATTTTCAAGCCTTAAAACCTTCAAAAATTCATCTTTTACACGTCAAATCTTCAATCGGACGTTAGTTCTTCTCAATTATTCGTAAGGTATACTCCCTATAACCCCTTTAACTTCATTCTACATGGTTTTTGTTGAAAAAAGGGTTATTAATAATTTTCTAATATTCATTTAATTAATTTAAAATTATTTTTGCAAAATTTTTTGTCACCAAAGGTTATGTTTTTATTGTTAAATCATTTATTATTAAAGTTCATGCATTTGATAGGGTTAGATTGGGCTCACATTGTTGGTGAGACTTAAGATTAGTTTGTTTATTATTGAAAAATGGTGTTTAAATAAATATGCATCATTTACGTAAAAACCCCATATTTATAATCATTTGCCTTTGCGTTATTTTAGATGTCAACCGAGTTCAATGCAAACGGTAACCGTCCCGGAAATTCCCAAAAACCTAGGATGAGAACCCATGACCCTAGGGATGTCCGTTTTAGAAACCACTCAATATGGAGTTCCCAGAAATTCCCCCAAACACTAACAATGGTAAAACCCCTAGGTTTCTCATAGAGCGTACCCTAAAAGAGTCGGACTTTGATAATTTTGAAATATTAGAGTGTTTTGAGTGACTAGGATGGGCTAGAGCTATACAATAGGAACTTCCATATATTCATACTAGCTTAATCCAACATTGGTTCGCCACAATCCGTAGGATTGAGAGGTCTGAGAATCATGATTTCGAACTAGTGGGAAGGGTAGGAAACAAAGATGTGTTAATTTCTAGAGGAAAAATGTATGAAGAATTCTTAATTGACACCGAAACACCTCGCCTTATGGAGTTCTGGACATTAACTAATACCTAGGGAGATAGAATGTGTAAGGTTAACAAATGGACTAATCAACGGTATCAGTGATAGCAACTGTTTTTGGAATTTCGATTATAACTGCCCGGACACATATCGCCTTCGATAGAGGTGATTTATGCCCATTAGCCAAAGTTATGTGGAAGTTGTTATCTTTAACATACTTCCGCGTCATCAAGACACCACATATGTGAGACCACAAGAAATTCTCTTAGTGCATGCATTGATGACTGGACACTCGACCGTATCTCTAGGATACATTATTATGCAAAATTTGTGGGAATGCCATGTCTTAGGCCAAGGGATAAATTACCCTCATTGTAGAATGTTGACCGAATTATTCGTGATAGAAAAGGTTGTGTCTGAGGAATTGCCCATACGGATCCTTAACGCAAATATCACATGGTTTACAAGGTTTAATATGGTAGGGCTAATTTTTTAGCGTACTGAGAGAGGTTTCCAAATCCGTTGTCCAAAATCTGCTAAAGTGACCCAAATCCCTTTCAAAGCCCCTAAACCCGTACCTCAAAGACAGAGTAATAAAGGAAAAGCCAGAATAGAAGTTGATGAAGAAGATCAGAGGCCATGGAAGAGGGTCGAGACCGTTGATCTCGTTTGGATCAAGTGCACAAGCTGAAAGAGACAGTTGGAGACTTAGTAAACACGAACAATATATTGCTTAAGGAGATCCAAATGCTTCGGGAAAATCAAAAGAAGAATGATCAACTATTTCACACGCACTCAGACTGGCTCACCAATCTTCAGATGATTGTCGGAGAGTTAGAAGAGATTGTCGCACCTCCGGCCGAATGTTAATCTTATAATTATTTGAATATTGTTTTTAATTATGCGTGTTAAACATTAAGTATGGTTTGATTAATTTCTGATGTGGTGGTTTGTTTTGTTTGGTTTGATTATTTTAGTTTATTTGGATTGTAATAGTACATTATTTTTTATTTTAAACTTTGATGTTTATTTTGAGTTGAGTTATAAAAGTTGAATTTTGTTGTTTATTATTTGTTGTTTAATTTTAATTGTTATAAATAAGGAATAAGTACCGATCTATCTCTCAATGTTCTTAACCGATAAATTAATTTTAATGTGACGAGGACGTCACAAAAGTCTAAGTTGGGGAGGGTAGGTTATAATGATAAGATTATGTAATTAATTTATTCCTCACAAAAAATTTTTGACTACATTCTATATCAAAAATTAGAGAGATTTACAGCCCCACGTACCAAAACAGTAAAAAAATGAATTTTCAGCAGAGTTGGGTGCAGGCCTGCGCTGGCCCTGCGCCCCATCGAACTAAATTGCATATTTGAGCCCCATTTTGTCATTTTCACGACCCTAGAACATTAGTCTACGCTTGGGTGTGCGGCTCCGTCGAAAAAACCCTACTTTTAAGCCCAAAATTTACAAATTTAAGCTTCAAAACACCCACATTTTCGTAGATATCAAAGATCTAGGCTAGAAATCATCTCTTTGGGGGTAGTTTCATCCATTTTGAAGATTTTTGGGTAGAAAAAGTGGTGAAGAAAAAAGCTAGATTTGTACAAAGTCAAGCTCCCAATCACCAATGTTAGTGTTTTTATTAAATTATTGCAACTTATTTCATACTTTTTGAGCAAAAAATGAAAGCTTGAGCTTCATGGTCATCCATGGAGTTTTCATGGTGTTTTTGACATTTTAGAGTCAAAGTATGTGAAATTGCATGAATTTGATGATAACCTCGATATATGTTTTATGAGATATGTGCTTATTTGTTAAGTTTGTAAATTTGTCATGATTAATTTCTAGAAATTAATTTGGATTTATAAAGTTGGTTGCCTAAATGTGCTTATATTGTTAAAATTATAAAACTTGGGTGATTAGCTTAAAAATTAATTTTATGTGCTAAATGGTTTTTATTGAAACATGACATGTGTTTAGTGCTTAAAATAATGGCAAATTATAAACTATATATATAGAATGCAAAACGAGAACGTAAAAGAGTAAATATAAGTGAGCGTAATTGTGCAATTTGCTATTATAGCTTACATTACTTAATTTATCTCATACATATTGTGGTTGGTTGACACAAATTGTAGATGTCGAGGAGAATGAGACAACAAACCCAAAATGTTAATGTCCCGATAGATTGGTCCCCGAACCTCCTATTATCCCAACACCCCGAACAAATTTAAACACACTTGTTTTTGTATAAGAAATATTCAAATAAAGTGTTAGCTGAAAAGAGGGTTAAGAGGAGTGATTTTGAGGACTATGGGATCCCATACCTATTTGACTATTTGGGGTGGGAAAGTATGCTTGAGTTGGGCGGCCATGATATTTATCATGCCGATGTAGTTGAGTGGATGTCTACCCTACGGAGGGAGACAGGTCATTCAGCGAACGACATTAGGCTGATAGGTACCGTCCATGGTAGGGACGTGGCGATGGATGCACAAATCCATCGCCAATTATTCGATTTAGATACGGGGGTAGGCCACGAAGGGTCTAACTAGCAGGGTTATGAGTATAGGAATGAGGCCCAATTGGCCTTCACTGACATGACTTAGTCAGGGGAGTGGGCAGAGCAGGTAAATAGAATTTTTATTTCATCCATTTTAGAGTCTGAGTCCTCCACTTCCTACAGCCGAAAGGCTTTGTCTCCGAGGTGTAAGGTGCTTCACAAGATTATTGTGAACAACATCTTGCCTCGTGATAGTGACCTGACCAAAGTCAGGCATAGGGATATCACTGTCCTTCACGCCCTTCTTAAGGGTACGCCCACACTGTCCTTTGCATGGACAATTATGAATGACTTATGTGCTATGTACGATACAAGAGAGAGGATGATCATCCCCCATGCTTGGTTGATCTCCAAGTTCATTGAGAGGACGGGCACACTTTCGCCCGATTCCCTGCTATCCCTCATTTTCGGCGACGTTCATTACGGCCGCCATGTTCCCAACCTTGATTTTTAGGGAAGTTGACGAAGGGTTCGAGATATTCGACAAAGAGACAAATGAGTCGTATATCGAGGACTACACTGAGGATAAGAGGAGAGAGAGAGAGAAGAGAAGGTCGATGATTAGGCGGGAGATCGGCATGCTGAGCCGAACCTAGGTGCGTCTACCTCGCACAGTCAAGGTAATGATGGTTTCGAATAGAGGATAAAACAGTGGGTCAGGGTGAATTCCGAGAGGATGAGACCCAGAGATTAGATTAGATGAATGGCGTATAACCCATATTTACGATAGGGTGGATCACTTAGTGGGTCGGGTAGATCAGTTGCAGGACAGGCAGAGAGCCCTGGCATACTAAAATTCGTATTACCAGCACCACGACTGGGCATATTGGCAGGGAGTGCCACATCACCAGGACTCTGTATCCGGTATGCCATATCAGTCTTATGAGGATTACACGATGCCCGATTACCAAGCCTATAATCCTGCCATAGATACTTATTACCGCTATCCGGCGCATGGCAGGCAGGATCTCCAAGACCTGATGCCTCCTCACTTGGTTCCGCCGATGGCACACTTCATGTAGGTCCCGAGAGGTTCCCAAAGAATATAGCTTTAAGCTGTAGAGGGGGGGTGAATACAGCTATTTAAAAACTACACATTGTTTTCTCAATGTTTGTATGTATTATCAACAATTTGTTAATTACAAACAAGCTTGAATGCGGAATAGTTCAAGCTGAGATGACAGATACAACAGTATGTTTACTAGTCTAAGACAAACTCAAACTAGAATACAATGAATACACTCACAAAGAAGCACTCACTGTGTTTACAAGACTTAAGGGAACAGCTTATGTAAAACAGCTTAGACACACAGATACTGATTTACACAGAAGGCTTGCATGCATGAAAATCACACTTGCACGTTCACTCTTGATTTCAGCACTTAGCTTTTCTTCGCACTTCTTTCTGTCCTTAGAAGCTTCCTTTTATACTCACTCAGAGGATCTAAGAGAAACATCTTCATTGGACGGAATGAAAAAGGAGAAGTCTTGTTGAAAAGACAACATAACCTTTTCTGCACTTTTCTGAAAAGCAGACTTGTCTTCACATGTGCAGAACTTTTGTCTTTTTACTTTGTCTACTGTTGCATTGCCTTTAACTAATTTAGGAATGTCAACTTTGCGTCTTTCTTCCTTGTAAAGGCCTATTTTGATATAAGAAAAAGGTCTGTCACCCTTTTTCAAATAACCTTTTGTCTTCATGTTACAGAACAGCTTGGGCAGGCTGAGCAGTTCTGTTTTCCACTTTGTCTTCGACTTTGTAAACTGATCTAGCAGTCAAAAACAATACATGATGACTTGGAAACGTATTCCATAAAGTGTTTAGCCTGTTCACAAAGAACAGGTTCTGTTCACAAAGAACAGAACACTTTAAAAGTGCCCAAGCTGCTCACCAGTGTAGAGCAGCGTAGACAGTTTATGTCCAGCCTGTTCAGTAGACAGAGCAGCTTGGACAAACTGTCTTAGTTGCAACATATGCAACACATAGAACAGCTTATGACTAATATTGCAAATCATTTTCAGGCTTCAATAAGGCATATAACAGGCCTTAAATTCAACCTTCAAATGCATCAACAGGTTTGATTATCAATCTCCCCTCAGATGTAGAACAGGTTTGACTGAGGCCTTTTTGTGCCTAACAATCTCCCCCTATTTGCAATAACCAGTCTAAGCTGGTCTTATCAAAAATCATTGTATACTTTTACAGTACATTTTGCAGAATTGAAATTACAACATTACAGTAAAGTAAAAGATCAGTTTATATATACACTGATTCTTGATTACATACAACAACACATGTTTTTACAAGAGTACAACTAATGTACTAAAGTATTTTACAACTAATGTAAAAGAAAAGATTACAACTTATGTAATAATGTACAACTAATGTACAAGATGTACAACTAATGTACAAGATGTACAACTAATGTACAAGATGTTTGGACTGTTTGAGTTGGGAGCAGATAATGGCAAGCCTGTCCAACTGATGGACAGCTCCCATTCTTCACCTACCCAGATGGCAGGTGGACTTCATTACACTGGAGGGGGTTCCTGGAACATCTTTTCCATTTCTTCTCTTGTATCCTCAAGTTCTTGAATTTCACTTCTGATGAACATGAACTTGGGATCATTAAGCTCTCCTCTTTCATAGAAGCCTCTGAGCTGATCCCAGACGGCTGCTCTCCATTTGCTAGACTGCCTAAATGAAACTGCAAGTCTGAAGGCGGCAAGTTGTCTCAGATCAACTTTGTACAGCTCTGAGGCTCTTTGGAAGCACTTCTTCTGAGTTAGGGGATCTACAAAAAATGCCCCCAGCTCAGGTTCTTCAATAATTTTGCCATCCTCAAACTCTATTCCACTTGGCAGGCTATGATCAACTCCCTTCATTTCAATGGCATAGTCGCCATGTTCGATCAGTGTAAGGAGTAGCTCCATCTCTGTGTCCTTCTTTGTTCTCCTGGCCTTTATTTTTGGATGTGTCACAAAGACACCTTCACTAATTTCCTTAGATATCAGGCCAAGATCCTTTACTCTTTCATCAACTTCTTGACATATGCCCTGATCTGTTTAGCAGTTTCAGACTTTGATTCACTCAGGGCAACTGCCAGCTCAATCCACTCCCTGTATCCCATCTGAGCTACATCAGTGTGGTCATAAGTTTCCAATTCTGGGCCTGTTGCACCCATCCTTGTTATTTTAAGCTTCCACTGACTGCCTTTCCTTGATACAGGGACAGCTTTGACAATTGCTTCCTTGGCTAGCATTCTTTCAGCAACATCATGAAACTTTTTCTTAGCCAAGTTGTCAAAGTGGTATTGAGCTCTTGCATGGGGTACTGTTGATTTGGTCACAGAGACCTGAGTACCTTTCTCTACTTCCTTCTCTTTCTCCCCTGCTGATTGTCTGGCAGCTTCCATTATTTTCTTTTGCACCTCCAAGGTAGACATTTTAATTTTCTTTGCTTCTTGGAGTGCAAAGGATTTAGCAGCTTTAGCAGATTCTTCTTCTTTTCTAAATTCCTCCAGAGCTTGAAGCTGTTCTTCTCTAAACTCAAAGTACTTGTGCATAGGAAGACCCATCTCTTTAGCCCTGGCCTTGTGAAATTGAATTTCTGCCTGTTTCTGCTGTATGGGATCATCAGCTGCCTTTTCTTTTCCTTTAGCTGCTGCTGTAGTGACAGCAGCCTCAGGAATTTCCTCTTCTTCTTCTTCTTCTTCAGTTAGAATTAAGTGCCTCCTTTTACTGCTAGGCCTGTCCTCAGGAATGACTTCCTCCCCCTTAGACTGAGCAGGGTTTGGAGAGACAACCTGAGTAGGCATAGCAGCTTGAGAGGCACCTTCAGCTGTACCTGTTTCAAAGACATCTGCTGGCTGACCAGTGTGAGTTGCAGACACTGGTATCTCCTTAGGAGAAGAAGTTTTCTCCCCCTTAGACTTAGTCTTCGAGGCAGATGACTTCTCCCCCTTTGAAGGAGATGAAGCAGCGACTTCAACACCTGGTCTGCCTGAAGACACAAAGTCAGCAGGCTTGCCAGCAGGTTTAGTAGAAGGTTTAGGACCAACAAGGCTAGTCACTAAGTAAGCCAAGTTATCCTTCACCTCAGTAAGCTGGGAAAGACAGGTCTGAAGAGAAGTGGAGTGGGAATCAGCAAGGGATGTGATCTTAACAATGTTTTCCCTGTCAGACGGCGTGAACAGCAGAGTTTGCAGCTGTGCAAGATGAAGTTCTAGAGAATCTTGCACATCAGCAAGATCTGATGACACAGAGTTTGACAGGGAGCCAATTAGAGTTTGTAAGCTAGCCAGAGTGGCTGGAAGGGTAGAGTTGCAAGAAGTGAGAAGTAATGACAGCTGTTGGGAAATAGCTGTCATTGAGGACACAGAATCCTGCTGAATGGAAAGAATAGAGGAAAGGGAGGTGGACACAGTTTGCAGCTGAGCAGTGAGTGCTAACAGCTGTGGAGATTGATCAGGCTGTGGAGTGGTAGGGAAAGAGGCCTTGAACGAATCAAAGAACCCTTGAAGTTGTGCAGACACAGAGTCTGATATGATGGAGGGTAGAGAGTTCATGGTGTTTTCCAAAGAACCAACTTTGTTGGTCAGCAAAGAAAGCTGATCCTTCAAAGGCAGGTCTTTGGGAGATGGAGGTGTATGGGTAGATTGTTTTGAGTGGGTAGATGGAGAAGATGATGATGAAGCTGGTGTTTGAGGATGTGATGGAGAGGGAAGAGGGACTTTGGATGGAAGCTCCATAGCCTGGGCAAAAGTAAGATGACCCAGTTTGGAGGGATCAAGGGATCCTTCAGCAGCGGCTGTAGCTGCATCACTAGGAGAAGGGGATGATGTTTGGGGCCTTTCAGATGCTGCTTGTGTTGCAACACCCTCATGAAGACCAGTGGTGATTCCCTCTGCAGTGCCTTGGTCTAAAGGCACCTCATCATTGGGAGATGGGATATGCATTTCAACATCAGCAGTGGTGAAACCTGCTGATGGAATTTGCATGAAGGGAGCAGCCTCACCAGAGGGATGGTGTGATCCCTGAGGTTCATCAGCTTGGGATGTTGGTCCCTCAGCAGCTGTTTGGTGTAGAACAGCTGTATCATGGGGAGTAGAAGTTTGAGACTGAGCTGCTGATTGGTCTATACCAGCAGCGTGGGCATCTCGTGCAGACTCAGGGTGTGAGGAGATTTTAGTGGGGGACAGTGTGGACACAGTATGGAGTGGAGTGGACTCCTGTCTTTCAACATCCTCAGCCTGTTGGGAGGCTGGGATAGTGGATGTGGGTATCTCCATTTGTACAACTAGTTCCTGTTGGGAGGAACCAGAGGGTCTAGGCTGACTCTGGGTTGACTCAGATTGGAGTGAAGCATGCTCCAAATGAGCTGAACCTTCTCCCAAAATAGGAGAGGCAGCGGGGGAGAGGATCTGTTTGGACAGGATGTGAGACTGGGTCAGGAACAGTGGGGCTGGCCTGTTCCATAGTCTCTTGTGCCACAGAGGCACCAGCCACAAAGGCTTCAGGCTCAACAGATGAACCAGGGTGAGGAGCCTACTCCTCCTCAGCCACAGAGGCTAAAGGAACAGACTCAGACTGAGCTGTTTTGGCCTTCTTTTTCACAGGCCCAGCTTCAGTTGCCAGGGTCCTTTTAACAAGCTTGGACCTGGCTTTGGATTTTGTTACGGGAGCAGCAGCTTCTGGATCCACCCTCACATCAGAGGGTCCTTCCACCAAACCTAACAGCCTCCTCATTGGTGTGGATAGAGGAGGCTCATTTGGCAGTACAGGAGTATGAAAAATTCTATTCCCTATGACAGGGAATGCAGCAGACTTAAGTAGGGGCTGAGAGGTGTAAAGTTGCTCACCACAAACATGGCTGAAAATGAGGCTCAGAAACCTGGGATAACGGACAGCAGCTGGTCTTGGCTCTTGCTGCACCAGGTTTCTCAGGTTTGAAAAGATCCACTTAGCCGTGTCAAGAGTAGTCCCATCCACTAGCTGTAGGACTAATGGAACTTCATCTCTACTAAGTTGGTCGAAGGAACCAACCTTGCTACTGAAACACATCACCACGGAGGCGAATAAGAAGCTGTAAGTGGGTGACAACTCCTTCCTGTACAATGTTGCACCTATTTTGGGTTCTGCTACACCACAGAAGCGTAGCAGATTTCCCATTTGCTCGTTCTCAGGCTGGGGCAGATCATAAGACTCAGCAACAGGCAGATGAAGGGCCTCCCTCAGAAGATCAACTGTCATCTCAATGGACTGAGTTCCATTAAGAATAGTTCCTTTGATGACCTTAGTGTTGGGATTGTAGGAGCATGTGTACCAGAATTCATACACCATCTCCTGGTACAGGACACCAGGAGAGGCAGTCATGGCGTAGTTCAACGGATGAACTTTCAGAAACTCCACCATTTGGTCATAGCCCTTTCCCACATAGTTTTTGGGGATTGTGAGGTTGGCAATGTAGTTGGTGGGCTTAATGGTCAGCATTGTGGTGATTGATGAGTGTTTGACAACATCCTCACCAACAAATACTGGGAGAAAGGGATTAGGTCTGTGAGCCATTTGGGAAATTTTTGAGGTTGAGGAAGCAAAGGACACTTAGTCGATTTTAGGGTTCTTGAGAATTTCTGGAAGTGATGAGGAGGACGAAGATGAAACTGTATTTAGGTATTTATAGGATTTGAATGTGAGTGTGTAAGAGAGAGAAGATTTTGGGCGGTTTGATTTGAAAAAGTCGTTAACGGAAAACGGAACGGTTGTCCATGTCAGACCGTTTGTCAGACCACTCGATTTCTTTTTAATCACTTACACACGTAATCCACATTATCCGCAGTAATTAAGTTAAATAAAACATTAATTAAGTAACTTAATTGTGAAGAAAGGTAATTAAAATATTTGGTCTAAGTTGTTGGTCAACCCTGTGATGAGCAGAGTCAACATATGTTATCCATTCTTCAAGCTGTTCTCCCTTCAAACTGTGCCTTCAGCCTGTTCTCATTTGTGAGAACAGGTTGGGTTCAATTATTTGAACAGGTTACAAGACAAAGGCTTGTAAGGCAGTGTGAAGGAATGAACAGGTTGTAGATTGAACCATTAGAGCAGGCTGGACTTACAACCTGTTTGTTGTTCAGCCTGTTCTGTGCTCAAGCTGTTCAAGTTTTTCAGAAAAATGGCTAAGTATAGAACATGCATAGCCTGTTCTGTCTAAGCTGTTCTGAGAGACTTGAGCAGTGTGAGACATGTAACTTCATAGACCTGAGAGAACACTTAGTCACTCTATTCTAACATGCCCAGCTTGCTGACAAGGTAATTAAACCTTGTTTCATCCAAAGGTTTGGTAAAAATGTCTGCAAGCTGTTCATTTGTGGAAATAAAACTTACCTCCACATTACCTTTCTGAATGTGATCCCTGATGAAGTGATGTCTGACTTCAATATGCTTGTTCTTGAATGAAATACGGATTGTTGGAGATGGCTATGGCACTTGTGTTATCACACAGAATAGGAGTTTTCCTGTACACAAGGCCATAGTCTTCAAGCTGATGTTGCATCCACAGAATCTGCCCACAGCATTTCCAGCAGCAATGTACTCAGCTTCAGCAGTAGAAGTGGACACTGAGTTCTGCTTCTTGCTACTCCAACTGATCAACTTTCCACCAAGGAGTTGACATCCACCTGTTGTGCTTTTCCTATCTAACCTGCAGCTGCAAAATCAGAATCTGAATAGCCTGTTAGTTCAAGGCTTGAGTCTTTGGGATACCAAAGACCTAAACCTGGTGTACCCTTCAGGTATCTGAAGATTCTTTTAACAGCAGCTAGATGAGATTCCTTTGGATCAGCTTGGAACCTAGCACACAGACAGGTGGCAAACATAATATCAGGTCTACTAGCAGTTAAGTATAGCAAGCTCCCAATCATGCCTCTGTAAGCTGTTACTGAAACAGCTTTGCCACTGGCATCAACATCCAATTTTACATTTGTTGCCATTGGGGTTTTAATAGGAGAACTTTGATCAAATTTGAACTTTTTCAATAGATCTAAAGTGTACTTTCTTTGATTTATAAAAATTCCAGTTGAGGTTTGTTTAACCTGTAATCCTAAAAAGAAAGTTAGTTCTCCCATCATACTCATTTCATACTTAGGTTTCATGAGTAGTGAAAAATTCTTGCATAACTGCTCATTAGTAGAACCAAATATTATGTCATCCACATAAATTTGAACAAGCATAATGTCAGATTTCACTTTCTTTATGAACAGTGTAGTATCCACTTTACCTCTGGAATACCCATTGCTCATAAGGAACTCAGTAAGAGTGTCATACCAGGCTCTAGGGGCTTGTTTGAGACCATAGAGAGCTTTGTCCAACTTATAGACAAAACCTGGATGTTGTTCATTTTCAAAACCTGGAGGCTGCTTGACATAAACTTCTTCTTGCAGCTTCCCATTTAGAAATGCACTCTTCACATCCATTTGAAATACCTTAATGCTCTTATGAGCAGCGTAGGCTAGATACAAACGAATTGCTTCTAGCCTGGCCACTAGAGCAAATGTTTCATCATAATCAATTCCTTCCTCCTGTCTGTAGCCCTGAGCAACCAATCTTGCCTTATTTCTAATGACATGACCTTGCTCATCCATCTTGTTCCTGAAAACCCATTTAGTGGCAATTATAGTTTTACCTTTAGGAGCAGGGACCAGCTTCCATACCTTGTTTCTCTCAAACTGATTGAGTTCTTCTTGCATGGCAGTGACTCAATTGGCATATTTTAATGCTTCATCAACCTTCTTTGGCTCCATTAGTGAAACAAAGCTAGAGAACATACAAAAGTTCCCTAAGGTGTCCCACCGTGTTTGTATCCCTTTATTGATGTCACCAATTATTTGATAATTGGGGTGACACCTGATCCACTTAGGATCATTTTTCAATGATGATTCTCCTGAGTTGTTAACATCTTCAGCAGGTCCTGTTGAACAGTTTTCAAGATTTTCAGACCCACTGATGTCTTGAACCTGTTCAGTTGTTGAACATGTCTGACCACTGTTGAACATATCAGCAGAGGAACTGGGAAAATCAGCATTGATAGGTTCTGGACATGCAGTTGTAATTAAGTCAGTACATTTATTCACACAGGATGTATTGACATAATCATCATCATGTCCATCATGCTTAACAGGTTCCACACAGGGTGTAGTGGAAGCTTTTGAGTCCTCTTCATTGTTTGAATGCATCTGATCATCAAAGTTAAGTTCTCCTGAAACTGATTCAGGAACAGCTTTGCTGGAAGCATTCTTGGACTCTTCAAAGGTGACATTGATAGATTCATCTATCACCTTTCTTTTGTTGTTGTATACTCTGTAGGCTTTAGAGATAGCAGAGTAGCCAACAAACACACCTTCATCAGCTTTAGGTTCAAACTTTGTCAGTTGATTTCTCTGATTCAGAATGAAGCAGGGACACCCAAACACATGGAAGTAACTGACATTTGGCTTCCTCCCTTTGAGCAGCTCATAAGGAGTCTTGTTCAACCTTTTTACCACTAAGGATCTGTTTTGAGTGAAGCAGGCAGTGTTGACAGCTTCAGCCCAGAATGATGAAGGTAAACCTGATGCACACATCATGGTTCTAGCAGCTTCAATAAGAGTTCTGTTTCTCCTTTCAGCAACTCCATTTTGTTGTGGAGTTCTTACAGCTGAAAAGTTTTGAGTGATTCCTTTCTCTTCACAGAAGTCTTCAAGAGTACTGTTTCTGAATTCAGTACCATGATCACTTCTAAGCTGCTTCACTTGAGCAGAGTTCAGCATCTCCATCTTTTTCACAAATCCAATAATTTCTCTAGCAGCCTCTCCTTTTCTCTTTAGAAAGATCACCCATGTGTACCTGGAGAACTCATCAACCATTACTAGAGTGTATCTTCTTCCTCCTAGACTTGGGACATTTACAGGTCTAAACAAGTCC
Organism: Centrapalus pauciflorus; assembly: GCA_020465985.1. Lineage (NCBI taxonomy): Eukaryota > Viridiplantae > Streptophyta > Magnoliopsida > Asterales > Asteraceae > Centrapalus > Centrapalus pauciflorus. The sequence goes on along the minus strand of JAANYP010001869.1, from coordinate 144,597 downwards.
ATGTGGATTAATAAGAGTGGAGTATCAATAGAGAAGTTATGTTTGGATTTAAAAGATGTTTTCCTCTGCTTGCCTTTTTCACAAGCTGTGCAGAGTTTATTTTTAACAAAGGTTATTGAAGGCAAACCTGTCACCAACTCTTTCTTACAGAGTTTATTGATGTTTTTGAAGTTCAGATGTGACAGCCTTTTGTGCCATAACCAGTTTAAGTCTGCATTTGTTCTTGTGAGAAAGCAGGTTTCAGTTGTGGAATTAACAGATTGCATGTCCACAACATATACACCTTTCTTTCGTTGAACACATAGCACAACTTTGCCTTGGGGATCCAATATGTAACCCAGGTGCTCATCAAAGTTAACCTTGTAGCCAGCATCACACAGTTGGCTTATGCTAACAAGATTATGTTTTAGCCCAACCACATAGGCCACTCTTTTGAACACAGCAGCACCAGCTTTAAAGGTTCCATATCCCTCAGTGGATCCCTGTACATTGTCACCAAATGTGACTTTTTGCCCTTTTTCAGGCCTGAGATCACTTAGCTATTCTTTACAACCTGTCATGTGCCCTGAGCAGCCACTGTCCAAGTACCAAACCTGGGAAGGTTGTTTTTCCTGCAGAGTGATAAGAGAAATATTAGTTACTTTTAGGGGAACTCATCACAGAGATGAGTTCTCCTACTTCATCAACATTGGTTGATGGACTTATAATATCCACACTAATATTCCCAATTTGAATGGTGTCAGTTTGGATACCATTTTTATTGACTGAGATGTTTCCAACACTGCTTGTAACAGCTGTGAGAGAACTATCAGAGTCAACAGGCCTCATGTCCTCAAGTTCAGGACAATCTTTGGCCAGATGTGTCTTCTTTCCACATTTATAACATTTTCTCTTTTTAAGGTTTTTGGAAGAAGAACTTTCAGAAACGCATTCTGAGTTATTTTTGTTGATTCTTTTGGCAGGTTTAGCAACTTTATTACTATTTGATGAATCAACAGCTTGAGTGGAAAGTTCAAAGGTCATAGCTTTGTTTGTCTCTTCTTTCCTCCTTTTAGGAGGACAAATGTCAAAGACAGGAAGCTTAATTGGCTTTTGAACTTCCACAGGTTTAGGAAACTTATTCCCATGTTTCTCAGGTTGAACAATGGCTTTGCCTTTGTCACTACTGAGACGTGATTTATGCTGCCTATCAACATAATCATTGTTTCTGGTTTTGAAAAACTTATTTTCATGTAAAACCATTTTACCACTATGATTAATAAACTTATTAGGAATCACAGCAGGTTTGCTTTCAACATGAGACTTGCCCTTGTTAAAGACAGACTGCTTAACTTTTGAAAACTTGTTTTCAAAATGTTTAGCATCAAAAGGATTATTGTGTCTTTTACCATCAGCTTTGGACACAGAACCTGATTTGTCAGCAGGTTTAGTATTCACAGCTGTAGTTTGAACATGTTTTCCTTTCTTTTGCTTGTGTGAATCAGCAGAACACTTAGCAGGCTGGATTGATGAAGAACTTATTTCAATACCAGCTTTTGAGCTTCCACACAAGCTGTCAGTGTTTTGAGGCCTGACAAACCTGTTTGTTGAAATTAGTTTACCATTCACTTTTTGAATAAAAGTGTTTGGAAGCTCACCAAGAGTGGATAAATCTTCTTTCAGATTATTAATTTCAACAATGGAAGCTGCTGTATCAAGATCCCCTCCAAGATTGGCTTGAATTTGAGCAGGGATCTGTTGACTTATACAATGGCTGACTTTTTGTGCAGATTGGCACCAAGAGTCAACTATCTTTTGAAGCTTAGCATGCTTTATATCTGTTTCTCTCTTTTCTTCCAGTAAAATAGAGTTGATGTGTTTTAATTCATCAAGCTCAGTTTCCAACTGATGGAAACTATCCAATTTGATGTATTTTGTTTTAAGATCAGCTTTAAGTTTTGAGATTTCAGATAATAAAGCATCATGCTTCTCGACAGCAGCTTTCAAATCAACTAGCATATATTCAAACATCTTAATCTTTTCTTCAGAACTGTAAGCCATAAAATTTTGTACCTTATACATCATTGTAGGATTCCAGTTCTCTAAGCTGCTGAAAGCTTCAGCTTCAGCCATATCCTGTTTGAAACTGCTTGTTGATGGGACATCAGTGTTGGCCATCAGACATTGATTGTCTTCTTCTTCAGATGATGAATCAGATTCCTCCCAATCACAAGTCTCTGCCATGAGTCCCTTTTGGCGGTTGGAACCCACTGAGTTTTCCAACTTCCTCAGCTTAGCCATGGCCATAAGGTACTTAACCCTATAACCATCATCCTTGTTTGTCTTGTATGGTTTGGATGACTGACCAACAACTTTTGACACACAGTCAGCAGCTATATGGCCAGTTTTGCCACATTTGAAGCACTCAGCCTTTGGATATATCAAATGCCTTCTTTTTGCCAGCACCTGAACTTCCTTGCAGCATGTTTCTTCCAAACCTTTTCTTGTTGAACCTTTTGACAAGCATAGCTATCATTTGCTCATCATCCTGTTCAGCAAGATCTGCATTATCTTCCTCATCTGACATTTCCTCCTTATCATCATCCTGTTGATCAGGTTGAGTGAACACATCACTTACCTGACTCACAGACTGTCTCACATTAGCCACAAAAGCTGCACCTCTTTTAGACATCTCCAAGGCATTTCTCTTTTGTTGCCTTGACTGTTCATCATTTAGTAAAGATCCATACAAGTTGACAAGATCCATACTTCTGATTGTACCTGAATTTCTTAAAATTGTTGAAAAATAATTCCATTCTTCAGGGAGAATGTCCAAAAATTTGTTCACCAGAGTAAGACTGTCCTTGGTGATCCCAACAGCTTTGAGATCATTCACAAGAGCAGTAAACCTGGTGTAGGTTTCTGTGAGAGTCTCCTTTGGTTTTGCAAAGAAGAGTTCATACTGTCTAACGAGATTGTTAATCCTGTTATCCAGAGTGATTGTGGGTCCATCATAGACGGTACACAAAGTATCCCACATCTCCTTGGCAGTCTTCATCTTCTCAACCTGTTTGAACACATCATCAGGCAATGAGATGACTAGATTGTTTCTGGCTTTTGCATCAAGAGCCACCAATCTTTTGTCTTCATCAGACCATTGAGCTTTTGCTTTCTCAAATGTTCTGATCTCAGGAGCTGCTCCTTCAACAGCAGGAGTTATTGTAGTAACAGAGGTTGGCACATAAGGACCCTCCATTACAATTTCTGGTAGTTGTACATCCAGATTCTCTAAGTAGAGCATCATTCTGCACTTCCAACCAGAAAAGTTCTGATGATTGAACTTTGGAGGTTTGCCCATTGAGCCATTGTCATAGTATGAGGAATTTGCATCACTGTTGTCCATGGAAACTTGGGAAAATGAGAGATCTAGAATGACACACACTCTAAACTGCTCTGATACCAGTTGTAGGTCCCGAGAGGTTCCCAAAGTATATAGCTTTAAGCTGTAGAGGGGGGGTGAATACAGCTATTTAAAAACTACACACTATTTTCTCAATGTTTGTATGTATTATCAACAAATTGTTAATTACAAACAAGCTTGAATGCGGAAATGTTCAAGCTGAGATGACAGATACAACAGTATATTCACTAGTCTAAGACAGACTCAAACTAGTTAACAATGAATACACTCACTAAGAAGCACTCACTGTGTTTACAAGACTCAGAGGAACAGCTTATGTAGAACAGCTTAGACACAAAGAAACTGTATTACACAATCAGACTTGCATGCATGAAAAACACACTTGCACGTTCACTCTTGGTTTCAGCACTTAGCTTATTTTGGCTTGCTTGTCTTTCTGACCTTAGAAGCTTCCTTTTATACTCACTCAGAGGATCTAAGAGAAACTTCTTCATTGGACGAAATGAAAAAGGAGAAGTCTTGTTTGAAAAGACAATATAACTTTTCTGCACTTTTCTGAAAAGCAGACTTGTCTTCACATGTGCAGAACTTTTGTCTTTTCACTTTGTCTACTGTTGCATTGCCTTTAACTAATTAAGGAATGTCAACTTTGCGTCTTTCTTCCTTGTAAAGGCCTATTTTGATATAAGAAAAAGGTCTGTCACCCTTTTTCAAATATCCTTTTGTCTTCATGTAGCAGAACAGCGTGGGCAGGTTGAGCAGTTCTGTTTTCCACTTTGTCTTCAACTTTGTAAACTGATCTCGTAGTAAAAAACAATACATGATGACTTGGAAACGTATTCCATAAAGTGTTTAGCCTGTTCACAAAGAACAGGTTCTGTTCACAAAGAACAGAACACTTGAAGAGTGCCCAAGCTGCTTACCAGTGTAGAGCAGCGTAGACAGTTTATGTCCAGCCTGTTCAGCAGACAGAGCAGCTTGGACAAACTGTCTTAGTCGCAACACATGCAACACATAGAACAGCTTTAGACTGATATTGCAAATCATTTTCAGGTTTCAATAAGGCATATAACAGGCCTTAATATCAACCTTCAAAAGCATCAACAGGTTTGATTATAAATCTCCCCCTCAGATGTAGAACAGGTTTGACTGAGGCCTTTTTATGCCTAACAGGAGGTAAGGGTACTGTCAAAGCATGCAATATGATATTTAAGGATGTTTTGTATGTAGAACAACTGAAGTATAATTTATTAAATGTGTCTCAAGTTTGTGACAAACATTTATCTAAAAGGATGAGTATGCTCTTTGGCACAGAAGGATGTGTCACATGAACTTCAAATCCATGAATGTTTTAGTCAAAAAGAACTTGGTAATAGGTTTACCATAGAAGGAGTTCATTTGTGATGATCATTGTGTAGCATGTCTCAAAGGCAAGCAACACAAAATTTCTCATAAGGCCAAGGAAGTAAATTCAATCTCATCTGCTCTTCATCTTATTCATATGGATCTCTTTGGTCCAACATCTGTTTTGAGTTTGAATAAAGGAGCCTACTGTTAAGTCATTGTTGATGATTTCACTAAAATTACATGGGTTTATTTTCTTAGGACTAAGGATGAAAATGCTGAGTTAGTCAAATCCTTTATTCTAAAAATTGAAAACCAATCCAACTTAAAAGTTAAGGTGATCAGGTCATACAATGGAACTGAGTTTAAAAATCTTATCCTAAACAGTTTTTGTGAGTCTAAAGGCATTGCAAGGAAATATAGTGCACCTAGAACACCACAACAAAATGGTGTAGCTGAGAGGAAGAATAAAACACTAATAGAGGCTGCTAGAACGATGCTAGCTGATTCCAAATTGGCAATGACCTTATGGGTAGAGGCAGTAAATACAGCGTGTTATGTTCGAAATAGGGTTCAAGTTGTTCAGTCACAAGGGAAAACTCCCTATAAGTTATTCCATCACAGGATTCCCCTAGTAGCCTTTCTAAAACCATTTGGATGTTCATGCACTATCCTCACTTAGGTAAGTTTGAAAGTAAGGCTGAAGAAGGATTCTTTGTAGGATACTCTATTCAAAGCAAAGCCTATAGGGTATATAACTGTGTGTCTAAAACCATTGAAGAAAGTGCAAATCTTGAGTTTAATGAAAACACTGCAAATGTCAAAGGCACTGGTCATGATTGGTTGTTTGATTTAGATTCACTTACAAATTCTCTGAGCTTTGTTGAGTATTCTGCAGGAGCTGTTGGAAACAGTGTTGAAACTGCCAGTACAAATTCTCATGCTGGTAACACAAACGTTCAAGCTGTTGGCACAAAGTTTCCAACTATTGCAGATTCTGCTACATGGTATGATACTTTGTCTTCATATCTACTGCAGAATGGATTCAAGAGAGGTACTCTGGACAAGACACTATTCACAAAGTCCATCAAATCAGAGATCCTTCTTGTTCAAATCTATGTTGATGATATCATCTTTGGATCAATAAATGACACTCTGTGCAAAGAATTTGAGACTTTGATGCACAAAAAGTTTCAAATGAGTTCAATGGGGGAACTAACTTTCTTTCTAGGATTGCAGGTCAAGCAAAAACCCATTGGACTTTTCATAAGTCAATCAAAGTATGTGAATGATATCCTGGAAAAGTTTGGATACAAGGACACCAAGGTTGCCAACACACCAATGGACACTCATAAACAACTTGATGCAGATAAAGAATGAGTGGATGTGGATATCATCTGTACAGATCCTTGACGGGTTCACTTATGTATCTTACATCCTCTAGACCTGATACAATGTTTGATGTTTGTGTTTGTTCTAGGTTTCAATGTGCTCCAAAGGATTCACATCTGTTTGCTGTTAAGAGAATTTTTAGATATCTCAAAGGTCAACCAAAATTGGGCATGTGGTATCTTAAGGACTCTCCACTTGAACTAACAGCTTAATCTGATAGTGACTACGGAGGTTGCAACATAGACAGGAAATCCCCAACTGGTGGATGTCAATATCTAGGAGCAAGACTAGTCTCTTGGCAGTGCGAAAAGCAAACAACTGTCTCCACTTCATCCACTAAGGCAGAATATGTTGCAGTTGCCAGCTGTTGTTCCCAAGTGATGTGGATGCAAAACCAACTAAGAGACTATGGTATGAACTTTCTATCTACTCCTATTTACATTGACAATTCAAGTGTAATAAGCATTGTACAAAATCCAGTGAAATTTCCCAAAACCAAGCACATAGACATTAGATTCCATTATATAAGGGACTTTAATGAACAGAAATTAATCCAAGTTACCAAAATTCATACAGATGATCAGTTAGCTGATCTATTTACAAAGCCATTTGATGTAGGAAGATTCACCTTTCTGGTATCAAATATAGGTATGGTAAATATGGATTAATTTGTTTTTAACACTTACTGAATGTGTTTAGTTAAGGGTGAGACAATGTTTCATTAAGCTGCTGTTTTATTAACAACTAACAGCTTGAGATTATTCTCAAGCTGCTAGTTCACTTTCTCGAACTGTTAGTTGTTTCACTTGGTCTATCAAGTGTGCAGGGAATTTCAGTCATTCTTAAGGAGATTGTGCGCAGGACTAGATATTTTGAAAAGCCAAACCCTTAAAAGTCCCAGTTTCGTTTGATTGCAACTATCAGTTGCAAAATGTCTTCCACAATCCCTTCGCTTTCTCTCTCTGTACGATTCTCAAAGTATCGTTCAAAACCCTAAATCCTCACCTTAGTGATCATCAATGGAGTTTGTTAAAGAACACAACTACCTACCCTACTCTCCTAAACACGCTGAACTGCAGCCATTCCATGAAATGATGGATTTTCTCCGTCATTCTCATCCCCATTATGCTCTAACTGTCAATCCCATTATATACGTCTCTCATATAGAGCAGTTTTGGAAATCATCCACTGTAAGTAATCATGAGGGAATCACTTCTTTTGTATCCACCATTGATGGTAATCCAATTACCATCACCGAGGAAACTATATGACAACATCGGCATCTGCAAGATGCCACAGGTATATCTGATCTCTCCCTTACTGCTTTATATTAAGGTCTGTTTGAAATAGGGTATAGGGGCCCAACAAATTCTTTTACCTTCTATAAAGCACATTTTGGTACTAAATGGAAATATCTTGTACATATTATTCAGCAGTATTTTAGCCCTAAAAGGACTGGTTGGTCTGAATTTTCTTCTAATATTTCCACCGCTGTAGTGTGCTTATCCGTACGCCAACAGTTCAAGTTTTCTAACATGATTTTTCAAGGAATGTTAAGGCACCATGCCATAAAGAATGGGAAATTTTTGATGTATCCATGGTTTTTGGCAGAAATAATTGCAAAATCTTGCAACTCTTTTAAAGTAAAAAAAAGGTTACATGTTTCCCATAGGCACTCTTTACCTACTATAAAAATACTTTTAAAACCAAGTGCCAATTTTCACAGTGTAGACGTCCCTTTGCCTCATGCAATGCAGGATGTCTATCCAAGAAACAGAGGAGAGGATCCTGAGCAGACTCAGCCCAATATCACTGCTTCACCCCCTGGATCCCAACCCCCTCCTCATGATACAAATATTACTTCTGCTCCTTCTACTATAGATACATCCCCAGCCCCATCACTAAAAATATATAATATGACAAAGGGATGTAGGAGCTCCTTCTTCTTCAGTCCAATCCCCAGAGCCAAATAGCTCTGTGCAAGAGGACACTCTTGCACAAAATATCGATAGGGAACCCATTGAGGACACTCCCACCCTCAATTTGGAGGTGAACATCCCATCTGAGGATGTTCATATGGGCTTTGTGGCTGGTGCTACTGATGTCTCTGCACAAGGGGCACAGGACAGTACCAACATCACTAAGACCACACCCATGGCAACAGAGGGTGTGCAAGAACCTTCTGGAAGAAGAACAAAGGGGCCTAGATGTTTCTACTTCTTGAATTGATGTCAGTGATAGATCTCAAATCCCACTATCATTTGAAGATCTTGAGGCTAGTGTGCAACATATGGCATTAACGGATCAACAACTGGAACATGTTGTAGCCATTTTGGAACATTACAAGTCCATAATTACTGCACAGGGTTCACAAATCACTGCTCTGCAACAACTCACAACAGTCCAACAACAGAAAGTTGCCAAGTTTCAGCTTGGGTTGAAGTTATATGGAAACAAAATTGTGCAGCTCGAGAAGATGGTTCAGACCCTACTAGCAAAGGTTTTTGGTCCCACTGATCAAACCAATGCATCCAAAAAGGGGGGAGAATCAGGAGATCTCACTTCCAATCCAAACAACTTCAACTTCTCCAGTGACAGCTTCAGTTTCTAGGCTAACTGTCCAAACAGTTTCTCAAGCTGTTAGTCTAGATGCTCAAGCTGTTCCCATCAAGCCATGAGGAGTGTTTATCAGAGAAGGTATTCAAACACCTGCCCCAGCAGTCCAAGCCACAGCATCAACCACAGACAAGGGAAAGGGCATTTTGATCGAATCTCCAAAAGTCAAATTCATTTCAAAAGAAGCCCAAGTTGCTCATGATGCTGAATTAGCAAGAAGATTTGCAGAAGAACAGGATCAGATCTTAGATCAGCAAGCCCAGGAACCAATAGGAGATGATGAAACCCTAGGTGATTACCTAAGAGGGTTTGTGGTCAAAGAAAGCCAGAAAAAGAGGAAAAGGCCAACAGGACCTTCAAAGGCAGAATATAGAAGATTTTTAATCAATTTCTCTGCAACAGCTGGGGTGTCTAAGGTTATTGCTCAATGTTGGTCAACAGAGAAGCTTCAGGCTTTATATGACAGAGAAAAAGAAAAAGAAAAAGCCTCCCAAGCCTCCAAACAAGTCCAAGATCCACGAGACCTCCCTCAAACTGTTGCTGATGTTCCTCAACCTGACACTATCCAACAAGCAAAGTTTGATCAAGTAAAGAGAGTTTTGTTTGACCAACAATTGCAAAAGGCTATGGAGATTGAAAAGACTCTTGATCAACATGACTTCTCCAAACCTCCAATCACTTACCGGTATGCCAAGTCAATGGATGACATTGATTTAGTATATCATTTTGTAATCAAAAGTGAAGCTGGTCTAGAGGAAGAGTACAAGAGCATAATCCATCCGGTTCAAAGAATGAATAGAGATGAGCTGACATAAATGCATAATATTGGGACTGCCAGTCACTCTAGGTCACCAATAGTATGGGTTCAGATCAATCTAAAAGATCTCAGGAGCATTTTTTATCCAGAATCCACCAGAGTGGATATAGAATGTGCCAAGGAAATGAAGATTGTACGGGTTGATTTATATGCAAAATCTATGACATATAGACTCAAGCTTGCAGACAGATCCAACAAATTCTACAATTTTGAATTCCTTTATTTGCCAAAAGCATGGCTACTCCAAATGAGCTCAATAAAGATTGAATGTGATAAAGAGGTGTTGAAAAGAGAATTCATGAAAGCTATAAGGCAGAAACTTTCACAGTTCTAAGTTTTTGGATGCCTTAGTTTGTGTATAATAGTTTTACTTTGTTTTATTTCCTTATTTGTAAAGAAACTTAAAGTCTTTTGTAAAGAATATAAGTTAGGGGGAGATTGTTGGGAAATAATCTAAGTATGTCAAGCTGTTAGTTAGATTTCTCAAGCTATTAGTAGTCTTTCTGAGTATTTACAAAGTTCGAGCTGCCAGTTGAAAACTCGAGCTGCTAGTTCAAAAGTTCAAGCTGCCAGAGTTAAATGTTCAAGCTACTTAACAGATTGATAACAGAATGTGCTGAAGTTCAGGAAATGATATATATTACAATATTTTAAGATCTTCCAAGCATATCTACTACCAGAGAAATCAGAGTTTGTCAAGGAAACAAATCAGAAGGCTATAAATATAGATAGACTAGGTATTTCCTATGTAAGTTTGTAATCTTTGTGCTTAAAAGCTTTTCATGATTGTAATTGCATTCTGATAAGTTTCTCAAGCCTCTAAGGTTGCAAAACCCTAAGAACAATCTATGTTCTTCGTCTAATCAAAGCAGATTAGAGGTGATTGTAATAATAAAGGTTTCTGATATTGGTTATGTTTATTTGAATATCTGTTCTTTATTATTCTGAATGTTTTCTTAACACAATTAAGTGTTATTCTGCAAACTTCTTCATTAGACTTTTATTCAAAACAAGGTTATTGGTTTAAACTCTGATCTATTAAAACTAGTTAATCTTAGGAAATTTTGATCTTGACACTTATAGGAGTACAACACCTAGAAGGACTTAAATTCCAGTTAGGTCTCACACTCCTCAAAGACAACAGACACCAGGTAGAGCGCAGGGATATCAATCCGAAATGCCTTACAATAGAAACTATTCAAGGTCTCAACAGCAAATGCCTACCCAAAGGCCAAGAGTGAATTCAAATCACTCAGGACCGCAACATGTTCTCAATCAAAAACCCAAGTCACCTGAAAGGAGAGATGGGTATTTAAAGGAGTTCACGTATGTGGATGAGAATAGTATTACCAAGTCAGTTATGGCTTGGGTTCCCAGTGATAACTAACTTGTTTTCTCTCATGTGCAGGAGCTAACTACAGGTCTAAACAACAAGTGGTTCGTCGACAGTGGTTGCTCTCGTCACATGACTAGGGAAAGAAGTCTACTCACAGACTTCAACGGAGGGAACAAAGGATTCGTATCATTCGCTGGGAACAAGGGAGGTCATATCACTAGAACGGGAGTGGTCACTAATGGGACAATCACACTTGATCAAGTTTACCATGTTGATAAACTTGATCATAATCTCATTAGTGTATCTCAAATCTGTGAAAAGAAGAATTCAGTTATTTTTACTGAAACTGAAGCGTTAGTACTGAAACCGGGATTTAAAGTACCTGAAGAGTGGATAATGATGAGAGCCCCAAGGAAGAATGATTTGTACATGATGGACATGAACATATCAGATTCGTCAATGGGAACAATCTGTCTTGTATCCAAAGCTTCAGAGTCAGAATCCATTCTATGGCACAGACGCATGGCCCACTTGCACCTAAGGAAAATGAATTACATCACTAAACATGGTCTGGTGCAAGGTGTTCCACTGAAGAGTTTTCAGTTCGATAACAAGTGTGTACCGTGCAAGAAAGGCAAACAATACAAGAAGTCACACAAGTCAAAGACTCAAAACTCGATATCTTCCACCTTCGATTCGCTGCATTTGGGTCTCTTCGGTCCTATCAACAAAAGGAGTATAGGTGGTAGTTGGTTCTGTTTAGTTATCACTGATGATTACTCATGTTTTTCATGGGTTTTCTTTTTAGGTACGAAGGACGAAACAGCTGGAAAGTTGATTGACTTCTTAGACCAAGTCGAAAACTCCTACGGGACGAGGGTAAAACGTATCAGGAGTGATAATGGAACAAAATTTAAAAACACAGTAATTGGTGTATATTGCCTATCCAAAGGCATAGTGCATCAGTTTAGTGCACCATATGAGCCACAACAAAATGGGATGGCAGAACGAAAGAACAGGACCTTGATTAAGGCAGCAACGACCATGCTCTCGGATTCAAAGCTTCCTACCATGTTTTGGGGGCAGGAAGTGAATACCGCATGTCACGTATTAAACCGAGTCCTTACTGTCAAATCATTGAACAAAACCTGTTATGAAGTTCTGAATAAAAGACCACCTAATTTAACAGGCTTTGAACCGTTTGGAGTACCGTGTACATTAATGAAAACAAAACATCAACCTAAGTTTGGTGAAAAGGCTGACGAAGGATACTTCTTAGGTTATATCCCCAACTCACCAAACAAAAGGGGTTTTAACAAAACTAACGGTACGGTAGAAATTGTGTTTAACATAGATGTAACGAGTTATTCACATGAACCCAAAACTGGTCCGGAATGGTTATTTGATTATGACTCATTGTTTGATTCATTTAACATACCTTTTACTAGAAATGCAAGTACAGTGGAAAATGACTTGTCGTCACTAAACCTGAATGACGAATATCAAGGTTTTCCAAAGACAAGCATTCCATGAACTTCTGAGCCTACAACGACTGAAGATAGGTCTCCAACATAGAATGAACCTGAATTACCTACAAATGAGAATCAGACATATGCTTCTAACTCTGAGGATAGTGATCATGAGGAAGAGAATGTACAGTCTGAAGTCGTACCCCCGTTAGGTGAAATAGGATCAAACTTAGGAGAGAATCTTCAAGTCCATGAGATTAAGACATTAAGGATAAACAAGGATCATCTAATTGAGAGTATCATAGGGAATCCAAATACTGGTGTGAGAACTAGGAGTAGTGTGAATAATAACATGGTGCTGTTATCGATGATCAATGACTCCGAGGCGTATCACACATGTTTATATTCATGTTTCATCTCGCAAGTAGAGCCGAAAAATGTGCAAATGGCACTGAAAGACAACTCTTGGGTTGAAGCCATGCACGAAGAACTGTCACAGTTCAGAAAACTTGAAGTGTGGGAGTTAGTTCCGTTACCTCGAGGAGATGTTGCAATAGGGACCAAATTGGTCTTTAAGTGTAAAAGAGATGATCGGGGTATAGTTACACGTAATAAGGCAAGACTTGTGGTGAAAGGATTCAACCAAGAAGAGGGAATTGATTACAACAAAGTGTTTGCACCAGTGGCAAGGCTTGAGGCAATTCGTCTGTTTCTGGCCTTCGCATCCTTCAAAGGGTTTAAAGTCTATTAGCTTGACGTAAAGAGTGCCTTTCTGTTTGGAAAGGTGAAGGAATTGGTGTACGTCGAACAACCGCATGGGTTTACAGATCCAAAGCATCCCGACAGAGTATATCGACTCGATAAGGCTCTGTATGGATTGCATCAGGCACCAAGGGCATGGTACGAGACGCTGTCAATTCATCTTTTGGACAACGGGTTTGAAAGAAGGAGAACTGATAGTACATTGTTCGTGAAGAGAAAGGGAGAAGATTTTATCTTAGTACAAGTGTACGTTGATGACATCATTTTCGGCTCGTCAACCGAACAGATGTGCAAAGACTTCGAAAAAGTCATGAAGTCAAAGTTTGAGATGAGTGCAATGGGAGGGTTAAACTTCTTTCTGGGTTTGCAAGTTGAACAAAGGAAAGATGACATGTTTATCCATCAGAGGAAGTATGTCTACGATATTCTGGAGCGCTTCGGGATGGAAGGAACAAAGCTCACTACTCACTTTAGTACTCTGATTCAAGTGAATCACAATCTCGGACCGGGTACAGAAAGTGACACTGTGGATCCGACTCTATATCGGGCCATGATAGGGTCACTCATGTATTTAACTGCTTCTAGACCTGACAGTATGTTTGCTGTGTGTATTTGTGATAGGTTCCAAGCTAATCCGAAAGAAATGCATATGAAAGCCGTGAAGCGGATTCTACGATACCTGAAGTCGAAATCGAAGCTGGGACTTTGGTATCATGCTGATGGAGATCTGGAATTGGAAGCATACACGGACTCTGACTATGGTGGATGTAGCTTAAACCGGAAATCAACAACTGGAAGTTGTCAGTTCCTTGGAAGGAGGCTCGTATCCTGGCAATGCAAGAAACAAACTTCGGTAGCCGTATCAACGTGTGAGGCCGAATATGTAGCTGTCGGTAGTTGCTGTTCACAGGTTTTGTGGATACAACAACAATTGCGGGATTACGGTTTGACTTACACTCATACTCCCATTAGGATAGATAATCAGTCTACAATTTCTATAACTAATAATCCAGTTAAACACAGTAAAACAAAGCACATAGACATAAGACATCATTTCAGACGTGATTGTGCTGAAAAGAATTTAATAAAACTGGTAAAAGTGGCAACGGAAGATAACAATGCAACTTTATTCACTAAATCTTTTGATAAGTCATGCTTTGAGTTGTTAGTTCAACTAAATGGTATGCGTACTCCAGAGTAACTTAACCTTAGTAGATTTTCTTTCCTTTTATAGTAAGTTAGTGGTTTAATAGATTTTCTTTCCTTTTATAGTAAGTTAGTAAGTTAGGAGATTTTCTTTGCTTTTATAGTAAGTTAGTAGGTAGTTTATTAGCTTATCTTAAAAATGAAAAACATAAGAAAAAGAGAGAAAATCATAAAATTTTCAAAAAAAAAGAGAATATCGAAAAATGAGTCAAGCCTTAGATTCATAGGTTCAAAGTGACAAAAATTAGCACAATCTAAACAAACTCTAAGTGTTAGTCTTTCACACATAATGCACCATAAATTCAAAGTGATGTACGATTTCTTGTTTGATGTGTTGGTAGGCATAATACACGAAGGATATCCTAATAGCTAATAAAATAATCAAGAAAAAGTCATATGTGCAACTAACTTAGACGTATGACCAAATGGTCTTAATTTCTATGTTAGAGACATAAAGACAATGATTGTAAATGATATATGCAAATTTTCTGGGGGATGTATAGAAACATCAAAATACATCTTAAAGAAAAGAAAAGAAAAATATTTGAAACACAAGAGGGAGTCAAAACAAGTCGCTTTGTTGTACGTAAGTAGAGACCTGTCACCTCTGTTTTGACTCAAGTTAACAAGATAAGTCGCTTTGTTGTACGTGAGTACACAACTGTCACCGCTGTCTTGCTAACTTAAAGGGAACTCTAAGACAATCTAAGACACTCTGTTGTATGTAAATACAGATTTGTGTCCGACGTTTGCCTTTTAAAGAAAATTTGCAATACTGAAAAGTTATAATCATTTTGTGTCTGCCTTGATCATAGAAATATATCTAAGTATGGGACACGTAAGGTAGTTTCTTGATAATTAAAAGGCCAAGGGAATTTCCAAAGTGATGAATGTTTAAAGGGAAAATCATACCGACAATCGACTTAGAATGTATATCACGATAAACAACCAAAGGAATAAAAATTCCTAAGTGTGAAAATGAAATATTGAAAGTGCGTTTGACATCGCTATCTGATTGAACCTTCTTTGACTATCTAGCAAAAATATTATATTAGTATAAGTTGTAATTTTTTAAAAATACGTTTAAGTAGTTCTAATTTTATTTTATTTTATTCTATTTTATTTAATTTAATTTTATTTTATTTTAGATTTTACTGTAAGTAGGATAAAGGTCAAAGTTACTGGGATACATTTTTAGTTGGAGATACAAAATTGTGCGTGAAAATCTGTTGCTTAGTGTGAAGGTTTCTCCAAAGTTGGGAAAATTCCGTTACATGAAAAAGTTGAATTTTATTCAAGAATTTTCAAAATTTTCACTTGAGTTCGAAATATAGAGAAATTCGAAGTTACCTTCGAACTTGATGGAAGTTCGAACATAAGCTAAGTTCGAAGGTAGTTGATATAAATTGGTCAACAGTACTTCATTTAAGACACCTACCCTTGAATTTGAAATCTCGAACTTGTGCACGACGATCTCGAATTTGTTCTCGAACTTACCGCATTTCGAATTTCTTTCCTATTCCTCAAATTTTCCACTATTTCTCGAACATACACTTATACTTGAGTTTAGTGAACATCATAATACTGACTAAGTGTTAGTTTAGGACATTATTGTGGCGAAAATCGACCATATTTAAGTTTTATGTCATTTGAAACTAGGTGAATTAAAATCACAAGTTTTAAAAGATAAAACTTAAAATAAATGATACATTACTTAGATTAGAACCTAATAAAACTAATTACACGGTTGATTAAGTCAAATGGGGTTAAAATCATGGTTTTTAAGTTGAAGGTGACCGACTTCGAATTTGTTCTTCAGATTCGAACTTGTCAGAATGTTCGAACTTGTTGAAATATCTATAAGTTCGAAGTCAGTCAAGTTCGAATAGATGGCTCAAATTTATTTAAGTTCAAATGCAGCTTAATAACCTCGAATTTGTGCAAGTTCGAATGTGTTGGACTTCGAACTTAATTAAGATCGAAGTTATGCAAATTCGACTTTAACAAATTTTATTTTATTTTAATTTCTAATTTTTTATTGGTGATTTTGTGTGCAGATATGGGTGATCGTGCTTTCTATAATACGCATAATATGGTCATGGCCGTGGATCTACAATTGCCAGAGGCCCAACCCTATCGTCAGATGATCGAACTCCTGACGCAGTCCAGAGTCTCGTATGCACTCACGCATAATTTGCAAATCACTTTGACTTATGTGAGGCAATTTTGGGAGCACCTTCAGGTCGATTTCTCAGTTACCCCTACTGTTTTCGGAAAACATATTGAGGCAAATCCTTCAATTGGGTACCGAGGAGTAAGAAGCAGGCCCAATAGATTTCCCTTTACCCATAAGGCAAGCAACATTTTTGGGAATGGGTTATGCGCAAGATATAACAAAGGCATCATATGTTAAAAGTGGATTAATTGGACAACGGAGGTATCTCGTGCATCTTATAATGGTGTGCTTCGCACCAAAGAAGGCAGGGTTCGACACTATGGTGTCAAAGCTGCAATCTGCTCTGATTGCACTGGTATATAACAAGAAGTTTATTTTTTCGGAGATGTTTTTTACGGAGTTCGTACACCAGATCACCGCTCTGGCAAGGAAACGATTCTTGATGTATCCCTGATTTGTCATGATGATAATCTGCCATTTTTTTCCGAATCTACCACCACTACCCGACAAAAGTGGTGTTGCTTTGATTGACAAGCTGTAAGGTCTTGACCCTACGGATCTATCTCGACGCGACACCGTCCAACGAGTGCGGAATCCTCGTTAGCGGCTTGACGGTAAGATCACACACACACGGAAACACGGAGACTACCACGGTGTTAGACGAACGACTACGAACGCCCCTACACGATGTTCTCTCCGAAACAACTCTATGGAAACTTTCAAGTTCGAGATCGCCCTTTTGCTTAATCGCTCTGAAATTCTGCAAAAGTATGATAATTAATCGAACTAACCCTTAATTATACTGACAGATTCGAGTTTGTCTTAGGACAAATTCGAATCAGGCCCAAGGCCCATTCGAATTTGTCCTCGTTGACAAATTTGAATTTACCTATAAATTCGAACTTCACATATTAAACTTATACTTGAACTAATGTTTTAACTTATGTTTGAATTTATCTTTGAACTTAATGTTTGAACTTCTAGTAATACATTACACCAAGTTCAAACATACAATCAACCAATTATCAAACACACATAAACACATATATGAAACACTATTCAATATTCGATACCAAGTTACTTGACTTACACAAAATGCTATCAAGACATAGACTGCTATCGTCACACAGAGTGTACTAATAGACTCCCCCTTGACGATAGCTTCTAACTATTCACATTTTGACTAAGTACTTGGTCTATATAGACTAATACATGGATATAGGCCTATATCTATACATATTCTTACTATATTCTGGAACTTCCTGGCTTCAGATATCCATCCTTCGTGGAAGAAGATAGGCTGATCATGTAGCTTCTTCAGGTCGTCCTTTGATAGATTTATTAAGTGCAGTGGATCATACCCTTTCAAAATAACTTTGTCTAGTGCCTCTTCCATCACAGCTTCGACAGTTTCATTATCGATATACCACCACTTCATGTTATTTAAAACATCTTGTGGCATCGATTTCAACGGCACCTTTTTCAAACATTTTACAGGTTTGTATACCATTCTGGCACATGGCCTACCTGTATGAGGTTCTATTCTTGATTCATCCTCCACTCTCTTTCCGGTCCTCGGCTTGAGCGTTTCAAATTTTCCTGACTGACCCTCTTTTCTTATAATCTTCGCAATCACTTCAGCATATGGGTCGTCACCAATATTGATCAACTCCTTCCAAGCTAACTCTTTCACTTCAACCTTCGGCAATGTATTAAAAACTCTAAGCGTCTGCCTTAGGTATTGAAGTCTATCTCTCCTTTTCAATATGAAATTCTGCAATTCTCTGTCAAAGAACCAGCTTATAATTCCTCCTGAGAGATTTTCTGAGCCCGGAACTCTCATTCTTTTCTTCATCTTTGGCTCTGTCTTCTTTTCTTCTTTCCTGAACCATAAATTCATCAATTCAGCCCTAGATGGCTCTTTCTCAGCTTCTTCAAGTTCAGAATCCGTTACCGAGGCTAGTTTGATCTCATCAATATCAATCACATTGTGATTGTCTTGGACATATAACTCCGTGATAGGTTGTGAATTTATAATTACTTCATTGACATTGTCGTCTTCATCCTCTATCACTTCGTCATCGGATCTCCAATCAACTATTTCCTTCGGCACGAATTCTCCTTCCTCCAACTCCTCTATCTCCTCCTCAAAATCGAACTCCATCACTTCTTCCTCAATATCCCTCAGAGCGTCTATCATCTCGCTCTCAACAGTCTTTGAGGGACTAGCTTCACCTCCTTTACAGCCTTCAGCTCCATATTGACTCGGCTCCCCCTGAACTTCGGCGTGTTGAGCAGCAGAAAAATCTACTGGCTCACTGTCTTTTGGTGCATCGGGATCATTGCCTTCATCATCTTCCCTTCTCAACTCATCAGTTTCCCTGTAACTAGTCTCCCCCTGAGCCTTTAGATTTTTTATTAATTGCTCAATGAGGGTCCTCATAGTGCAGATCTCTGCAGCCTGATCGGCGACGAACGTCTTCAATTCAAGATTTTCTTTATCGATATTTGCGTTATGTGCTTGAAGTTCGCCGACGGCTTTAGTAAGTTGAAATATTTGGACTTGCTGGAAATCTACCTTGCTTCTGAGCTCAGAAAACCTTTGATTTTCAATGAAGGTGGATGAGGTGGATGGAATGGATGTGATAGGTGACGGGATGATTGGTGGTGGAATTGATGATTGAACGGGTGGTGGTGGTGGTGATGGAATGGATGTTTGAGCAGATGGTGCTTCAGGCTAAGAGGCAGAAGCAGACGGAGCTCCTTGCATAAATCGATGCCTTTTGGCCCTCTGCCTAGGTACCAAAGGAGCTGTATCTTCAATCTCGAAATCAGAGTCATCCGAATCCCTAGATGCTCTCCTCTTCCCTACCTCTTGATCTATAACCACTATTCTGGATCCATATCTGCCTATACGGACAGCCGGATCTTCTATCTCTTCTGCTGCTGCTTCTTCAGCTACTTCTTCTACTTCAATCTCTTCAGCTTCTTCTGACTCAGATTCAGATGTGGTCACAGCTTGACCCTCTACCTCAGGTATGTATTCATCTATCTGGCGCAGAATATCTTCTTCATCAACTGGAGGTTCCAAAATATCTCCAACAAGCTTAGTAGTAATCTCTTCATTTGCATGCGAGCCTTGAGCCCAAATCTCTTCCAAAGTCTCCACCAGTGGATCAATTACGGGGGCTACTACTGAAGGGCCCGCAGCGTCGGTTGAAGGACCTGCTTCTACTGACTCCTGAACTCTGCTATTTGAAGGCCTTGTAGCCTGAGTTTGTCTAACTTGAGCTCGCTGCCTCCTTCTTGGTTGTTGCTGAGGCCTCTGCTGTTGCTGTTGTTGTTGCGGCTGCTGCTGTACTTGTACTTCTCCACCCCAGTTTGCACCTTCCAGGGCTTGAAAATCAGGATTTACCACAGCACCAAAAAGTGGTGCATCCACTGGTCTAACCAATTCACCCCTACGGGCATTACGGCTTGACAATCTGCAAAAATCCTCTTGTCAATCACGGCGACACTTTGAATTTCTGGAAATTGTGGCAGGTTTGGCAAAAAGTGTCTGATCAGCATCATAACGAACCTAGGGTACATCAAAAACCTTTCTCTTGCTGGAGCTGTTATTTGGTGAAGAAACTCCGCAAAGAACATTTCGGAGTAACTAAACCTTTGATTGTAGACCAATGCTATCATTGCCGATTGCATCTTCGACACTATGTAGTCAAAACCGGCTTTCTTTGGAGCGAAGCACACCATGAAGATATGTGCCAGATACCCCCATTGCCCAAGTAAACCACTTTTCATGTATGATGCCTTCGCCACATCAAGGCCATAGCCCATTCTTAAGAATGCTGCTTGCCTAACTTCCAACGGAAAGTCAATTGGCCCAGCTTCCTGCTCGGCGGTTCCCAACTGCAAAACCCTGCGCAACATGTCGGCGGAGAACACGAGAGGCTGTCCGGCGATCCTTGTCTGCAATATTGTCGGTGTTACTGTGCAGTCGACCTGCAGATGATCCTAAAATTGCCTAACGTAAGGCAGCACTATCTGTACATTGTGCGAAAGGGCATAAGACTCCCTTGAAGCAGCCAAAAAATCCACCATCTGACGAAATGCTTGAGCCTCAGGAAGCTCACGGTCTGGTGACACGACCATATTATGCTTTTGAATAAACGCTCTATCCCCCATATCTGCACAATAAAGTATACAATATATTAGTATGGACAAAATAAAAATAAACTTGTTTAAATTCAAATTTTTTTTATTTTGAACTTATGTAAGTTCAAAATCCAACACATATGAATTTCTACAAGTTTGACTTATCAATTATTCAAACATTTCGATTTTAACAGCAAATTCGAATAACATGTTCGAATTAACCTTAATTCGAGTTTAGTGATATATTTGAATTTAGTGACAAATTCGAACCTAAGAACAAACTCGAATGTCGGCATTTTAAAATCAAAAATCCAAGATTTAAACCATTTTAGACTTAGAAAATCACATCCATTAGTCCTAGTATGTTCTAAATGAATATAATTGCCACTTATTTGAAATTTCACCGGTTCAAACTTTGTGATTTTCAATCACAAAGTTCAAAACCCTTAAATCCTCAAATCTAGTCGATTTTGGCTCAAATTGAGTCTCAAACATCCTAAATCTTGTATAATGATGTTGATTATACCTAGATTTGGTACTATGCTCGAGTACAAACGGACAAAACTTCGACAAATAGTAGAAAACTTGAAGACGACAAACTCGAAGCAATAAACTCGAAATCACACAATATAAACTCGAAAGACTAAATTCGAAAGTAGGTGAATAATGAATGTTCACTGTTGACCTATTTATACTAACCACCTTCGAATATGTCTCCAAATTCGAATTTACTGCCAAATTCGAATGTAACATTCGACTTTGACTTAAACTCGAATTTAACTTGAAAATTTTGAAAATCTTTGAATTAAATTCAACTTTTTCAACTTTTCCAACTTTTTCGTGTAACAGAACAAACTATGCAAAATTTATTTACACTAAGCACAAGATTTTCACGCAATGTTTATTTATTCAACTAAGAATGTATCCTCAGTAACTATAACCCTTTTTCCTAAATAAAATAAAATAAGATGAAATAAAAATAAAAATAAAGTAAAACAAAATTAAATTAAAATTTTGAACAAAATTTAAACTTAAACTAATCTACAATATTTTTAAAAGTTACATCCTATACTTAACACTAACAGAATATTTTTGGCGAGAATAGTCAAAGAAAGGTTCAATCAGATAGCGATGTCAAATACGCATTTTCAGTATCTTACTTTCACACTTAGGAATTTTTGATTCCTTTGATTGTTTGTTGTGACATACATTTCTAACCGATTGTTGGTATTATTTTCCCTTTAAATATGTTACACTTCGGAATATCCCTTGGCCTTTTTTATTTATCAAGAAATTACCTTACGTGACTCATATTTAGACATACTTCTATGATCAAGGCATACACACAATGATTATAACTTTTTGGTATTGCAAACTCTCTTTAAAAGGCAAACGTCGGACACAGTTCTGTATTTACATACAACAGAGTGTCTTAGTTTGTCTTAAAGTTTATTTTAAGCTAGCAAGACAGCGGTGACAGGTCTGTACCGACGTACAACAAAGCGACTTATCTTGCTAACTCGAGTCAAACCAGAGGCAACAGGTCTGTACTTACGTACAACAGAGTTACTTAATTTGACTCTCAACTCAGTATCATGATTTTTCTATTCTTTTCTTTTCCTTAAGATGTATCTGATGTTGCTATACATCCCCAGAAAGTTTGCATACCTCATTTAGAATCAATGTCTGTATGTCTCTAACATAAAAATTAAGACCATTTGGCCATACATCTAAGTTAGTCACACGTCTGACTTTTTCTTGAATATTTTATTAGGCTTAAGACTCCCTATATGTATTATGCCTACCAACATATCAAACCAGATAATGTATAACACTTAGAATTTTAGGTGCATTATGTGTGAAAGCTCAACACTTAGAGATTGTAAAGACCGTGCTAAGTTTCGTCACTTTGAACCTATGTATCTAAGACTTAACTCATTTTCTGATATTCTCTTTTTCTTGAAATTTTTTATGGTTTTGTCTCTCTCTCTTTTTTTTTTTTTTTGTTTTTCATAAATAAGAGTAAGAAAATAAGATAACCTGCTAACTTACTATAAAAGGAAAATATCCTAAGCTGCTAAACTTACTATAAAAGGAAATAAAATCTACTAAGATCAATTTACTCTGGATTTCGCATTCCGTTTAGTTGAACTAAAAACTCAAAACGTGACTTATCAAAAGCTTTGGTAAATAAATCCGCATTATTATCATCCGTTGCAACTTTTACCAGCTTAATTAGGTTCTTTTCAGCACAATCACGAATAAAGTGGTGTCTTATGTCTATGTGTTTGGTTTTATTGTGTTTAACTGGATTATTTGTTATTGCAATAGTTGACTGGTTATCTATCCTAATAGGAGTATGAGTATAAGTCAAACCGTAATCCCGCAATTGTTGTTGTATCCACCAAAACCTGTGAACAGCAACTACCAGCAACAACATATTCGGCCTCGCACGTTGACACGACTACTGAAGTCTGTTTCTTGCATTGCCAGGAAACGAGTCTCCCTCCAAGGAACTGACAACCTCCAGTTGTTGACTTGCGATTCAAGCTGCATCCTCCATAGTCTGAATCTGTGAAAGCCTCCAATTCCAGATCACCATCCGCGTGATACCAAAGTCCCAGCTTCATTTTCGACTTGAGGTATCTCAGAATCTGGTTCACAGCTTTCATGTGCATCTCCTTTGGATTAGCTTGAAACCTAGCACAAATACACACAGCAAACATTATATCAAGTCTAGAAGCAGTTAAATACATGAGTGACCCAATCATGGCCCGATATAACGTCGGATCCACATCGGTATCACTTTCTGTACCCGGTCCGAGATTATGATTCACTTGAATCGGCGTGCTGAAGTGAGCTGTTAGCTTGGTTCCTTCCATGCCGAAGCGCTCTAAGATGTCGTGGACATACTTCGTCTGATGAATAAACATGCCCTCCTTCCTCTGTTCGACTTGCAAACCCAGAAAGAAGTTTAACTCACCCATCGCACTCATCTCAAACTTTGACGTCATCACCTTTTCAAAATCTGTGCATATCTGCTCGTCTGATGACCCAAAAATTATATCATCGACGTACACTTGTACCAGCATGAAATGTTCTCCTTTTTGCTTGACAAACAGCGTACTATCTATTCTCCCTCTTTCAAACCCGTTGTCTAAAAGATGGTTAGATAGAGTCTCGTACCACGCCCTCGGTGCTTGATGCAATCCATACAAAGCCTTTTCTAATCGATACACTCTGTCTGGATATTTCGGATCTGTAAACCTAGGCGGCTGTTCCACATAAACCAGTTCCTTCACTTTCTCATAAAGGAAAGCACTCTTAACATTTAGCTGATAAACTTTAAAACCTTTGAAGGAAGCAAAAGCCAGAAACAATCGAATTGCTTCCAACCTTGCCACTAGCGCGAACACTTCATTATAATCGATTCCTTCCTCTTGGTTGAATCCCTTTAACACGAGTCTTGCTTTGTTGCGAGTGACTATACCCCGATCATCTCTTTTGCACTTAAAAACCCATTTGGTTTCTATTGCAACTTCTCCTTGAGGTAACGGAACTAACTCCCACACTTCTAGTTTCTTAAAATGTGACAGTTCTTCCTGCATCGCTTCAACCCAAGAGTTGTCTTTTAGTGCCATTTGCACATTTTTCGGCTCTACTTGCGAGATGAAACATTAGTAGAGGCAAGTATGAAAGGGCTCGGAGTCATTGATCATCGACAACAACACTGTGTTGTTATTCAAACTAATCCTAGTCCTCACACCAGCATTAGGATTTTCTATGATACTCTCAATAGGATGATTCTTATTAATCATAGATGTCTCTATCTCGTCAACCCTAAGATTATCTCCCAAATTTGATCCTAACTCTCCTAACGGGGGAACGACTTCAGACTCCACATTTTCTTCCTCATGGACACTGTCTTCAAAGTTAGAATTTGTTGTCTGATTTTCGTCTGTAGGCACTTCAGAATCATTTTCTTCTTGAGATCTATCTTCAGTTGATGTAGGCTCGGATGTTGATGGAAAGGTGGTCGTCGGAAAACTTTGACCCTCGTCATTTACATTTAATGACGACAAATCCTGTTCGATTGTACCTGCATTTCCATCCAAAGGAATGTTAAGTGACAAAAACAATTTGTCAATCAAATATCCATTCCGGACTAGTTTGGGGTTCATGTGTATAACTTGTGACTTCAATGTTATACACAATTTCTACTGTACCATTTGATTTATTAGAAACCCTTTTATTTGGTGAATTAGGCACATAACCTAGGAAATAACCTTCGTCAGCCTTTTCACCAAATTTTGGTTGATGTTTTGTTTTCATTAACGTACATGGTACCCCAGAAGGTTCGAAGCCAGATAAATTTGGTGGCCTTTTATTTAAAACTTTATAACAGGTTTTGTTCAATGATTTGACAGTAAGGACCCGGTTTAAAACATGGCAAGCGGTATTCAATGCCTCCCCCCAAAACATGGTAGGAAGCTTTGAATCCGAAAGCATGATCCTTGCTACCTCAATCAAAGTCCCGTTTTTCCGTTTGGCCACCCCATTTTGTTGTGGCTCATAAGGTGCACTAAATTGATGCACTATGCCCTTTGATAGGCAATATACACCAATAACCGTGTTTTTAAATTCTGTTCCATTATCACTTCTGATACGCCTAACCCTCATTCCGTAAGAATTTTCCACTTGGTCTAAGAACCCGATGAGCTTGGCAGTCGTCTTGTCCTTTGTACCTAAAAAGAAAACCCAAGAAAAACGTGAGTAATCATCAGTAATAACTAAACAGTACCAACTACCACCTATACTCCTTTTGTTGATTGGTCCAAAGAGGTCCATATGCAACAAATCAAATGTGCCAGCTATTAAGTTCTGAGTCTTGGACTTGTGTGCCTTCTTGTGTTGTTTTCCTTTCTTACACGGTAGACACTTATCCTCGAACTGAAAACTCTTCATGGGAACTCCTTGCACCAATCCATTTTTCGTAATGTAGTTAATTTTCCTTAGGTGCAAGTGTGCCATGCGTCTGTGCCATAAAACTGATTCAGTCTCTGAAGCTTTTGATAGTAGACAAATTGGTCCCATCGAAAATTTCCGGCTTGTTCATGTCGAGCATGTACAGGTCATTCATCCTTGGAGCCCTCATCAATATCCATTCTTCAGGTACTTTGAAACCCGGTTTCAGCATTAACGCCCCAGTATCAGTGAAAAGTACTGAGTTCTTCTTATCACAGATTTGAAATACACTAATGAGATTGTGAACCAGTTTATCAACGTGATAAACATGATCCAATTTGATAGTCCCATTAGTGACCACTCTAGTATCGGTGATATTTCCTCCTTTATTGCCAGCGAATGATACAAATCCCCGATTCCCTCCCTTGAAGTCTGCGAGTAGACTTCTTTCCCCTGTCATGTGCCTGGAGCAACCACTGTCGATAAACCATTTGTTGTTTGGACCTGTAGTTATCTCCTGCACATGAAAGAAAATAGGTTAGTTATCACGGGGAACCCAAGCCATAACTCACTTGGTAATACCATTCTCGTCTACATACTTGAACTCTTTCAATTACCCATCTCTCCTTTCAGGTGACTTTGGTTTTTGAATTGGAGTCTATTGTGGTGCAGAGTGATTTAAGTTCACTCTCGGCCTTTGTGTAGGCATTTATTGTGGAGCTCCTGAATAGTTTCCATTATATGGATTTTCCGATTGATATCCCTGAGCTCTACCTGGTGTTTGATGACTTACAGGAGTGTGTGACATAACCGGAGTGTAAGCTCGGCTAGGTGTAGTACTCCTATAATTCTGATGCGGTGCTGACCTAGATTGATTAACGACTCTATTTGGGGAATTAGTCCCAATCACTTCTTTGGGTCTCCCTGACACAGGTGTTTGTTTCACAGCAGATTTATGTGTGGCTTGCCCAGTTTTCTCGGTATTTTGAGAACTACAAGAAGCAACATGCCCCCTTTCGTGACATCTAAAGCAAGACATTTTGTCAATCGACTTTTTATGTGTGCCCTTTGACTTAGGTGTCTCACTAGTGTCTGGTTCTTTTGTTTCAACTATAGCGACTGGTTCCTCCTCCTGATCATTAAAGTCAATTTTGTGTTGTCCTACAGGTCTATCACTAGAGGATGGCACAAATTTAACTTTCTTAATCTTGATATTATTAGCAGTCACCTTAGTTTCATTTTCCTTAGCAATTTCAGACACTGGTTCTGGTATTTCCTCTGATTCAACTGGTTTTTCAGTATTCTCCTGAGGTTGTGGTACATAATTATCATTGAAAGGTGGAGGACTCTCATGATACCAAAGACCTACAGGCTTCTTAGACTAACGTTGTGCATCTAAGATTTTCCCTAGGTTGAGTGATGAGTTCCTAAACTTTTCAAGTTTACTATTTACCTCAGCTACCTTTACCTTAGATTCTGCTAGCTCTACTTCTTTGGTTTTTAGCTCTTTGGTCAATGCCTTAACATGTTTGTACATCAGTTCTAATCTAACACACTGTTCACTAAGCTTGTCCTTTAGAACTACGACATCTTGTGCATCGGCCTTAAGCTTATCCCTAAGATCTTCCTTTATATCTACTAGGCTAGCATTGTCTGATTTTAATGATTCATTCTGAGCATATATATTTTGATGTGATTCAAGTACTAAATTTAACCTATCGTTAGACGTAGCACACAAAACACATAAATCATGAAAAAGAGAGAAATTCAGAATTACCTTGGTGTGATCAGATTCCACGTTGGCCATCTGTGAGGCGAACTCCAGTATTGTCTGATCTTCTGAATTTTCTACCAACATCGGACTACTTTCATTCTGATTGCTGTCCCCTGTCTTTTCCTCTGCTCCATCACTTCCGGTCTCGGTAACTTCAGCCATAAAGGCTCTAGCATTTGACTCTGGATGTGTACTCCAGTCATAAGTTCCATCAAGCTGTCTGTCTGATGTGACGTTGGATAACAGACCAGCTATATTCGTCTAACTGGATGAACTACCTGGCAGATATCTTCCTTGAGATTGATTCTGATACTGATTCTGGTAGTTTTCTACTTTCGGTCTCTGACACTCTCTAGCAAAGTGTCCTAACCCCTGACAGTTGTAACACTTAACCTTGGATTTATCAAACCCAATCTTATTGTTACTAACATTGAGGTTTCTGACCGTCCTCTTGATGAACCGTTTAACTCTCTGAGTTACCATGGCCAGTTGCCATTGCAAATCCATCTCTTCTAAATCATCAAGATCTACCTGATCGTAATTCTCATCCCAAAGCGCAGGATCGTTGATTTTGCCCTGAACACAATCGCCGTATGCGGCCACAAATGAAGCCAACAAATTCAGATGGTCTTCAGTTGATTTAGCGCTCATAGGCATCTTTGAATACCCTTGAGATGTAGATGACGGTGTAGCCTGATTCTGTTTTTCTTCTGGTCTAGCAAACCCTAAGAAAGCCCTACTTATTCAGGCTTCTGATTCAACCGGTGTCGATGTCTCTCCCGAGAAGAATGCTGTAGCCGTCTTCACATCGGTTGCCCCTGAGGATTTGGATTTCCCAAAGTACATGTCCGGATCTAGTCTCTGATACCACTTGTAAGGTCTTGACTCTATGGATCTATCTCGACGCGACACCGTCCAACGAGTGTGGAATGCTCGTTAGCGGCTTGACGGTAAGATCACACACACACGGAAACACGGAGACTACCATGGTGTTAGACGAACGACTACGAACGCCCTTACATGATGATTCTCTCCGAAACAACTCTCTGGAAACTTGCAAGTTCGAGATCACCCTTTTGCTTAATCGCTCTGAAATTCTGCAAAAGTCTGATAATTAATCGAATTAACCCTTAATTATACGGACAGATTCGAGTTTGTCTTAGGACAAATTCGCATCAGGCCCAAGGCCCATTCGAATTTGTCCTCATTGGCAAATTCGAATTACCTATAAATTCGAACTTCACATATTAAAGTTATACTTGAACTTATGTTTGATTAATTTATCTTTGAACTTTATGTTTGAACTTCTTGTAATACATTACACCAAGTTCAAACATACAATCAACCAATTATCAAACACACATAAACACATATATCAAACACTATTCAATATTCAATACCAAGTTACTTGACTTACACAAAATGCTATCAAAACATAGACTACTATCGTCACACAGAGTGTACTAACATAAGCGCATTTTTGCTGACTGCCAGACCCATAATGCTAGAAGGGCTGAGCAGGTCAGCCCTAAGGTGGCACCGTTGTTTGGTGCAGTAATAGATCCGGATTTTGATGCTCCGGAAGGAGAAGATTAGATTGGTGAAGCCCCACCCCAACAACAGCAGCTCAGCAAGAAGAACTCCGATTGCAAGAACCGTTCGCCGCTCCCAACCAGCCACTGAAGCTGCTGGACCATCCATTGAAGCTGCTGGGCCGTCAAGTTCGGCTCCACAATATGACCAACGGGAGCAAACGTTGCAGGAGATTTGGGCGCAAGGAACAGCTACAGAGCAAGATATTGTTGCAGAATTAGGTCAAGATATTTCAGAGAATCCAGCTGATTTACATGATATTTTCAAAGAGATAGATGAATATCAACCTTCTAATGCCGAGTTTGTAGACACAGAGGTTCATGTTGAAGAAGAAGATACTAGGGAACAGATTGAGGCTGAGGGTTACGTCGAGACCGCCTCCGAGTCTGAATCCGAATCTAGTTCTGAGGGGACAGAGGGTGAAGATCCGGCTGTCACAATCGGCAGATATGGATCTAGAGTAGTTGTTAGCCGAAGGAAAATGACAAGGCCAGCAATTCGTGATGAAGAGGCCGAAGACTCCGAGTTTGAATTAGAAGAAGAAGCTCAAGTTGCTCCTAGACATAGAGCAAAGAGGCATCGATTCATGCAGGGAGCTCCATCCACTTCTGCTTCCCCATCTTTGTTACCTGCAGCTCAATCTACATCCGCCTCCATTCCATTCCATCCACCTCGACTTCAATCATCGAAAGCCACCGATTTATAGAGTTAAAGGGAAAAGTGAACTTTCAAACAGTCCAAATATACCAGCTCTCAACAGCCGTTAAAGAGTTGCAACAACATAATGCGTGTTTGGATCAAGGAAATGCCAATTTACAGACAATTGTGGCAGATCAACAAGCAGAGCTGAGGACTCAACAAGCACAAATTATGACTATGCAGACCCTAATTGAGTAGATAATGAAAGATCTCCAAGCTCAGGGGGAGAGCAGCTGCAAGAGTGATGAATTGAGGAGAGTCAGAAGAGATGATGAAGAAGGCGATGATCCAGGCGCACAGAAAGAAAGTGAGCTAGCAGATCTTTCTCAAAAGACTGCTCAGCAAGCAATTGTTCAGGGGGAGCCTGGTTCTTCAAGCATTGGAAGAGGTGAATCTCGAGAAAAAGTCAAGGCTCCAGAGGCAACAGAGCTAGTTGATCAGGAGATAATCGGAGCCTTGGCCGATCTTGAAAATGAAGAGGTAATGTTTGACTTTGAGGATGAGATAGAAGGCCTTGAAGAATAGGAATTCGTCCCAAAAGACGTTGCAGATTGGAAATCTAATGACGAGGTCTTGGTTGATGAAGAAGATGAAGCGAATGAGATCATCATCCAAGAAAACCATATCACAGATACATACACTACAGCTGAACAGAATTTGATAGACATTGATCCGTTTAAGGATGCTCTTAATGTTGAATCAGAAAGTGAGGAGCCTGAAAGGGAACTCACAAATGAAGAGAAAAGAAAGCTGTGGTTTAGAAAGGAAGAGAAAAGGACTGAGTTAGCTGTGAAGAAGAAGATGAGATTTCCTAGTCCAGGAAAGTTGTCTGGAGGCATTCTTAGTTGGTTTTTCGATAGTGAGCTACAGCTCTTTGGGCTAAAGAGACGAGATGGGCTGCAGTATCTGAGGAGAACGTTGAAAGTCTTTAATATACTGCCTAAATGCGATGTGAAAGAGCTGGCGTGGATGAATCTGATTAACCTAGGAGATGACCCTTATGTTGAAGTTGTTGCTAATGTTATAAGAATGGAGGGTAGATCTGGAAGGTTTGAAAGGCTGAAGCCAAGATCGGGTAAGAGAGTAGAAGACGAGACTAGAATAGATCCTCATACTGGGAAACCATGGGCTAAGATGATTTACAAACCAGTCTGATGCTTAATGAAAGTTTCGTTGAAGACTATGCCACAGGACGTTCTTATAAACATGAAGTGGTGGTTTGTCGACAACGAAACAGCTGAGGCAGTAATGGAGGACCATGAGGTCAAAGTGATTTTTAAAGTATATGACCCTCTACATCTTGTAAACCTATCTCAGAGCGACCTGCAGAAACTTCATGAACAACCTATCTATTTCCATGAAGGTTGGAGATCAGAAGGAAGTATCAAAATGTAGTCAAGGTTTGTATAAAGAAGGGTTAGTATGCTGGTAGTATTTTGAATAGGCATAGTACTTAGACAAAGTAAATATCTAGTTAGAAGTTATCATCAAGGGGGAGTCTGTTAGTGCATCCTGTGTGACGATAGCAGTCTAAGTGTAGATAATCTTTTGTAATAGTTCAAGTCTTCATAATTGCACGTTAATTCATATGTTTGATATTGGTTGTACATATGTTTGACCTTGTTTGTGATTGATGTTTACATAAGTTCGAAGATAAGTTCAAACATAAGTTCAAACATAAGTTCTAGAACAAGTTCAAACACGAGTTCTTGAATAAGTTGAAAGCCAAGATTCGAACTTAATGGTGGACAAGTTCGTGGGCTTGGGCCTTCTCGAACTTGTCCAGGCTAAGTTCAAAATTAATGGTTATAATCAAGGGTTAATTAGTTTTGATTAAGGATCTTTGTAGAAATCAGTGATCGAGGCGATTACGAACTTGTGAGTGTTTGAAGAGTATTTTCAGAGTGTTCTTGGAGAGAATCACGTGTCGGGACGTTCGTGTTTCCGTCTATCATCGTGTTGGTCTCCGTGTTTCATGTGTGTGATCAATCCGTTAAGCCCCCAACGAGGATTCCACACTCGTTGGACGGTGTTGCGTCAAGATTGGATCTGTAGGTAGGTGACCTTACAGTGTTCATCAAGTTTGTTGACAATTATGTTAACTGATTATAGTTTCAAATAAGAAACCCATCAAGTAATGTTTAAATTGGTATTTCTTTATTCAATTTTCACCTGTTGAAATCCATTTGATTTGATTTTGGTTTATTTTTCTTGTTGTTTGTTAGGGTTTGAATGTTTTAAAGGATTATAAATAAATAAATTTTATAAATTAAATAGTAATCACTAACGATAGTAATAATATTATTATATAAATTTTTAAAAGATAAATATTAATAGAAAATTAAAAACTAAAATTTTAATATAAAATTTCTTAAGCAATTTGAAACTAAAATTGGGTTTATTTTTTGGTGTTTATAAAATCTTGAAAAAACTTAAAAATAAAATTAATTGATTTTAATTTGGTATATTACTGTTATTGATACAAATATGAAAATATATATTTGATTTCATTGAATTACCGGTTCTCGGAATTTTAATTTGTAGTTTAAGAGGATAGTGGCCAAACCAATTAAATCTTGGATGTTCGAGTGGTTTTTTCAATAAAAAAACGTCATGTAACTGCCACGTCACCAAATCACGTATGATAACAGGATAAGATTTTCGATTAAATCTTAGTGTTTTGATCGATTGGAAAAAAAATTGAGTGGTTAAACCGAAAAAATCAGAAAAGTTCGGATGGTTTTTTCGATAATTACCCGAATATTAATTACAAATTAAATTCATAAATTTAGGCCATTTAGTTCGTTATATATATGTGTAATTCAAACATGATTAATAACAGCCAGCTATAATAAAGACGAAAATCAAAATACCACCATTAATCGTTGAAAACCACCTGTTTGTCATTTCGTTATATATGTGTAATTCAAACATGATTGATAACCACCGGCTAGAAAAAAACCAAAAATCAAACTATATGTTTAATAAAATATTAGTTGAAGAAGTGAGTATTTTAACAAAATTATGTTACTTGTTTAAACGTTTGTGAAAATTTTTAGAAGATATATACTCATTATTTTACAATGTGTATCACAGTTTGTATTGATGTCTGGAGGCAATGATACTATGGGTAAAGTCACTTTATTAAATGTAGATATACAAAAAGGTATGTAAATTAAATATAATGAAAGACGTGTATATTTTATTATATTGGTATGTAGTTTAATTGTTTAAGTACATGATGCATATTTTCTAAAATTTACTGAAAATCATAGAAAGAATAATAAAGAGTATTATGAACGACAAAAGTTAAAAAAAAATGTTAATGGTGATGTATCCCAAGTTGATATAGAGAAAGGTATGTGAAATACATAAAATGAGTATCATATTTTTTACTGTATTTATTATAATCATAAAACGAGTTATCGGTTACCTAATATTATTTCAGAAAAGCAAAAAGAATACAACTGACAATATTATGCACGACAAAAAGAGAAGACCAAGGAAAGAAAAAAATCTAATGATGAAGGAAGTAGTAAATCTACGCGACTGATGACAAGTATAACGATGGCAGAATCAACTAAAATGGATACGGATACACCACAAAGGGTACCATTAGGAATATTACGACATCAAGATATAAATATTTCTTCATATTTTGCAGAGAATAGTGAAACTATGGCAATGATTTTCGATGTGCATAAAACACCACATTCACTTGATGCGATAACTGGAAACAAAGAAAATGTTACATCATATCAAACACCAGTTTTACAAAAATGAGATAGACATTATCAAGGAACATCATATGAAAGTACCAGAAAGGACATTGGATCGTTGAACAACTCAAGTAGAGAAGGAATAAGCCAAACGTGTTTAGAGTTGACACATGAAAATCTCAATGGTAAAAATTGCACAGTTTATATAGTTTTTGGTTATATGAAATTTCATTTTTTATTATGATCTTGATAATTGTTTCCGATCTAATACAGTCAACTGAAATGCATGTGCTAACCTACTACCTCTCTTTAATGAAGTAGACGTTCAAGTTTCAATAGGTTAGTTGTATAATTTAATTATCAACATTATGATCAATAGAACTTTCCCATTAGTTTTGTGTAAACATAATTTATTTATTTATAATGAAACTTTTACAATCAATGGAATGGATTTAGGATGATCAACTGAGGTCAATGATAACCCAATGATACGAGATGAGATCCACAATCAGGATCCATATGATTTTGTTTACGATGGTATCCCTTAAGAGCATCGTGTCTTGAAGGTGCAAAATTCGTGTGTTCATTGTGGAGCAAAACGCGTACAGTTTGAATTCCGTACCTTTTGTTGCATGAGTGGAAAGACAGTGTTGGCACATTCAACTATTCCTCAATAGTTATACCATATCTTTACCTCACAATCTGAATTAGGTGAAATATTCATAAACAATATACGTGCGTACAACACAAACTTTTCCTTCACGTCAATGTGTGTAACTTTAGATGATTCAACAGCTAATATGACATCTGAAGTATATACTTTTCGTGCGCATGGAGGAATATATCATAAAATCGATCATTTAGTTCTGCGGGATGGAAAACCTAGATAGTTACAGTTATATTTTTATGATTCTGAATCTGATCATTTACATAGACTACAATGGTCAAATCTTGATAGACGCATCATTCAAATATTGACCCGTGTTCTTTCTACAAACCCGTATGTGAGAACATTTTGAAGCCTTGATGAGCTGGGACACCTCAACAACTACATGGTCTCCTTGATTGCGTCGGTGGAACTTGACCAGAGGGTGTACATCCGACCGACTACATTTGACGTTTGAATATAAGAACTTCAATTTTATTTGTTCAATACAAAATGTATCGTACACCATGTTAAGCCCTGTATTTATATAGGTTGCTGGTATTTGGATCGAAGGCAATGACAATATAACTGCATACAAGAGAAGTATTGTTTTGTATGGAAGGCCTAATCATAGTCAAAAAATTCAACCTTAATTTAGTTGTTACGATCCATTGTCAAATCCGATGTTCTTCCCTAATGGCGAATCTAGATGGCATTCTAATATACCAAGACATGGAGTATCTATTGATGATATCATCAATGACGGTGAACACATCGATGAAGATTTAGAAGGTATGATCGTTATCATAAGTTATATAATTAATAAAGTTATCACATGTTATGACATATGTACATATAGAAATATTTAGAATTTTTAAATAACAAATTATGCAGAGGCTAACGTAAGAAGAGGTAGGAATACTGTTACTATGAGAGAATACTATTATTACAAATTTCAGATACGCTCAAATGAGAATGTGCTTTTGTTTGGGGGAAGATTGTTACAACAGTGTGTTGTAGATACATATATCAAGATTGAGACTTCGAGGTCGCTTTTTTGTCAACTAAATTAGTCAAAAATTAGAGCAGAACTCTACCAAGGTGTTGTGGATTGCATGAATGCTGGTGAGGTCCAACTAAGTAGAGTTAGACAACGAGTTGTGTTGCCTGCCAGCTACATTGGAGCTCCACGCGACATGCGGCGTAGATTTTTAGATGCGAAGACTTTGGTTGAAGATGACGGGAAGCCTGATATTTTCCTTACTATGACATGTAAACCAAAGTGGCCTGTGAGATTGATGATGAGCTCTTTCCTGGCCAGTCTACACAAGATCGACTGGATCTTTTTACGAGAGTTTTTCGTGCCAAATTAGAAGATTTCAAGAAACAACTCTTCAAAAAACACATCATTGGCGTAGTCAAGACATACGTTTATGTGGTTGAGTTTCAAAAGCGTGATCTACCGCATGCACACTTTCTCTTAATAATGAGATCGTATCACAGGATGACTAATCAGGACCATTACGATAAGATAGTTTGTGCAGAAATTCTGAACCCGATAAAGTACCCAGAATTGCAACAGTTAGTCGCCAAGCACATGATGCATGGTCCCTGCGGTTGTTTACGACCATCCAGCCCGTGTATGCAGAACGAAAAAAGAAGATGTCGCTCTGATTACCCCAAGAAATTTAATGAGATCATAGCACAGGGAGATGATTCATATCCGTTATATTGAAGGAGAAATAATGGAATGAAGGTGAATGTACGTGGTAGTACTTTAGACAATAGATGGGTGATACCGTATAATCCAAAGCTTTTGATGATGTTCAATTGTAAGATCAATTGACGCTTGTTCAAGTATAAAATCTGTGAAATATGTTATTAAATATGTCTACAAAGGTCATGACAAGCAGTCGATCCATATTGATCCAGACGGAGAAAAAGGAGTTATCAATGAGATACAAATGTTTCAAGACGCACGTTATGTCTCCCCCCTGAAGCAATGTGGCGGACTTTTAGGATTCCACTTTCTCAAATTCTCCCTTACGTGATGTCACACCCCATCACCCCAGTTGGCAACGAAGCGTGACGTCGCGAAAGCATAGTCATAATCAAGTGAACGACCACTATATGGACGTTTTTCAAAATACAATAATATAACTTCAAACATAGCCCGAATAAAATAAAGAGTAGTTCACAAGTTACAGAGATTTAAAAACATAATTAAATTATCAACAAATGATGAAACAAATCTTCGAGTTTTGAAAATGATGCAACTCCAAAATGAACGGAAGCCTTGGAACGCTTCCGATGTTGTGCACGTGCCTTAATTACCTGAAAATACACGCTAAAATACGTCAATAAAATTGTTGGTGAGTTCATAGGTTTACACGTAAATTTGACTTGTATGGACATCAACGGTTGAGTTTGAATTTATAAAATCATAAATTTCATGTTATGTATTACATATAACCATCATGCAACCGAAACTTATTTATGAGTTGCCCTGTGCAGTATTCCCCAATATAATACTGTCATGTTAAATATATACATATATGCACCCATTAGCAGTTAGAGCGACCAACCTAGGTGGGGAACATTAATTCTGATAGATCTATCCATAATATATTGGTGCTTACATAAAATGTAAGGAACGATCCATGGTCTGAGGGCTGATAGAACCGCATGTGTAATACATAAAAGAAATAAAGCAATCTCTGTGTCCATATGAAAATGTAGCATGTATTTCCACCCCAAAACGTAATAGTGTGAAAATAGGGGCTATGAAGACTCACCGTAAATTGATGGCAAAAGGAGTGTAAAAACGTAGATTTTTGTTGATGACTTGAGATGAGACTTGAGGTGTTTAACCGAGTCCTAGATGATATTAGGGACTTCAAAACTCCCATATATGATAATATGCATGCATAAAGGTTTTTAGGTTTTAAATCACACAACTTAACAAGTTTATAAATAAAACCCACTTAAAACGTCAAGTTTATATATATATATATATATATATATATATATATATATATATATATATATATATATATATATATATATATATATATATATAAAATTTTCATGTTTTTTAAAGGTTTTTCGGCCTACTTTGAGGCTGTTTGACCAAGCTCCAAAACGTTTTGGGCTTTAGTTTTCGTAGTCGTAAAACTACTAAGTACAAAGAACATTTCAAGTTAAGAACGACCATTTTTTGAGATGTTTAGGTTAGAGAAAAGGCTCGTTATAATCACTATGTTGGCCATTTTTGAGCTGTTAAACCTTTCGGTTCCCAAATAATATTTGAGGGTTGAAAACTCCATATTAAATTATGAAAACCTCCAGATATTTAGTTAAGTCATAGATATAACTTTGAAAATAAGAAGCAACTCATTTTGTTAAGTTTTGAATTAGTTATGATTTTTCAAAGTCGATGTAATATTTCTGCCGAAAATCTGAATTTCATAACCTTGAAACAACCTGTGATTCCTGTTGTTTATTCAAAAATCACATGTATAAAAGGCTACGAAACACTATTACATAACTCTTTTTCATATTATTCATACTTATACAATGTTTTTATATATTTATAAACACATTTGAATAAACAAACTTTAGAAACAAAACTAGTGATTTATAAACTTGAGTTTTTATGAAACTTGTTGTTGTTGGTGATTATATATATTATGCAAGACTTATATAGACATAAATATAAGATGTTATAAGTTAGTAGTTACTTACTTTGATGTATTTGAAGAATGCAAATGAGTAGGAGATTTGATCTTGAACTACTTGCACACCAAAATTACTTAAATTCTTGAAGAACAAATAACTTTTGTGTTCTTGAGAGGCCTTGGCTGATTTTTAAAAGAGAGAAAGGAGAGGATTTTTTATCTTTCAAGGTGTGAATGAAATGAGAAAATGAGTCCCCTATTTATAGAAGAGGATTGGTCTTGCAAATGATGAAAGAAAAAAAAGTGATGTTTAATACTTTACCAACATGTTGGAAAAGTAGAAAAAATGTTGAATTCTTTTCAATATTTATAATGAAAGTCAAAGGGGACCCAAAAGTGTGTTCCCTTTTGTGTTGGCCGATTTTTATGGTTTAAGAATGGTGTATTTTGCTTTTTATTTCTTGTATAAAAGTATTTCAATGTATTCCTTGTGTATTTTCCTTTTTATGTAATTTATAAATACATATAAATGCATTAATTTAATGAATTGTTTTAGTCTTGCATAATTAATGTTAAGTAAGTTTGTTAATGCATAATTATTGTTAATAATCTTAATTTAATTATGTACGTAGTTGAATTAATCCATCATATCACAAATCGATTGGATTAATTAATTTGACGATTCATCGCACCGATGAAACTGTTTCTAATGACTTGAATTTCCTTATGAACTCTGTTAATCACCTTGATTAATTGTTAATGATCACTGATTAGGTTATAACTTGCTAATAACTACTGATTAGGTCATAGTTTCTAACCTGGTTTAGTGCCGGATGTTATAGTCTCCCGCTATTAAGGAAATTTCGTCCCGAAATTAGCTAGCATTCTTCACTGTTTGTGCACTTGAGAACAAATGGGGGTATTTCTCCCGAAACTGATCTTCGCGTTTCCATGTAAACTCAGGACCACGCTTAGAGTTCCATCTGACTTTTATTATCTGAATTTGGCTGTGCTTTAGTTTCTTGACTTCTCGGTCCATTATTTCTACAGCTTGTTCAATGAAGTTCAAGTTATCATCTAGCTCCAGTTCGTCCATGGGTATGACGAGTGTTTTGTCAGACAAGCATTTCTTTAGGTTGGACACGTGGAAGGTATTATGTACATTACTTAGCTCCAGGGGCAGGTCAAGTCGGTAGGCTACCGGGCCAATTCATTTGGAAATCTTGAATGGTCTGATATAATGACGATTGAGTTTTCCTCGTTTCCTAAAGCGGATTACGCCTTTCCAAGGTGAGACTTCCAGCATTACTTGATCTCCCTCCTGGAATTCCAAATCCTTCCATCTAACATCTACATAGCTTTTCTGCCGATCACGTGCGATCTTTAATCGGTTCTGAATCTGTATTATCTTTTTGGTAGTCTCGTGAATAATCTTAGGGCCAGTAATTTAGCTATCCCCTACTTCAGCCAACAAATCGGTGATCGACGCTTTCGCCCATAAAGTGCCTCAAACGGAGCAACTTTAAAGCTCGAGTGATAGATATTGTTGTAGGAGAACTCAACTAACGACAGATGTCTATCCCATCTTTTTCCTAAGTCAATCACACATGCCCTTAGCATATCCTCTAACGTCTGAATGGTCCTTTCACTTTGACTGTCGGTTTGCAGATGGTAAGCTGTACTCGTATCTAAGCGTGTACCCAAAGCCTCTTGCAATGATTGCCAAAACCTTGATGTGAACCGGCTGTTTCTATCTGATATAATTGATACGGGAACTCCATGCCTTGATACAACTTCTTTAAGATAGATTCGTGTTAACTTATCTATCTTATCAGTCTCCTTGATTGGCAAGAAGTGTGTAGTCTTTGTGAGTCTATCCACAATCACCCAAATGGTGTCATAACCACCAGAAGTTTTCGACAACTTTGTGATGAAGTCCATGATTATTTTCTCCCACTTCCACTGGGGTATTTCTGGTTGAACCAACAATCCTGATGGTTTCTGGTGCTAAGCCTTGACTTTCAAACACGTTAAGCACTTGCTGACGTATGTAGCAATGTCAACCTTCATGTTTGGCCACCAGTATAGGTCCTTCAAGTCGTGATACATCTTATCTGATCCTGGGTGAATAGCATATCCTGTCTTATGCCCTTCATCCATGACCAGCTTCCACAACCCTTCGTACTTCGGTAGCCAAATCCGGTTCATGAAGTATCAGCATCCATCAGTTTTGATTTCAAGCTGTTTATCCATTCCTCTCAAGGCTTCATCCAGCAGGTTTCCCTCCTTGACTGCTTCCTTCTGTGCTTCGAGAATCTGAGAGTTCAAGTTTGAATGTATAGTCATGAACAAAGCTTGGACCCTCAAAGGCTTAATCCGCTCTTTTCGGCTTAAGGCATCAGCTACAACGTGTTCCTTGCCTGGATGATAACGGATCTCGCAGTCGTAATCGCTAAGCAGCTCAACGCGGCGTCGTTGCCTCATGTTTAACTTGTTCTGGTTCAGAATATGTTAAAGGCTCTTGTGGTCTGTAAACACCGTGCACTTTGTACCGTAAAGGTAGTACCCCCATATCTTGAGAGCAAATACCACAGCTCCAAGCTCCAGGTCATGAGTCGTGTAGTTTACCTCATGAACTTTAAGTTGTCGCGATACATAAGCGATAACCTTGTCTCATTGCATTAAGACACAACCCAATCCATTGTTTGAGGAATCGCAGTAAACCACAAAATCTTCTGTACCTTCCGGTAAGGACAGAATAGGTGCACTACATAGCCTTTGCTTTAACAGTCAGAATGTCGTTTCCTGATCTTCATCGCAGGTGTAGTTCACATCTTTTCGAGTCAATTTCGTTAGGGAACCAGCTATCTTCGAGAAGTTTTTCAATAAATCGCCTATAATAACCGACAAGACCTAAGAACTGAAGGATTTCTGTGGGAGTTCTAGGAGTTTCCCAGTTTTTAATGGCATGGATTATTAATGGATCTACTTGTATTCACTGGCTGTTAATCACATGCCCAAGGCATTTTACTTCTCGCAGCCAAAAATCACACTTGGAAAATTTGGCGTATAGTTGTTCTTTCTCTAGAAGCTCCAAAATTAACTTCAGATGCTGCTCATGCTCTTCTTTGCTCCGGGAGTAGATAAGGATGTCAACTATGAAGACAATAACGAATTTGTGTAGATAGGGTTTGCATACACGATTCATGAGATCCATGAATACTGCTGGTGCATTGGTCAAACCAAATGGCATCACCAGAAACTCGTAATGACCATAACGAGTTCTGAAAGCTGTTTTTGGAATATCCTCCTCCCGCACTTTAACTTAATGATATCCAGACTACAAATCAATATTAGAGTAGTAACTGGATCCTTGAAGCTGATCGAATAGGTCGTCGATTCTGGGGAGAGGGTACCGGTTTTTGATCGTGAACTTGTTCAGCTCTCAGTAATCGATACACATCCTAAAGGATCCGTCCTTCTTTACAAATAAGACCAGAGCTTCCCAAGGTAAAACTTGGTCGGATGAATCCTTTATCCAACAGTTCTTGAAGCTGACTGGATAATTCTTGCATCTCTGACGTTGCCAATCGGTGCTCGTGCCACAGGTGCGGCTCTAGGCACTAAGTCAATCTGAAATGCTACTTTCCTAGCTGGTGGAAGTCCAGGCAAGTCTTCAGGAAAGACTTTTGGGTAGTCACGAACTACCGAGATTTCTTTAAGTCACTTCTCCTTTGACTCCTTTTCCACTACTTGAACTAATACTGCTTGACAACCTCTTCGAAGGCACTTCAGCGTTCTCAAACCAGAGATGACGTTCAACTGGCGATTCTTTCTTTATCCTTGGACTGTTAGGACTTTCTTTTTCTTAAGTGGTATTCTTACGACCTTCTTACCATATAGGATTTTGCATGGTTGTCTGACATCCAATCCATACCAACAACTACGTCGAAGCTTCCGAGTTCGATAGGCATCAGGTTTATCTTAAAGGGATGATCTGCTAATTTTAGTGTGCACTCCTTAATTATACTATTTGCTTCAATCAACTTTCCGTCAGCTAATTGTATGACATAAGCATTGCCTAATAGGGAAAGAGTGGCATTCAGTTTTTCACTAAACATAGCAGATATAAAACTTCTATCAGCCCTAGTATCAAACAACACATAAGCATACATATCATTAGGAAGGAACGTACCCGTTACTACGTTGGGATCTTGACGAGCATCACCGGCTCCCAACACAAGGGCTATCCCTTGAGCTCCACCACAATTTCTTAATTTTTGGCAGTCATTCTTGAAGTGCCCTGCAATCCCACATTCAAAGGAATTTTTTGTGTGCCGCTGTTGTTTCCGTTTGCGTTATACTTACAATCCAGAGTCAGATCACCAAGTTTCTTACATTTCCCGTAAGGGGTTGGGCAGTGACCTACATGGTGGTAGGTGCATCAGTTACACGACGGTTTTTTGCCGGTATAGCCCTTCCTTGGCTCAGCCCCGGCAACGAATGCCTTGATGGTTTCATGCTTTTTGGACTGTGAGCCCGAACCATTCCCTGATTTGTCCTCCTACTTAAAGTATCGAGGCTTACAGCTTAGAAACCCCTTAATACCACACCCCTTCTGGCTGGTGTCGGTACCTCCCATAATGCGGCTTGCTCCTCCGTCACAATTTGCAGTGCTATTCCGGTTGGTCTCATAGGTGGCTATAGCAGCTGCCACTCGTCGAGCATTGAGTTGCTCGATCTCAGCTGTGTTCCTGGCTCTTTTCGGCGGCATTATCTTAAAGTTTAAAGAAAAGAGCATAGTGTGAGAAGTTGAGTCTTAAAGGTTCGAATTTTCTTAAGGCATACAGTTTTATAACATTAAACACCGATTAATACTTAAACTTAATTTTTCATGAATAAAGGGCTTGATACATAATTTCTTACATAGGGGTTAGGTTGTTACTCGGAAAATTTCAATTCCTATTCTAACTTAAACACTTACACTCATAGTTCTTACAATTACAATGATAGAAAAGCACTAAGTGTGGGAGTGATCGGGGGTCTCTCCCTGCTCCAGGGCATTGAGGCGTTGTGTCAGCGCCTCGTTGCGTGCCTTGTAGTCGACTACTCTCTGACGAAGTTCCTCCAGTCCGTCTTGTTATATAGTTAATATGTGTTGGTTGGCCCAGTAAATAATTGTATTCTTCATTTCTTCACGCTCGATCCTCGAAGTGATCTCCCCGATGTACTGGTTGAGTAGCCGGATCTGGAGATCGTTCCAGGTGGCTCTTGCCACTAGTAAGGGCATTGTCTGGTCTGCAGGCTCTTGGGTGAGTGGTGGGGTTGGTGCGGAGGATGGTCCTCCGACCTCGAACTGGGAGGGGATTCCCTCCTATCGTCTCCACTCTCGGAGGGTCTCGGGCACCCAGCCCCATCTACGAGCGTCTACCCGTCGCTACTGTGGTGGGCTTGGCTGAGGAGTCGGGACTGGGATAGACTGCCGTCTCGACATCATCACCCTCTTTCGGGGTGTGAACAACATACGCGGGCCATTGGGTGGGGTCGATATGGTTTATACGATGGAACCTCGCAGTGCTATGGGGTGTAGGAGGGGGCCACTAGGGTTGGTGGGTCCTCTCCGGATGGTTCTCCCCATCCGCTGGAGGGTTCGTCTTCCTCGCATGGGTTCTTCCTCAGACTCCTCCATCGGGTCTTCTTCTTCGGAGCGGTCTTCCTCCTCTGAAGGGTCCTCTTCCTCGGATGGGTCCTGTTCTATTAACACCTTCGTGACCTCCGGGCTCATAGTGGTGTACTCATCTTCGGAGTCAGATAGGTGTAGTTATAGTCTAGGTTACTAATGCAACCTACTTCACTATAACTATGGCATTGATACCAATCTGTCACACCCCGTTACCCCGGTTGGCAACAAAGCGTTATGTCGCGGAAGCATAGTCATAATCAAGTGAACGACCACTATATGAACGTTTTTCAAAATACGTTAATATAACTTCAAAATATGAAATTGTTTTACATAGCCCGAAAAAAAGAGTACTTCGCAAGTTACATAGATTTAAATACATAATTAAATTATCAAAAAATGATGAAATAAATCTCCGAGTTTTGAAAATGATGCAACTCCAAAATGAACAGAAGCCTTGGAATGCTTCCGATGTTGTGCACGTCCCTTAATTACCTGAAAATACAAGCTAAAATACGACAACAAAATTGCTGGTGAGTTCATAGGTTTACACGTAAATTTGACTTGCATGGACATCAACAGTTGAGTTTTAATTTATAAAGTCATTAATTCCATG
Organism: Centrapalus pauciflorus; assembly: GCA_020465985.1. Classification (NCBI taxonomy): domain Eukaryota; kingdom Viridiplantae; phylum Streptophyta; class Magnoliopsida; order Asterales; family Asteraceae; genus Centrapalus; species Centrapalus pauciflorus. The sequence continues at coordinate 100,555 of JAANYP010001869.1, read as the reverse complement.
TTACGTATTACATAAAACCATCATGCAACCGAAACTTAATTATGAGTTGCCCTGTGCAGTATTCCCCAATGTAATACCGTAATGTTGAATATATATATATATATATATATATATATATATATATATATATATATATATATATATATATATGCACCTCTTAGCAGTTGGAGCAACCAAGTTAGGTGGGGGACATTATACCCGATAGATCTATCCATAATATATTCGTGCTTACATAAAATTTAACTAACGGTCCATCATCTGAAGGCTGAAGGAACCACATGTGTCACACCCCGCAATAGCGGAAACACGGAATGTAACAGTGATGTGATCATCGCATAAGTATAGAAACATACCATTCATGGAAATAGTTCCAAAACATTCAAACCAAACCAAATAAAAGTAAATTGTTTAAGTTTGCAACCATAACCGTTAACAAAATGTCCATATCCCAAAATACAAGGTTTCATAAGCACACTACTTCAATGCTAGCACACGCGTTATGAGGGATCACTTACTGATGATTTCCTGAAAAGCATGCCATAAAATACGGGTCAACTATTGAAAATAGTTGGTGAGTACACAGGTTTTGTATGAGATACGCAATTTCTAACGAAATTATATTTGCAATATGTCATGGTTGTTTAATATTTGTCTTTGCCGCAGAAGGTAATGTATATGTAATGAGCCACTACTCAAACCTAGAATGTTGACTTGCATGCCATGATGTGAAATCACATGAATGTATCTATGATAATTATGCACTCACTAGTACATCATGAGTGGGTGGTCAACCAAATATCGATATCCATAAAAATCATCCGGCTCATCAAAATGAGTTAACTGAGTAATGTTTCGTCCTGTGGCCTTATACAATGTATAATTTGTCTACTCATACAAAACTACAATTGTATACATACCAATGTGCCAAAATAAGTGAACAAATATATGAGTTCATATGTATCAAGAATGATAAAACCACCATATTGCTTAAAATGTATCATGCTTTTCACCCCAAAACGTTAATAATAGTAAAAAAGGGGCCTTGAATAATCACAATAGTCCAAGTAGGTATTTGCTCAAGTCTTGGGTGTTACGGCAACTAACTCCTTCCTATGAAATATAAATGATGTCTAAATAAGTAAATCGATAAATTTAACTTAGTAATAACTTTTATACAATGCCTTTATAGTTATGTTTTAATTTAAATGGTGTTATAATTCTTTTTAAAATCTTTATAATTCTGATTATATTAATTATAATAGTATTTTATTGTTGAAATTGTGAGTTTATGTTAGAATATTGAAAAATGTGAAATTAGCTCATTGGGGGTTGAATAAGACAAAAATTAGAATCTGACAGATTTCCAATCTTTCCTTCTAGTCTACATTTGATCATGCTAAATTCAGTTTCTGTCCTGGAATATTTTATATGATAAACTTTAGAGTCTTAGGAAGATTTTGGTATATTACACACATTTTTTGGAGGTGTCTAAGTCTACTTTAAAAATTATACAAAAACAGAAGTCCATAGGGTTGAGCAGATTTCACACTTTTCTTGCATGGACTGTTTGGAGGGTCAAACCTGAATGGATTTGAGTGAGACCATAACCATTGAAAAGCTAAATCATAATACTAAATTCCAAAAGTGGATTCGAGTTATTTGAAACATTATTTTGAGAGTTATGGTATTTACAAGTCATATGAACATTCTGCCAAAGTTTTACGTTTTGCACACTTAACTTTAAAAATACGTTTTCATACACAACTCTAACTGGATTCTCTTGAAACTAGATGGGTTGGAAAGCTAACTCATTAAATTAATTCCCAGAAAAGAAATCAGGTCATTTGGATGAAAAATGAGGAGGTTATGACTGTTTAAAGTGGGTGTTATAATCTGTTACACATTTAATATATTTTGATAATCCACTTTTACACCCACTTGTAACACCCACTTCAAAAATGAGGAGGTTATGACTGTTTAAAGTGGGTGTTATACATCTTTTACACATTTTGAAGTGGGTGTCATGATCAAACCTAACCCATTTTGAAGCTTTTTCAAGAACTTTCTTGTCTCTTGACTTAGGTTTGATCATGGATTATCATCTTTTACACATTTAATATATTTTGATGGATAATCTACAAACATCAAGTTTTTGAAAAGTAAAAAAAAAAAAAACGTTTCTTGAAGAAAAATGAAAGAAAAGTAGGAGAAATGACAAAAAAAAAAAATTTGTAAAAAGATGAAGTTTGAGTGTAGTGTTCATGCTAGATGCATGAACACATGTTTGTACCTTTTGATTCACACTTGAAGAGTTCAAATGAAGGTGTTAATGGCTGGATTTTCTACATATTTTTGAGAGAAAAATCTGAGTTTTTGTGAGAGAAACAAGAGAGAAAAGGAGTGGAGTGAAAATGATGAAGATATGGAGTGTTGAAGTGATTTTTATAGAAAAAATCACACTTTTTCTTTTCTTTTCATTTTTTCTCTTGGCTGGACCTTAAAGGGGTGAAATTCATGTTTATCTATTATTATTTTTTTTAAGTTGTAAATATATGTATTTAAGAGTTGGTTGCTTGTTTGTGCATAAAGATTAAAGTTTATGCTCATTTTCTTACTAATTTGTGACATAGGTAAGTTCTTAGCATGTGTAATTTATACTTATAAAACTTTTATATTTCAAATTTATGTTTCTCTTATTTATTATTATTTATGTAATCTTTTATAAGTTTGTTGCTATTTTAGTTAAATTGGCACAATACAGATGTCTTTCTTCAAATCATTGATTAAATTTGTTACTTAATTTTGCTTTAATTACTAAGTGAATTCAACATTATGTGTCTTTGTAAATCATTATTAGCTTGTTATGTCTATCCATTAATTATATTTTCTGGCATTGTACGAAAATTATCAGAAAATTTTGCGCCGAACGCAGAAAACTAAGCAAATTAATGAAATTTATTAATTGTTTGCAACTTAGGTTTCTATTTCTAAGTCTAAGAATCAATTGAGTAATGAAAAGGTAATTTGAATAGATGGGTCTGTGTCTAACCTGAAACACAAAATTGACAGCTACCACAGTCTCCCTCCGTTGATTGAATTTCGTCCAGAAATTCTGGTTATTGTTTGTCTTGTTTGTTGTCTATAAATAGATGGGGGTAATTGCGTCTCATGGAATCTTCTCATTCCCATGTATATTCGGGTCCACGTTGTTCATTCCAACAGACCTTCACGATAGGGATTTTGCTTCTCTTAAGTTTCTTAACTTCCCTGTCGAGGATTTCAACAGGTTCTTCATGGAAAAGTAATTGTTCATTAACTTTGAATTCCTCGCTCGGAATGATCTATGGATCTTCGTCGACCCATTTCTTAAGGTTTGATATGTGGAATACATTGTGAATAGCTCCCAGTTGAGCAGGTAGTTTCAACTTGTAAGCTACGTGACTGATCTTTTCCGAGATCTTGTATGGCCCAATGTATCTGGGACTTAATTTGCCTTTCATTCCAAACCGTATTTCCCCTTTCCATGGCGATACTTTCAACAAAACTCTCTCTCCTATGTGGAAAGCGAGTGGTATTCTGTGTTTTCCAGCATAACTCTTCTGACGATCTCTTGCCGCTCGAAGTCTATCCCGAATAATCGAGATCTTGTCTATTGTTTCTTGAATTCGGATCTGGTTATTTGCTTATCTCCGATTTCTAACCAACTCAGGGGTGAACGACATTTTCGCCCATAGAGATCCTCATAGGGTGCACACTTGATACTAGTCTGGTAACTTTTATTATATGAAAATTCTACCAAGGGTAGATGTGCATCCCAACTACCACCAAAATCCAAAACACATGCCCTAAGCATGTCCTCCAATGTTTGAATTGTTCGTTCACTTTGTCCATCTGTCTGAAGATGGTAGGCAGTACTCAGATCAAGTCTAGTTCCCATAGCTTTTTGTAGTGAACGCCATATTCGTGATGTAAAACGACTATCCCTATCTGAAAGGATAGAAATTGGAACTCCATTCCGAGTTACGATTTTGTTAACATAAATCTGTGCGAGCTTCTTCACCTTATAACTATTTCGGATAGGTTTAAAATGTGCAAACTTCGTTAACCGATCTACAATAGCCCAAATTGCATCATGCCCTCTTGTCTTTCGGGGAAATTGCGAGATGAAGTCCATAGTAACTTTTTCCCATTTCCACAGGGGAATTTCAGGTTGTTGCAATAATCCAGAGGGTTTCTGATGTTCAGCCTTGACTTTAGCACAAGTCAAGCATCTCTCAACGAATTGTGTGATGTCCTTCTTCATTCCAGGCCACCAATAGAATTCTTTTAAATCCTTGTACATCTTATCTGATCCTGGACGAATCGAATATCAGGACTTATGTGCTTCTGCTATGATTAATTCTCTCAGGTTGTGAACTTTCAGAATCCAAACCCGGTCTTTAAAGTGAAGCACGCCATCCGACTTAGACTCCAATATTTGCTCAAAGTTGTGTGATCCTTCAGCCTTCACATTTTTAGCCCCAAGTGCTTCTTTTTGAGCTTCAATAACTCGAGTCCGGAGATCTGTTGGTACTACTATCATTGCTGCCTGAAATCGCGTTGATTCACCTTTCGAGATCCCACTTGTTATATTAGCCACCAAACCAGCTCTTCCTGAAATCGCATTGATTAACCTTAAAATTCCTATTCGGTTTATCTCCCTGTATGATAAAGGTTTCTCCATTCTCAAGGGGTAATTTGATGATCTTTTCAGAACAACAAATTTCTGCCCTATGTTTGGATAAACAATCCATACCTACAACCACATCAAAACTTCCTAATTCAATCGGAATAAGGTCAATGTCGAATGACTTATCATCAGGATTCAAACTACAACTATTTAAAACCACATTGACCTTAGCTTCTTGACCATTAGCAAACTCAATTACATAAGGATTATATAAGTTCTTTGCATTCACATTAATCATGGGCCTAAATTCAGTCGAAATAAAACTTCTATCTGCCCCTGAATCAAATAATATGGACGCATAGTGGTTGTTTAAGAGGAATGTACCAGTGACCATGTTAGGGTCTTGCTTTGCCTCCTCAGCTCCTAGAACGAAAGCTCTTCCGCTACCTTGTCTATCCCGATTTCGGTTATCACCAAGGCCCTTATTCAACTTCGGGCAGTTGTTCCTGAAGTGCTCTTGGGTTCCACATTCATAGCAAGCCTTTCTTCCTTTCTTGTTTTCTTCTTTCTTCCCGTCATTCCCAGCTTTGCAATACTTCGTTGGGTGAACAATCTTCTTGCAGTTCGTGCAGTAACCACATTTCCCTTCATGATGATAGTTGCATTTGGTGCACTTTGGAAGTCCCCCTAAATACTGTTTTGTCTCCTGAACCTTGACCGCATAATTAGTCCCCACTTTCTGACTCTTCCCCGAGCTTTGCCCATGTCCTTTCCCCTTTTGGCTCTGTAACACCCCTCCCGGAACCCGGAAATGCCACGTCAACACAATATCATAAGTGGCAATTGACAACCGCTCGTCGTAAAGCGTTCAAAAATAATTTATAAAAACACCAATCACCTTAACTTATAGCTAGGGTAAGTGGGATCGTCTCCTCAGGGAGCATGTGGTTGTCAATATTATTCTACGATAGTTATTAACTAATAATAAAAACTACTAATTAAATGTTGGAAGGTTGTGTTTGAGATAAACTTTTGGAAAATTAATTATAGCTTTGTTACGAAAATTTAAGAATGAAATAAGAACACCAACGACTTCGGATTTAGGGTTTGGGTGGAATTATGGATTATCGACCTAACCACATAGACATAGTTATGACAATCACATATATCGCAATCCGTATTTTGGGCACGAATCGTGTCATGTTCACAGTCCGTTTTAACTCCTAATCTAATGAGCTCGGCACGGCATGTAACACGGCTACGACGCGTCTTAGGATAAAGATATAAATAGAAGCGAAAGGAACAATATATTTAGATAATAATCACACAGAAAACTAGATAAAACATATCATTCGTTACAATAATAAACTAACGGAAAACATAAACACTTAGCTAACAAACAAACCCATAAACGATAACGATATGATCATCAACTGACGCGTACGAAACATTGAACTTGTCTGGAACAAGTTTCGTAGTTGTTGGATTGATGGGGGAAAGATGGAGCGTAGAAGGAACCAAACCCCCAACCCTTCGCCGTTGGTTTCGCGCAGACTACATCGCGATGGATGAATCTGGACTTTTCTTCCTCTTTTCTCTTCAATTTCTCCTCAAAATATGTCTATTTTTTCGTCTGATATGAACCCATATTTATAGGCAGCTCTTTAAAACCCTAAAAATCAAGAAAATAATATTTTATGGGTTGGGCGCAGCCGTGGGCGCACTCCAGCGCCCCACCCTGCGCTTGGATCAGCGATCGCGTATTTTGGTAGAAAAAATCATTCTGTTGAGCACTCGGCTGGGGAGCAGGGCTGCGTCCCTCTCTGCGCTGGGTCTGCGCTTGCGCTGCGCTTCAATGTACGCTCCACGCAAAAATAGTTCTGTTGAGCACTCGGTTGGGGAGCAGGGTTGCGCCCCCCACTGCGCTTGACTTTCTATAAATCTTCTCCGATTGCGCTCAAATCTGCCATACTTTTACTTGAGAGGATTACCTACATGCGTAATGAGTTTTATCAGTAGTAGAACATTCCAAGGCACAATTTACTCATTTTAACTCCTTTTAAGCTTTAACCCTTCAATTGATAAATAACAATTAAATGTAGCATTTTACCAAGATTTAATACATAAAATTATATCATTTAAACACATTAAAGTCGGTATAAAATGATCAGATCAAATATCCCCAACTTAAACCTTGATCGTCCCGAGCAAGAAAACTAAATCAGACTTTAATATTTCAGATTTCATTTACCAAGCATGTGATAAATCAGTGACTCTCTAACTAATTTATCAAATTAGTAACAACCTTCATACTAAATGTTCATGCATGATCATAACTAAAATAACATTTCTGTTACACTGTGTTAAAACCACTATCAACACTTTACCTCCCAAACATTCATCACCATAAACCACCTTTTTTGCTCAAGGTTACATGCATGCAATTTTACCGGTTTTGACGTTTATAATGAAGTCACTTATCATTCGATAATTTCTCTCTTTTTTTAGTACACGTATAAGTTATTTTATTAAGGGTTTGAACATGACTTTTCTAACGAGTCCATGTAACGGAAAATTGATCAACCGCTCCCAAACCAGTTGGCATTAGGGGGTTAGGTATAGAATACCCCTCAGACTTCTTTTCCGAACTCGTTAGGCCACCCCTTACAATTTAAGCACCTACGTCTCACGGGTTTACTTGCAACACTCCCCCTTATTGCTTAGGTGTATCGATGTCTTTTGACATGTTGGTTTTGATAAAGTGTTTTATTCTTTAAAACCACGCACAAGTGTAACATACTCAAATTCTTTTTATTAATCTCATGCATTCATATTTATTATGACTCTTTTTAATAATTTTCAAATTAACTCGATCGTCACTTATATCACTTGGTATCAATCTATTTACTAACTAGAATCATCATTTTAAGTGACTTGCTCAAACCAAAATAACTTAGGGAGATTGGACCAGTGCATTACTACTTTTAGTTGATTAATCAAAACACTATTGTTCAAGGGTGAACACACAAATGTAAAATAAAAACTAAAAACTAAAAAATCATGAAAAACTAAACTAACTTAAATGCACGAACACTCACACACTACTATTAAAGCATAATAAAAGGAACCTGATCATTAAATGCAAAATCCTGGGTCGGTCGCCTTCTATCTTTCGCAATGTAATCATCCACTCATATACATGATATCTCCTTGCAAGTCAATCCTCCTCTTCAACTTTGGACAATATTGTCCCAATAGCAATATAGATTAGACTGAGATTCAAGTGGATGAGCGTATGAATAATGTAAAATCATGCCTAAAAAATGAATGTATTTATTTTCATGACATAGTTAAATAATTAGCGAGATAGTCGTTTGAAGCCGCAGTTGGGGTGGAATAACATCCCCAACTTAATTATCTACCAATTCTCGTTATATTACTTAAAAGTCATGAGAATACTATTAAGTAAATTGAAAAATTATAATGATGAAAGTTAATTAAATGCAATAAACTAGAATGCATACGTGCGACTCATATCATGATCTAATTAAAAGGTGAGTTAAATCAGTTTAAACATTGGTAATTGGGGTGAGGGTAAACTTCCCCAACTTAATTCCCTACTGCACCTATCTTTTTTTTTATAAATCATGAATGTTATGCAATAATAAACTATAAACTATAATGCAATAAATTAAAAATAAATAGAAAACTTAATAATAAATAAACATAAATATACACTAAACCTCACTTTCGTAGGGATCACGATTGCACTTAGCGTGTGCAACAAGCCTTTAAACCCCCCGGTAGCCCGGGTGGACGAGTTATAGTCTCGTGAAGGTTTCTATTGAACACACCCACAAAGTTCTTTGGATTGCCTCCCAAGAAGCGCTAAGTTTTACGTCTTCAGCCAGACGGTACCTCTTCAAGGTGGTTTGTCACCTTTTCCACATACATTACCCGGATATTTGATTGCTTTTTCCCTTCGTGCGATTCGTACTCCATAGGTACCTGAAATATCATGAAAAACAATTAACATTGAATTAGATCCAGTTTCAGGCATAAAACTTTTTAAATAATAATTGAAATAAGGGAGTTCGAAATATGGAGTTGACTCCGTTGATGGTTGTAGCAGATCTTGTATAACAACTTCACTTTCGACTCTCTCTACCTCGTTAAAGTTTAGCAAATCCGAGGACGTCTCTTGATGGCTATCTTGATGCTCGAATCCTCGCTCATCATCAAATTCGTCATCCGGCTCCATGTACATCTCCCTCTCCGCTTCTTGTTTTAAAAAGAGATCGTTGATTTGCCCCCATGTGTTCACGAGATATTGGAGATTCTTGGTGTTTGCCTCCATAAATGTCATGCATTTCCTCATGGATGTCATAGCATTCTCTTGATAGCACCGATTCTCATCATATGATCGCTGCTGAGATGGATAATAATCATTATAATAATACTCATCAGAAACCGGGTATCGTTCCCATGGATTGTATGAATCACAACTCGGGTAGTAACGGTCATTATTATCATAATTTGAATAGTATTGATCACTATAATCCGAGTAACTACGATTGGATGGATAATAATCATAATTATATGAAGATTCCATTCCAAACAATTAAACAAATAAAAATAAAATAAAATAAAACTGAATAAAATTTAACGAAAATAAAATAAAATAAAAACAATAAACCTAAACAACTACCGTAAAACAAAACTAATAAGCGCACTAGCTCCCCGACAACGGCGCCATTTTGACAACCGCTCGTCGTAAAGCGTTCAAAAATAATTTATAAAAACACCAATCACCTTAACTTATAGCTAGGGTAAGTGGGATCGTCTCCTCAGGGAGCATGTGGTTATCAATATTATTCTACGATAGTTATTAACTAATAATAAAAACTAGTAATTAATGTTGGAAGGTTGTGTTGGAGAGAAACTTCTGGAAAATTAATTATAGCTTTGTTACGAAAATTTAAGAATGAAGTAAGAACACCAACGACTTCGGATTTAGGGTTTGGGTGGAATTATGGATTATCGACCTAGGGTTGCAAATAACTTAATTATTTATTATTCCGTTTAATTATCTTTGTAACCTAACCACATAGACATAGTTATGACAATCACATCTATCGCAATCCGTATTTTGGGCACGAATCGTGTCATGTTCACAGTACGTCTTAACTCCTAATCTAATGAGCTCGACACGGCATGTAACACGACTACGACGCATCTTACGATAAAGATATAAATAGAAGCGAAAGGAACAATATATTTAAATAATAATCACACAGAAAACTAGATAAAACATATCATTCGTTACAATAATAAACTAACGGAAAACATAAACACTTAGCTAGCAAACAAACCCTTAAACGATAACGATATGATCATCAACTGACGCGTACGAAACATTGAACTTGTCAGGAACAAGTTTCGTAGTTGTTGGATTGATGGGGGAAAGATGGAGCGTAGAAGGAACCAAACCCCCAACCCTTCGCCGTTGGTTTCGCGCAGACTACATCGCGATAGATGAATCTGGACTTTTCTTCCTCTTTTCTCTTCAATTTCTCCTCAAAATATGTCTATTTTTTCGTCTGATATGAACCCATATTTATAGGCAGCTCTTTAAAACCCTAAAAATCACGAAAATAATATTTTATGGGTTGGGCGCAGCCGTGGGCGCACGCCTGCGCCCCACCCTGCGCTTGGGTCAGCGATCGCGTATTTTGGTAGAAAAAATCATTCTGTTGAGCACTCGGTTGGGCAGCAGGGCTACGCCCCCTCTGCGCTGGGTCTGCGCTTGCCCTGCGCTTCAATGTACGCTCCACGCAAAAATAGTTCTGTTGAGCACTCGGTTGGGCAGCAGGGCTGCGCCCCCCACTGCGCTTGACTTTCTATAAATCTTCTCCGATTGCGCTCAAATCTGCCATACTTTTACTTGAGAGGATTACCTACATGCGTAATGAGTTTTATCAATAGTAGAACATTCCAAGGCACAATTTACTCATTTTAACTCCTTTTAAGCTTTAACCCATCAATTGATAAATAACAATTAAATGTAGCATTATACCAAGGTTTAATACATAAAGTTATATCATTTAAACACATTAAAGTCGGTATAAAATGATCCGATCAGCAATAACACAACGGATCTATAACACACATGTCATGGGATAATGCAGATTACGGGTAATTAAAACTTTAAACACATAGATGATACATATGATTACATTCCATAATATTCGCAAATCCTGTTTAAAACTAACATACATCCCAAAACAAGTATCACAGATCGTTCTATACAAACATAAAACCGTTACGGATCTTTAATCTATCTCGGATCTAACTCGGCTGGGGCTGAGGTCCCTTCTGATTCCCTGAACATGTTAGACTCGAATACATGAGCTATAAAGCCCGTGAGCACACGAGGGTTGACACTGCACATAAGCACATAGCACACATTCCCAAACCCTGTCCCGGTAGCCCAACACGCATCTCAGGTACATAAACACAAGTATGAGATCGAAATGGTACACAAGCCCTGTGGGGACCCCTCCCCGGTGGACACATCGCACACACCATTGGTCGGTAATGCCCTGTAGCACGGAAGCTACCCGGCTACAGGCCCTGCCGTATATATACGCCCCAAGGATTGTAAGGGACAATCAGCCCGCGCGATTCCCCTTCGCGACTTATCGTCCGTATAGAACTCATCACGGACCCCTGAACGGATCTCATATCTCATACATAACACGTATAAGGAATAGAATATACCTGAGGTTCACGTCCCTGTCTCACATATATATAACACGCACAAGATAGCAACACAGCTAAAATCGTAAAAGATGGCGCGCGTCTAGAAAACGATTCGAGTACTCACCTGACTGAATTCCCGAAGTCTGAGCACCCTGATCGAATCCGGCCCGCTGTCCGCTAGTCCCTGTAATCACACGGATAGCCTAAGGATTAAACACAATTCCCGGATAACACATATCGCATAATCACATTGACTCGAACTCAATTCGAACCCGATAATCCCACGGAATCGAAACTCGTTCAATACCCGAAACCCGACCCAAACTCGACTCAAAGCAACCCCAAACATCCCTACAAAACCCAACTCGACAACCCGAGCAATCCCGACACTGAACCGACCCAAACTCATTTCATAAGATAAATTTCGGACTTTCACTGCAGGCTGTTAGTCGCGCCGCGGACCACCTGGTCGTCGCGCCGCGACACAGCGAAACCCTGCACCCTGCCTTGCGATTTTCATGGCTGCCCAGGAGTATACAACTCCTTTCAATTCGATTGCAGTCCCAAATAACACATAAAACTAACACTTAACCCTCCTCTTATGCACCTTTGGGCTGATTATCCATATATAACAATAACCAACTCAATTTTCTAGACAATAACAAGAATTCATACCTCTTGAGACCAAGAACTTCAAAGAGAGAAACAAGATGGAGCCAAACCATAGATTTCACACTTATATTGGAGCTTGAACTTGGTTTCCTGCTGGAGTCTTTCACACAATACACACACAAACACTTTAGGGGTTTATCTCAAAGTGGATAAGGGAAGAAAAGAGATCGACACGTATATACGTTTCTATTTTGGCTGGTCCCGGACCCAACAACCCGAACCCGATATCACATTTTCACTATTAATGCCCATTTAACCCATTTAATCTCGTGATCCCAAAAACATAATCCGTTCATTAAAATTATAACCCGATAACACGCAAGCCCCAATCCCGACACGTATCAATCCACGATACGGGATATAATTGGATCTACCCAATATTCATAAATTATTTATCCACTAAAATAATTCCACGTACTAGGTCGAAATGACGGATGTTACAAATCCTCTCCTCTTAAGGAGATTCCATCCCGGAATCTAACTCGAACTCTGGAATAGGTGAGGATATCTGGATCGCATTTCTGACTCGGGTTCCCAGGTAGCGTTGGTATCCTTATGGTGTCTCCATTGAACGAGTACAAAGGCAATCTCTTTATTCCTCAACTTCTTAATCTTTCGGTCGGTAACGGCCTCGGGCTGCTCCACATACCGCAGCTGATCGTCGACTGTAATCTCGGATAAAGGAACATACTGGTCATCTGCAGCCAGACACTTCTAGAGATGACTCACATGAAATGTATCGTGCACACCGGCCAACTCTGAAGGCAATTGCAGTCGATAGGCCTGATCCCGGACTCTCTCAACAATCTCGAATGGCCCAATATACCGCGGACTCAGCTTCCTACGATGTCTGAACCGGATCACCCCTTTCCACGGCGACACTTTTAGCAAGACTCGGTCCCCAACACTGAATTCCAACTCTTTCAAACGGCGATCGGCATAACTTTTCTGACGGCTCTGGGCGACCCTCATTTGCTCCCTGATCACAGCCACCTTGTCACTGGTCTTCTGAAGTAGCTCCGACCCGCTAATAGGTCGCTCACCGACCTCGTTCCAACACACTGGGGTTAGGCACTTGCGCCCACTTAGTGCCTCAAATGGAGCCATTTTAATTGTGGCGTGATAGCTGTTATTATAGGCGAACTCGACCAACGGCAAATGCACATCCCAATTACCACTGAAGTCGGTAGCACACGCCCGCAACATATCCTCGAGGGTCTGATTGGTGCGCTCGGTCTGCACGTCAGTCTGCGGTCTGTAAGCCGTGCTTAGCTGAACCCTGGTGCCCAATTCCCGCTGGAAGCTCTGCCAGAATCGAGATGTAAACCGCGTATCCCTGTCCGAAGTAATCGACATCAGAATCCCATGCCGCGATACCACCTCGTTGATATACAATCTCGCTAACTGATCCATGGTGATAGTACCCCGAACGGCTAGGAAGTGCGCACTCTTCGTTAGTCGATCCACTATAACCCAGATTATATCATTTCTGCGGACCGTGCGGGGAAGTCTCACAATGAAATCCATCGTGATATGGTACCACTTCCACTCGGGGATCTCTAACGGCTGTAGATGCCCGTGCGGCTTCTGATGCTCGCTTTGACCCTGAGACACGTCATACACTGCTCAACATACCGGCCCACATCCCTTTTCATTCCCGGCCACCAATAGAAGTCACGGAGATCACGGTACATCTTAGTACTCCCCGGATGCACAGATAGCCTCGACCGATGCGATTCATCAAGAATCAACTGCCGCAGATTCCCAACCCTCGGAACCCAGACCCTATCATGAAATACATATAGCCTGTGATCGTCCCTGATCAACGACTCAAGCTGCCCGGTCAACCGTTCCCGCTTCACATTATCACCCCGCAGTCCCTCATGTTGCGCTAATCTCAGACTATCAGTCAATGGCGAGGTGATCTCAAGCCTCGAAGCCCTGGACTCATAGTCTGGCCGCACGCCCTACGGCTCAGCGCATCAGCTACCACATTAGCCCCACCCAGGTGGTACTGAATCTCACAATCGTAGTCCTTGAGCAACTCAAGGCTACGGCGCAGTCGCATATTCAGATCCTTCTGGCTGAACAAGTACTGAAGACTCTTATGATCGGTATACACAATGAACCGAGACCCATACAGATAATGGCGCCAGATCTTCAACGCGAACACGATAGCGTCCAATTCTAGATCATGCACGGTATGGTTCTCTTCGTAAGTCTTCAGCTGACGTGAAGCATACGCGATCACTTTCTCCCACTGCATCAGAACATAGCCTAACCCTGATCCCGAAGCATCACAATATACTACGAAATCATCGGTACCCTCCGGCAAGGTCAACACTGGAGTCTGACACAACCGGGTCTTCAGCTCTCGAAACGCACGCTCCTGATCCTCGGACTACTCGAACAGAACGGACTGCCGTGTCAATCTCGTCAACGGCAAGACAATCCTCGAAAAATCCTGGATGAAGTGTCGATAATACACGGCGAGACCCAGAAAACTACGAATCTCTGGCACTGATCTCGGAGGCTCCCAACTCATTACTGCCTCAATCTTGGCCGGATCCACTTTAATACCCTCGGCACTGACCACATGACCCAAAAACTGCACTTCCCGAAGCCAAAATTCACATTTGGAGAACTTCGCATACAGTCTCTCCCTGCGCAGCACAGATAAAACCTCTCGGAGGTGCTACTCGTGGTCCTCGGCACTCCGCGAATAGATTAGGATATCATCGATAAACACAATCATGAATCTATCCAACATAGCTCTACACACCCGATTGATTAAATCCATGAAAGCGACGGGTGCGTTAGTCAAACTGAACGGCATGATGAGGAACTCGTAGTGCCCATAACGAGTCCGAAACGCTTTCTTTGGCACATCTTTGTCCCTGACCCTCAACTGATGATAACCAGATCGCAAGTCGATCTTGGAGAAGAAACTCGAGCCCTGGAGCTGATCAAACAAATCGTCGATACGTGGAAGCGGATAATGATTCTTCACAGTCACTTTATTCAACTCCCTGTAGTCGATACACATCCGCATGCTACCGTCCTTCTTTTTCATGAATAACACTGGCGCACCCCACGGCGACGAACTAGGACGGATGAATCTACGATCTAAAAGTTCCTGCAGCTGAGACATCAGCTCTCGCATCTCTGTCGGTGCCAGCCTATAAGGCGTCTTCGTAATCGGCACCGCTCCGGGAACAAGATATATGCGAAACTCCACCTGGCGATCTGGCGGTAACCCATGCAACTCCTCTGGGAATACCTTAGGGAACTCACGAATCACCGGAATATCCTCTAAGGTCTTCTTTTCCTTCCTCGCGTCAACCACATAAGCTAGGAAGGTCTCGCACCCCTTACAGACATATCTCTGAGCCCTGGCCATAGATACGATCCTGGTATCCCCCTTACGGCGCTCCCCGTACGCAATCACACTCTCACTGTCACATACGGGTATACGGATGATCTTCTTTGCACACAGAATATCAGCCCGTCTAGCAGTCAACCAGTCCATACCCACAATCACATCGAAGCTACCGATCTCAATCGGCAGCAAATCGATCGAAAACTGATGAGAATCTGTCTCTAATACACAGTCCCGATAAACCCCACTCACTAACATCGAACTCCCATCAACCCTCTCGACAACCAAAGGAACAGACAAAGGAGTAGTAGACACACTAAAATATGCGCAAAATATAACAGACACATAGGAGCGATCTGCCCCGGAATCAAATAACACACGAGGTCGAAGTCCGTTAAGAATGTACGTACCCGAAACAACATCAGTAGCATCCCGTGCCTCCTCTGCTGTCGCCTGAAACACCCGACCGCGACCCCTCGGAACAGACTCACGGCGGCTAGATGACGATGGCTCAGCCCTGGCTCCACTCGAACTAGCTCCCTGCACAACCGGCCCCGACTCTGGACCATCCCTGACTCGATGCCCCAGCCTCCCACATCTGAAACACAACGGCTCGGGGACTGTACAAACTGATGCGGCATGACCCCGCTGGCCGCACCGGAAGCAACGTGGCTGCTCTGACAAACACTGACCCGAATGGCGCCGGTGACATTTCGGGCACTCCCGATCCCCATACGAACTGTCGACACGGCTACCGGACGCCTGGGACCCCTGTCCCACACTGCTCTGGCTCTGTGCTCCAGATCCCTGGCCCTGACCCTGACGTCTCGATCGACGATCTCAACCCCGGTCCCTATCACGTCGCTGTCCCGACCCTTGCCCTGAAGTCTGCCCAGAACCCTAACCTGAAAACTGCCACTGATCTGGACGCTGGTCACTGGGGGCGTCCCCGGAAGATCTCCACGCGCTAGCCGGCTGATCTAAAGTCCCAGTACGCTGCCTCTGGGAAGAGGGCTGCTCCCTCTGCTTGAGGATCTCCCGCTCCCTCATGCGGGCCATCTCAAGAGCTCTAGCAAATGTCGGGGTATCATGCAGCCCCACAAACTCTCGGATATCAGACCGAAGCCCGTCAATAAGCGCATCGGCCTTACGGCTCTCCGTGTCGACATGCTGAGGCGCGAACTGTGAGTACTCATTAAATCGATCAACGTACTACTGCACCGTCATATTACCCTGCTGCAGACGCAAACCAACGCTCCATTTCCCATCTCTCATCCCTCGGAATGTACTGGAGCTCGAACATAGCTCTAAACTGTTCCCATGTCATAGCATATGCGGCAGACTCGGTCATCGATGACTCAATCGATTTCCACCACTGGGAAGCTCCTCTTCGTAACTGATATGCAGCGTAACCAACCATATCCCTGGGATCCCTGGGATCCACATGGGCCACTCGAAATGCAGCCTCAATCTCACGCTCCCATGCGATGGCCGCCCCCGGCTCACCGTCACCCCAAAACTGCGGTGGGACCCCTGTCATAAAATCCTTGAAAGGGCCACCTCGCTGAGAAGATGACGAAGCACCACCCCTGACCCGGTCTCAGTATGACGAACAACTGGCCCCAAACTCTGACGCTGTTCCCTCTCTTGCTCTTTTTGTTGCTATAAAACTCGGTAAGAACCCCTAACAGCTCAGATTTTTTTGAATATACTTGTCAATGGGCGGCTTACCCGCGCCCTAACCTTCTCCCTGATCTGCCATAATAATCTGCACAAAACAAAACGATTAAGCACAAGGGATAATTCACCCAGTGTTATACACTAAGCCAGGTCGGTTAATACACTAATGTAATCGCAAAACGATCCCCATGGACCGGAACAAGGTCTAAGTTAAGCATCCACTAATGATACTCAAGCTTCAAACCACAAGCTCTGATACCATGCTGTAACACCCCTCCCGGAACCCGGAAATGCCACATCAACACAATATCATTAGTGACAATAACGCAACGGATCTATAACACACGTGTCATGGGATAATGCAGATTACAGGTAATTAAAACTTTAAACACATAGATGATACATATGATTACATTCCATAATATTCGCAAATCCTGTTTAAAACTAACATACATCCCAAAACAACTATCACAGATCGTTCTATACAAACATAAAACCGTTACGGATCTTTAATCTATCTCGGATCTACCTCGGCTGGGGCTGAGATCCCTTCTGATTCCCTGAACATGTTAGACTCGAATACATGAGCTATAAAGCCCGTGAGCACACGAGGGTTGACACTGCACATAAGCAGATAGCACACATTCCCTAACCCTGTCCCGGTAGCCCAACACGCATCTCAGGTACATAAACACAAGTATGAGATCGAAATGGTACACAAGCCCTGAGGGGACCCCTCCCCGGTGGACACATCGCACACAGCAATGGTCGGTAATGCCCTGTAGCATGGAAGCTACCCGGCTACAGGACCTGCCGTATATATACGCCCCAAGGACTGTAAGGGACAGTCAGCCCGCGCGATTCCCCTTCGCGACTTATCGTCCGTATAGAACTCATCACGGACCCCTGAACCGATCTCATATCTCATACATAACACGTATAAGGAATAGAATATACCTGAGGTTCACGTCCCTGTCTCACATATATATAACACGCACAAGATAGCAACACAGGTAAAATCGTAAAAGATGGCGCGCGTCTAGAAAATGACTCGAGTACTCACCTGACTGAATTCCCGAAGTCTGAGTACCCTGATCGAATCCGGCCCGCTGTCCGCTAGTCCCTGTAATCACACGGATAGCCCAACGATTAAACACAATTCCCGGATTACACATATCGCATAATCACATTGACTCGAACTCAATTCGAACCCGATAATCCCACGGAATCGAAACTCGATCAATACCCGAAACGCGACCCAAACTCGACTCAAAGCAACCCCAAACAAGACCTACAAAACCCAACTCGACAACCCGAGCAATCCCGACACTGAACCGACCCAAACTCATTTCATAAGATAAATTTCGGACTTTCACTGCAGGCTGTTAGTCGCACCGCGGACCCCCTGGTCGTCGCGCCACGACACCGCGAAACCCTGCACCCTGCCCTGCGATTTTCATGGCTGCCCAGGAGTATACAACTCCTTTCAATTCGATTCCAGTACCAAATAACACATAAAACTAACACATAACCCTCCTCTTATGCACCTTTGGGCTGATTATCCATATATAACAATAACCATCTCAATTTTCTAGACAATAGAAAGAATTCATACCTCTTGAGACCAAGAACTTCAAAGAGAGAAACAAGATGGAGCCAAATCCCAGATTTCACACTTAAATTGGAGCTTGAACTTGTTACTTATTTTTGCTTTAATTACTAAGTGAATTCAACATTACGTGTCTTTGTATTTGGAATTATTATTAGCTTGTTATGTCTATCCATTAAATATATTTTCAGGCATTGTACGAAAATTATCAGAAAATTCTGCTCCGAACGCAGAAAACTAAGCAAATTAATGAAATTTCTTAATCGTTTACAACTTGGGTTTCTATTTCTAAGTCTAAGAAATCAATTGGGTAAATAAAAGGTAACTTGAATAGATGGGTCTGTGTCTAACCTAAAACACAAAATTGACAGTTGTCACACATGTGTAATACATAAAAGATATAAAGCAGTTTCTGTGTCCATATGAAAATGAAGCATGTATTTCCACCTCAAAATATAACAGTGTGAAAATAGGGGCTTTGAAGACTCACCCTAAACTGATGGCAAAACAAGTGTAAAAACGTAGATTTTTATTGATGACTTGAGATGAGACTATAGGTGTTTAACCGACTCCTAGATGATATGATGGACTTAATAACTCCCATATATGATAATATGCATGCATAAAGGTTTTTAGGTTTTAAATCACCGAACTTAACAAGTTTATAAATAAAACCTACTTAAAACGTCTATATATATATATATATATATATATATATATATATATATATATATATATATATATATATATATATATATATAATTCCAGATTTTTAAGGGTTTTTTGACCTACTTTGAGGCAGTTTTTGACCAAGCTCCGAAACGATTTGTGCTTTGGTTTTTCAATGTCCTAAAACTACTATGTACAAAGAATTTTTCATGTTAAGAACGACCATTTTTCGAGGTATAGGTTAGGGAAAAGGCTAGTTAAAAACCCTTTGTTGGCCATTTTTAGCTGTTAAACCTTTCGGTTCGCAAATAATATTTGGGGGTTCAAATATCCATATTAAATTATGAAAACCTCCAGATATTTAGTTTAGACATAGATCTAACTTTGAAAATAAGAATCAACTTATTTCGATAAGTTTTGAATTAGTTATGATTTTTCAAAATCGATGTAATAATTCTGCCGAAAATCTGGATTTCATAACCTTGAAACAACTTGTGATTCTTGTTGTTTATTTAAAAACCACATGTATAAAAGGCTATGAAACACATTTACATAACTTGTTTTCATATTATTCATACTTATATTATGTGTTATATATTTAATAACACATCTGAAGAAACAAACTTTAGAAAAAAAACTAGTGATTTATAAACTTGAGTTTTTATGAAACTTGTTCTTGTTGGTGATTATGTATATTACGCAAGACTTATATAAACATAAATATAAGAGGTTATAAGTTTGTATTTACATACTTTGATGTAATTGAAGAATGCAAATGAGTAGGAGATTTGATCTTGAACTAGTTGCACACCAAAATTACTTGAATTCTTGAAGAACAAAGAAGTTTGGTGTTCTTGAGAGGCCTTGGCCGATTTTTAGAAGAATGAAAGGAGAGGATTTTTGATCTTGCAAGGTGTGAATAAAATGAGGAAATGAGTCATCTATTTATTGAAGAGGATTGGTCTTGCAAATGATGAAAGAATAAAAAGAGATGTTTAATACTTTACCAACATGTTGGAAAAGTAGAAAAAGTGTTGAATTCTTTTCAATATTTATAATGATAGTCAAAGGGGACACAAAAGTGTGTTCCCCTTTTGTGTTGGCCGATTTTTATGGTTTAAAAATGGTGTATTTTTGTTTTTATTTCTTGTATAAAATTATTTCAATGTATTCCTTGTGTATCTTCCTTTTTATCTAATTTATAAATACTTATAAATGCATTAACTTAATGAATTGCTTTAGTCTTCCATAATTAATGTTAAGTAAGTTTGTTAGTGCATGATTAGTATTACTAATTTTAATTTAATTATGTACTTATTTGAATTAATCCATCATATCTCAAATTGATCGGATTAATTAATTTGCCGATTCATCGCACAGATGAAGCTGTTTCTAATTGACTTGAATTTCCTTATGAACTTTGTTAATCACCTTGATTAATTGTTAATGATCACTGATTAGGTTATAACTTGCTAATAACTACTGATTAGGTTATAGTTTCTAACCTGGTTTAGTGCCAGATGTTACACGTGATGGCATTACAAATTCACCTCCCGAATAAGCAGATGATAAGATTCAGACAGATATTGTTGATAGAGAGAAAGATAAACGATCAATGTTGACTGCCTTTTTTGAGAGAAACAAAATCGGTGAAACTGCAAGACAATATACGTATAATGATTTTCCAAGACACTTCACATGGAATGCAAGCTCACGTCGTTGGAATCCTCGAAAACAAGGAGTTATGAAAGGGAGATTGGTTTCAACTAATCCTGCTGAAGGAGGGTGATACTACCTACGATTACTTTTAGCGCACGTTCACGGACCTACAAGCTATGATGATCTGTACACGGTTAATGGTGTATTACTCCCAACATTTCGTAAAGCTGCGCATGAAAGAGGGTTAATAGAGAACGACAACAATTTATCAAAATGTCTTGCAGAAGCATCATTATTTCAGCTTCCCACTGCTTTGAGGAGGCTATTCGCAACCATACAGATTTTTTGTGAGCTTGAAGACGTTCGAAAGCTATGGGATGACCATTATGACTCCCTTTCTAAAGATTACAAACGACAATGTGAAAATATTAGCGTGTTCGAGATATGGTCCTTTCAGACATTTTTGTATTTTTATTGTCAATGGGTAAGAATCATGGTCACTTTGATCTTCCTAACGTAAACACAATCGTTATTTTACAATCTGGAGGGTTTCATGAAGTGCAGGAATATTCTATATTTGTTGAAGGAGAACACTTACATGCTCGTGACTCCCTTAATGTCGATCAAACGGGCGCGTATGATGCGATATTCGAAGATGTGGATGATGACCGTCCATGCGTATTCTTCATAGATGGTCCTGAGGGAACCGGAAAAACATTTTTGTACAAAGCATTACATTCTGAGGTTCGATCACGTGGTTTTATTGCCCTTGCGACCGCTTCATCGGGCGTTGCAGCTAATAACATGCCAGGAGGTAGAACGGCTCACTCACGATTTAAGCTTCCTCTTAATATTGCTAACAACTTAGTGTGTAACATCAAGAAACAAAGTGGGGCTTCTCAATTACTACGGGATTCCAAAATTATCATATGGAATGAAGCATCAATGGCAAAAAGACATGCAGTAGAAGCGTTTGATAGAACATTACATGACATCATAGGGATCGCATTCCCATTTGGTGGAAAGATTATGATTTTAGGAGGTGATTTTAGACAATTGTTGCCGGTAGTGAGACGTGCCACTCGGACCCATATTGTTGACTCAAGCCTACGAATGTCTCCTCTTTGGCCCATGATTAAAAAAATACGACTACGTATATATATGAGAACACTGGCTGATCCGTGGTTTTCTGATTTACTGCTACGAGTCGGTGAGGGAGATGAGGAGGTGATGGATGATACTTTTATCCGCATACCCGATGACATAATCATTCCATACACTGATAAAGCTAAGTTGATGGATGATTTGATCGACACACTTTTTCCGTCTCTGCAAATCGACGGAAGGTCTTCGGATTATATGATTTCTAGGGCGATATTATCGACAAAAAACAACGGTGTTGACGAGATCAATGATTTGCTGATCGACAGATTTTGTGGTGATGAGAAAAACTACTACAGTTTTCATGAAGCAGAAGATGACAAGAATAATCTCTACCTGATAGAATTCTTATACTCTCTAAATATTAGTGGTTTGCCTCCTCATTATCTTCGTCTCAAGATTGGATGTCCAGTAATAGTCTTACGGAATATCAACCCATCAAATGGATTATCTAATGGCACGAGATTAATATGCAGAGGTTTTCGGCAAAATGTTATCGATGCAGAAATAGTTGTTGGTCAACATGCTGGCAAAAGAGTATTCATGCCGAGAATTCCTTTATGTCCATCCGAAGAAGATATGTTCCCGTTTAAATTGAGAAGAAAGCAATTTCCTATTCGACTTAGCTTTGCAATGACAATCAATAAAGCTCAGGGACATACAATTCCGAATGTTGCCATTTATCTGCCTGAGTCAGTATTCTCCCATGGACAACTTTACGTGGCACTTTCTAGAGGTACATCACGTGGTACTACAAAGAAACTCAATCGAGATGGAGTCTACACATCAAATGTGGTGTATCAAGAAGTCTTGCGTGATTATTAAGGTACAATCATATAGTTCGCACTACCCATATGTTTCAATACATTGTCTTTGATAACTATCAACCTTTTATTATTTGCAGGATGTACTTACAAACGGGTCATTCAATTGAAGCATTATCATATTTGGATATTTTGGATGCACAAAATGACAAATGCTTGTAGTTTTTTTATCATAAAAATATTTGATCAAATTTTTGTCTGTAACCATATGGTTTTTATGATATTTGACTGACATTGAAACTTATGGTATTTCTCTTTTACATTATTTAAAGATATTATTCATCATCGTCATCTATTAAACGAACAAGTAATCGAAAACAATATTTGTCGCCGTTGCCGCTTTGCGCGGGTACCATACTAGTCATTCATTGAGCAAACCTGTAAGACTCAAGCTTCTGGATCGAAACGAAAACATGAGGATCATGAAGATGACGACTCCGATGATGCTCCTCATAAGGGGGAGAAGAGGAGGAAGCTTGGAGACACAGAGCTATAAATGGTTGTTTATAAAGAGAAAGAGACTGGAGGTGAAGGTGCAGGAAAAGCAGGAGGCTCAACTGAAAAACCGGTTGAGGCTCAGAGTGACTTGGAATTGATTGTTTATGAAGATATTCCAGTTCCTGTGAGTATAGAATCTGGTATTTACAATTTTAAAGAGTATGATGATTCAAATAATGAAGTAGAAGAAGAAGTATTCAGGATCGAAGAAGCTGAAAAAGGGATTGATGTGCCTGAGCAAGAAGTATTTGAATTATCTTAGGAGTATGTGAGAGCTGAAAGATTAATTGATGAAGAGGAGCTGATTGAGGAGATATTAAGAGATGACATACCAACACGAACGGTTGAAAAGCCTGCGGTTACTGTCACAGTTTAGGAAGAATATGATCCATTTTTGGTTAGTGATGTGGTGCCAGAATCAGTTAAATTATTGAATGAAGTTGATTCGATGGATAAGTTCTTCAAGAGTTACATTTGGGCAGATGAATCAGAACGTCAGCATCATTTGAGATATGTAGTTCAAGAAGAAGTACAAAAAGAGATAAATGATATACTGAGTTTATCGAATGAAGATGAGACAAGAAAAAAGAAGGTTAAGAAGCAGATGCTATCTGAAAAGCAAAATGCAGATTTTATCAGGAAGAGAAATAAGCTTCTATTTTTGGAAGATTACTTAGAGAAGAAGATATTCTGCAAGAAACATACTCCATGTTTATTTTTTAAGTTGTTTAGAGTGATAGAGACAAATATGTCAAATCTTGTGAACTACACACATTTCTTGCAGAACAAGACACAACATTGAAAACGTCAGGAGTGAACACAGGATTGCTGAGCTGATTAAATTTGAGAAAGATATGTTTGTTAATATTTTTTATCCTACTTTCACAGTAGCAAGAGCAGACGGAAAGACGTATGTGTTCAGTGAAGCGGATCTTTTTAAGATAAATTTGATTAATGTTAAAGATCTTTTTGATGAGTTGTGTTGGAATGAGAGAGAAGAATATTGCTGATTTGCACTTAAAGCTTTATTCCAATTCATGCACACAAATTCGGTACTTATGTCAATACAAGATTTCCAGATTGAGGCTTAGAGGGGGATGAGAAGAATAAATATCACCGCGCCGAACAAATTTATCAAAAACATGGAAAGACTGAAAGAGTATCAAGTCGTTTTTGCCAAACATCCAGTGATTATTTACAAAGACAAAGATCAAAAGAAGAGAGCCATGCGGATGATTGAACTTAATAAGTATTGTGATGGTACTCTTCAGAAGGTGATGATAGGGCTGAAAGGAAAACTTGCTTATGATGCAAAGCATCAATCGAAGAAAGGAGTCATAAGTTCAGAGATAGAAAAATGATGGTAGATTTTGTTTCGAAATTGAGTCAAGACTGAGTAACAGAAAGAGCATCAGAAGGTTTGAGATGAATTTGGGGCTCAAAGATTAAAGACTAATTATCATTTATAAAAGGGGGAGATTGTTGGGAAATATCTTTTGTTTATGAATGAAATAATTCTAGGGTCTATTTTGTAATTTCTCTATAGTTAATTTTGTATATAAATAGGTGTACGTGTGTTGTAGCAATATAGAATTGTTGCACGAATATTCTCATTGTGTACGACTAGGTCAACATAGATGTTTGTGCTTTAAGGAAACCGTATTGTAATTCTCTCATCATTTACTAAACCATTCGGTTAGTTGTTGTTCTAACTGTGTTCTTAATTGTTGAATTCATATTTGTTATTGTTGATTACCGAATGTCATAATTATCTTTATTATTTAAACCATATATAATTATCTCTATAATTATATATCTACTAAATAATATTTATCTATTATATATTATCTAATAATATATAAATGACTAGATAATTATTTATAATTATCTCTATTTAGTTGTTTGTAATTATCCATCTAATTACCTAAGAACTAGATGATAATATCAATTCAAATAAATACATCTTTTATTTAATATCCAATAATAAATGAAAGACTAAATAATTATTATTTCATTATCATCCAATGACAATTAAATCACTATAATATCTAATATTGCTCTTTTAGTCCCCGTACTTTGAGATATAATTAATTACACATTAATTTAATCTCAATAATCATTTCGTGTGATAAAGAATATCCAATATTATTTTATCAATAGTTTAATTGCATCTGCTAAATTGTGCTTATCGGTGTGACCCTCAAATGTTTTATGAAATCTGTCATGATGTAGTAGTAATGTCATCTTTACACACCATACAGTAACAATACACACACACACACACACACACATATTGGGTTGTGATCATTACACCCCTAATTTTTTGCATAACTGTAGAACCATATATTCGATGTTGAATGTTCAAATTTATAACGTTTATTCGATGTTGAATATATTAAATTCAGACGATTCATTGTTGAATATTCAATGTCGAACATTCAGTGTTGAATATTTAAAAAATTTTAAAATAATCAGTAACGTTTTAAAGAGAATAAAATTATTATCTTTATAATATAAATTTTTTTTTGTTTAAAAATTAATAATTCATATGTCATTTAATTTTAAAGTTGGTTCTGCAGTTCTGTACCAAATTTAGGTTCTGCAATGATGTTGTCTATAAATTTGATGCTTTTCACACAGATTTAGAGAATAAATGACATAAAGTATAACATGCATGCCATCAATCATGAGTGAACTCAACGTGACTGTTAGGCATAAAAAGGCCTTAGTCAAACCTGCTATACATCTGATGGGGAGATTTTTAATCAAACCTGTTGATGCATTTTGAGGTTAAATTTAAGGCCTGTTATATGCCTTATTGAAACCTGAAAATGATTTGCAATATCAACCTAAAGCTGTTTACCATGTTGCATTCGTTGCAACAAAGACAGTTTGTCCAAACTGTTCTGTCTGCTGAACAGGCTGGGCATAAACTGTCGACGCTGCTCTACACTGGTGAGCAGCTTGGGCAGTATACAAGTGTTCTGCTCTTTGTGAACAGAACCTGTTCTTTGTGAACAGGCTAATCATTGTATGAAATATGTTTCCAAGTCCTCATGTATTGTTTTTGGCTACAAGATCAGTTTACAAAGTCGAAGACAAAGTGGAAAACAGAACTGCTCAGCCTGCCCACGTTGTTCTGTTACATGAAGACAAAGGATATTTGAAAAAGGGTGACAGGCCTTTTTCTTATATCAAAATAGGCCTTAGTAAAAGAAGAAAGACGCAAAGTTGACATTCCTCTTTTAGTTAAAGGCGCATGCAACAGTAGACAAAGAGAAAAGACAAAAGTTCTGCAACATGAAGACATGTTTGCTTTTCAGAGTGTGCAGAAAAGTTATGTTGTCTTTTCAACAAGACATTCCACCTTTTTCCTTTCGTCCAATGAAGAAGCTTCACTAAGATTCTCTGTGTGGGTATAAAAGGAAACTTCTAAGGATTGAAAAGATGCAGAACTATGAGTGTGAAATCAGAACGTGCATTTCAAGTGTGTCTTTCCATGCATGCAAGTCTGCTTGAAGATAACAGTGCTGTGTGCCTAAGCTGTTATTGTTCAAGCTGTCCTTCTGAGTCTTGTAAACACAGTGAGTGCTTCTAAGTTAGTGTATTCATTGTATCTAGTTTGAGTTAGTCTTAGACTAGTTAACATACTGTTGTTTCTGTCGTCTCAGCTTGAACCTTTCCGCATTCAAGCTTGTTTGTAATTAACTTTTGTTGATAATACATACAAACATTGAGAAAAGAGTGTGTAGTTTTTAAATAGCTGTATTCACACCCCCCCCCCTCTACAGCTTAAGGCTATATATTCGAGAAACCTTTTGGGGCCTACAACTGGTATCAGAGCCAGGTTAGAGTGTGTGTCAACTTTAAGATCTCTCATCCTCCCTACGTTTCCATGGACAACAGTTCTGCAAGTTCCTCTTACTATGACAATGGGTCAATGGCCAAACCCCCAAAGTTCAATCATCAGAACTTCTCTGCCTGGAAGTGCAGAATGATGCTCTATTTAGAGAATCTGGATGTACAACTACCAGAGATAGTAATGGAAGGTCCTTATGTGCCAACCTCTGTTACTACCATAACTCATGCTGTTGAAGGTGCAGCCCCTGAAATCAGAACCTTTGAGAAAGCCAAAGCTCAATGGTCTAATGAAGACAAAAGTCTGGTTGCTCTGGATGCAAAAGCCAGGAATAACGTGGTTATCTCTCTGCCTGATGATGTGTTCAAACAGGTTAAGAAGATGAAGACTGCAAAGGAGATGTGGGATACTTTATGTACCGTCTATGATGGACCCACAATCACACTCGACAACAGGATTAATAATCTTGTTAGATAGTATGAACTCTTCTTTGCAAAACCAAAGGAGACACTCACAGAAACCTACACCAGGTTTACTGCTCTTGTTAATGATCTCAAAGCTGTTGGGATCACTAAGGACAGCCTGACCTTGGTGAACAAATTCTTAGACATCTTGCCTGAAGAATGGAATTACTTTTCTACAATCTTAAGAAATTCAGGTACCATCAGAAGTATGGATCTTGTTAACTTGTATGGATCCTTACTGAATGATGATCAGTCAAGGCAACAGAAGAGAAATGCCTTGGAAATGTCTAAGAAAGGTGCAGCATTTGTGGCCAGTGTGAGACAACCTGTAAGTCAGGTGGGTGATGTGTTCACTCAACCTGATCAACAGGCTGATGATAAGGAGGAAATGTCTGATGGGGAAGACAATGCAGATCTTGCTGAACTGGATGATGAGCAAACGATAGCCATGCTTGTCAAATGGTTCAACAAGAAAAGGTTTGGAAGAAATATGTTGCAGGGAAACTCAAGTGCTGTTAAAAGAAGGCATTTGATTAGTCTAAAGTTGAGTGCTTCAAATGTGGCAAACATGGCCATATAGTTGCTGACTATGTGTCAAAAGTTGTTGGTCAGTCATCCAAACTATACAAGACAAACAAGGATGATGGCTATAGGGTTAAGTACCTTATGGCCATGGCTACGCTGAGAAAGTTGGAAAACTCAGTGGTTTCCAACCGGCAAAAGGGACTCATGGCAGAGACTTTTGACTGGGAGGAGTCTGATTCATCTTCAGATGAAGAAGACAATCAATGTCTGATGGCCAACAATGATGTCCCATCAACCACAACTTCAACCAGGACTTGGCTGAAGCTGAAGCCTTCAGCAACTTGGAGAACTGGAATCCTACGATGATGTATAAGGTACAAAATTTTATGGCTTACAGTTCTGAAGAAAAAGTTAAAATGTTTGAATACATGCTTGTTGATCTAAAAGCTGCTGTTGAGAAGCATACTGTTTTATTATCTGAAATCTCTATGCTTAAAGCTGATCTTGAAACAAAATCTAGAAAACTTGACAGTTGCCATAAGTTGGAAACTATGCTTGATGAATTAAAACACATCAACTCTATTTTACTGGAAGAAAAGAGAGAAACAGATATAAAACATGCTAAGCTTCAAAACATAGTTGACTCTTGGTGCCAATCTGCACAAAAAGTCAGCCATTGCATAAGTCAGCAGATCCCTGCACAAATCCAAGCCTATCTTGGAGGGGATCTTGGCACAGCAGCTTCCATTGTTGAGGTTAATAATCTGAAAAATGACTAATCCACTCTTGGTGAGCTTCCAAACACTTTCATTCAAAAAGTGAATGGTAAACTAATCTCAACAAACAGGTTTGTCAGGCCTCAAAACACTGACAGCTCGTGTGAACCTAGCTCAAAAGCTGCTGATGGAATTGGATCAAATCAGCTTGCTAAGTGCTCTGCTGATTAACACAAGCAAAAGAAAGGAAAACATGTCCAAACTGCAGCTGTGGACACCAAGCCTATTGACAAAACAGAGTCTGGGTTCAAAGCTGATGGTAAAAGACATGCTAATCCTTTTGATGCTGAACATTTTGAAAATAAGTTTTCAAAAGGTAAGCAGTCTGCTTTTAACAATGGTAAGTCTCATGTTGAAGGCAAACCTGCTATGATTTCAAATAAGTTTTCAAATCATGGTGGTAAACTGGTCTTAAATGAAAATAAGTTTTTCAAAACCAGAAACAGTGATTATGCTGATAGGCAGCATCAATCACATCTCAGTAAGGGCAAAGGCAAAGCCATTACCCAGCCTAAGAAACTTGGGAATAAGTTTTTCAAACCTATGGAAGTTCAGAAACCAATCAAGCTTCCTGTCTTTGACATTTGTCCTCCTAAAAAGAGGAAAGAAGAGACCGGCAAAGCTGTTGCTATTGAAGCTTCCACTCAAGCTGTTGATTCATCAACAGAAATAAATCAGAATGTGTTTCTGAAAACTCTTCTTCCAAAAATGCTAAAAGGAGAAAATGCTATAAGTGTGGAATGAAGATACATCTGGCCAAAGACTGTCCTGAAACTAAGGACATGAGGCCTGTTGACTCTGATAGTTCCCTCACTGCTAACACAAGCTGTGTTGGAAATATCTCAGTCAATGAGAGTGGTATCCAACCTGATACCATTCAAATAGGGAATATTAGTGTTGATATCACAAGCCCATCAACAAATGTTGATGAAGTAGGAGAACTCATCTCTGTGATGAGTTCCCCAAAAAATGACTAATATTCTTCTTGTCACTCTGCAGGAAAAACAACCATCCTAGGTTTGGTACTTGGACAGTGGCTGCTCAGGGCACATGACAGGTTGTAAGGACTTGCTGAGTGATCTCAGGCCTGAAAAAGGGCCAAAAGTCACCTTTGGTGACAATGTACAGGGATCCACTGAGGGATATGGAACTCTTAAAGCTGGTGCTGCAGTGTTCAAAAGAGTAGCCTATGTGGTTGGGCTGAAACATAACCTTGTTAGTATAAGCCAACTGTGTGATGCTGGCTACAAGGTTAACTTTGATGAGCACCTGGGTAACATATTAGATCCCCAAGGCAAAGTTGTGCTGTGTGCTCAACGAAAGAAAGGTGTATATGTTGTGAATATGTAATCTGCTGATCCCACAACTGAAACCTGCTTTCTCACAAAAACAAATGCAGACCTAAATTGGTTATGGCACAAAAGGCTGTCACACCTGAATTTCAAGAACATCAACAAACTCTGTAAAAAAGAGTTTGTAACAGGTTTTCCTTCCATGAATTTTGTTAAGGATAAACTCTGCACAGCTTGTGAGAAAGGCAAGCAGAGGAAATCATCTTTTAAATCCAAGCATAATTTTTCTATTGATACTCCTCTCTTCTTAATCCACATGGACATGTTTGGACCTGTCAATGTCCCAAGTCTAGGAGGAAGAAGATACACTCTAGTAATGGTTGATGAGTTCTCCAAGTTTACATGGGTAATCTTCTTGAAGAACAAAGGAGAGGCTGCTAGAGAAATTATTGGATTTGTGAAAAAGATGGAAATGCTGAACTCTGCTCAAGTAAAGCAGCTTAGAAGTGATCATGGTACTGAGTTCAGAAACAGTACTCTTGAAGACTTCTGTGAAGAAAAAGGGATCTCACAAAATTTTTCAGCTGTGAGAACTCCACAACAGGAGTTGCTGAAAGGAGAAAGAGAACCCTCATTGAAGCTGCTAGAACCATGCTGTGTGCATCTAGTTTACCCTCATCATTCTGGGCTGAAGCTGTTAACACTGCCTGCTTCACCTAAAACAGATCCTTAGTGGTGAAAAGGTTCAACAAGACTCCCTATGAGCTGATCAAAGGGAGGAGGCCAAATATTAGCTACTTCCATGTATTTGGATATCCCTGCTTCATTCTGAATCAAAGGGATCACCTGGCAAACTTTGAACCAAAAGCTGATGAAGGTGTGTTTGTTGGTTACTCTGCCATCTCCAAAGCCTACAGAGTATACAACAACAAAAGAAAGGTGATAGATGAATCTATCAATGTTACCTTTGAAGAGTCCAAGAATGCTTCGACCAAAGCTGTTCCTGAATCAGTTTCAGGAGAATTCAACTTTGATGATCTCATGCATTCAAACAGTGAAGAGGACTCAAAAGCTTCCACTACATCCAGTGTGGAACCTGTTAATCATGACGGGCATGATGATGATTACGTTAATACACCCTGTGTGAATAAGTGTACTGACATAATTACAACTACATGTCCTGAACCAATCAATGCTGATTTTCCTGGATCCTCTGCTGATATGTTCAACAGTGGTTAGTTATGTTCAACAAGTGAACAGGCTCAAGACAACAGTGTGTCTGAAAATCTTGAGAGCTGTTCAACAGGACCTGCTGAAGCTGCTAATAACTCAGGAGAATCCTCATTGAAAAATGATCCTAAGTGGATCAGATGTCACCCCAATGATCAAAAATTGGTGACATCAACAAAGGGGTACAAACAAGGTGGGACAGCTTAGGGAACTTCTGTATGTTCTCTAGCTTTGTGTCCCTAATGGAGCCAAAGAAAGTGGATGAAGCACTGAAAGATGCCAATTGGATCACTCCCATGCAAGAAGAACTCAATCAGTTTGAAAGAAACAAGGTATGGAAGTTGGTTCCTGCTCCTAAAGGTAAAACTATAATTGGCACTAAATGGGTTTACAGGAACAAGATGGATGAGCAAGGTCATGTCATTAGAAATAAGGCAAGACTTGTTGCTCAGGGCTATAGACAGGAGGAAGGCATTGACTATGATGAAACATTTGCTCCTATGGTCAGGCTAGAGGCAATTCGTTTGTTTCTAGCCTACGCTGCTCATAAAAGCATGAAGGTATTCCAAATGGATGTGAAGAGTGCATTCTTGAATGGGAAGCTGCAAGAAGAGGTCTATGTCAAGCAGCCTCCAGGTTTTGAGAATGAACATCATCCAGGTTTTGTCTATAAGCTGGACAAAACCCTCTATAAAACAAGCCCCTAGAGCCTGGTATGACACTCTTACTGGTTTTCTTATGAGCAATGGGTATTCCAGAGGTAAAGTGGATACCACACTGTTCATAAAGAAGGTGAAGTCTGATATTATGCTTGTTCAAATTTATGTGGATGACATAATATTTGGTTCTACTAATGAACAATTATGCAAGAATTTTTCATTACTCATGAAATCCAAGTAAGAAATGAGTATGATGGGAGAACTTACTTTCTTTTTAGGATTACAGGTTAAACAAACCTCAAATGGAATTTTTATGAATTAAATAAAGTATACTTTAGATCTATTGAAAAAGTTTAAATTTGATCAAAGTTCTCCTATTAAAACCCCAACGGCAACCAATGTAAAATTGGATGCTGATGCAAGTGGCAAAGCTGTTCAGTAACAGCTTACAGAGGCATGATTGGGAGCTTGCTATATTTAACTGCTAGTAGACCTGATATTATGTTTGCTACCTGTTTATGTGCTAAGTTTCAAGCTGATCCAAAAGAATCACATCTAGCTGCTGTAAAAGAATCTTCAGGTTCCTTAAGGGTACACCAGGTTTGGGTCTTTGGTATCCCAAAGACTCAAGCCTTGAACTAACAGGTTATTCAGATTCTGATTTTGCAGGCTGTAGGCTAGATAGGAAAAGCACAACATGTGGATGTCAACTCCTTGGTGGTAAGTTGATAAGTTGGTGTAGCAAGAAGCAGAACTCAGTTTCTACTTCAACTGCTGAAGCTGAGTACATTGCTGCTGGAAGCTGCTGTGGGCAGATTCTGTGGATGCAATGGACTTGTAAATAGGAAAACTCCTATTCTGTGTGATAATACAAGTGCCATAGATATATCCAACAATCCAGTGTTTCACTCAAGAACAAAGCATATAGAAGTCAGACATCACTTTATTAGAGATCACATGCAGAAAGGTAATCTGGAGGTAAGTTTTATTTCTATTGATGAACAGCTTGCAGACATTTTCACCAAACCTCTTGATGAAAACAGGTTTAATTACCTTGTCAGCAAGCTGGGCATGTTAAACAAAAGTGACTAAGTGTCCTTAATGTTCTAAGACTCTATATGTCTCACACTGCTCAAGTTCTTTCAGAACAGCTTAGACAGAACAGGCTATGCATGTTCTATACTTAGCCTTTTCTGCAAAACTTGAACAGCTTGAGCGTATAACAGGCTATATGTCAAGCCTGATTTGATGATCAAACTTCCACCCTGTTCACTCTCTCAATCTGTCACACAAGACATTGTCTTGTAACCTGATCAGCTATTGAACACACCCTGCTCTTACATTGCTGAACAGGTTGAAGGAACAGCCTGAAGAGTGAACAACTTGTGATGACTATGCTCATCACAGGTTTGACCATCAGCTTAGACCATCAGTTTAATTACCTTTCTTCACAATTAAGTTACTTAATTTTTGTTTTTATTTAACTTAATTACTGCGGATAATGTGGGTTACGTGTGTTAGTGATTAAAAAGGGCTCAAGTGGTCTGACAAACGGTCTGACATGGACAACCGTTCCATTTTCCGTTAACTACCTTTTCAAATTAACCGCCCAAATATTTCTCTCTCATACCCACTCACATTCAAATCCTATAAATACCCCCCTACTGTTTCATCTTCGTTTTCCTCAC
This sequence comes from Centrapalus pauciflorus, assembly GCA_020465985.1. Lineage (NCBI taxonomy): Eukaryota > Viridiplantae > Streptophyta > Magnoliopsida > Asterales > Asteraceae > Centrapalus > Centrapalus pauciflorus. Next base: position 66,480 of record JAANYP010001869.1, on the reverse strand, counting down.
TACTTCCATAAATCTCCTAAGAACCCTAAAAATCGACTAAGTGTCTTGTGCTTCTGCTACTCTCACTACTTCCCAAATGGCTCACAGAAACAACCCCTTTCTACCAGTATTTGTTGGTGATGATGTCCAGAAACACTCATCAGTCACCACAATGCTCACACTAAAACCCACTAACTACATTGCCAATCTCACAATCCCCAAAAACTATGTGGGGAAAGGCTACGACCAAATGGTGGAGTTTTTGAGAGTTCATCCGTTGAACTACGCCATGACTTCCACTCCTGGTGTCCTGTACCAGGAGATGGTGTATGAGTTTTGGTATACCTGTGCCTACAACCCACACACCAAAGTCATAAACGGCACTATACTCAATGGGACTTAGACCATTGAGATCAACATTCTTCTGATCAGGGAAGCTCTTCGACTCTGTGTGGCTGAAACATATGATCAGCCACAGCCTGAGGATGAACAAATGAAGAATCTGCGACACTTCTGTGGTGTAGCAGAACCGAAAGTTGGAACAACGCTATTCAGAAAGGATTTGTCTCCTACTTACAGCTTCTTATTTGCCTCTATGGTGATGTGCTTCAGCAGCAAAGTTGGTTCCTTTGACCAACTGAGCCGTGATGAGATCCCTGTAGTTCTGTAGTTTGTGGATGGAACTACAATCGACATGTCAAAATGGATTTTTCTGAATTTGAGGGGCCTGGTGCAGCAAGAGACACGTCCAGCTGCTGTTCGTTATCCCAGATTTCTGAGCCTCATCTGGGCCTGTCCACAAGAAGGCCAAAACAGCTCAGTCTGAGTCTGCACCTTCAGTCTCTGTGGCTGAGGGGGAGCAGGCTCCTCACCCTGGTTAATTCGTTGAACCTGAAGCCTCTGTGGCTGGTACCTCTGTGGCACCTGAGACTATGGAACAGGCCAACCCACCTGTTTCTGACCCAGTCTCCAAACCTACCCAGTTTGAACCTCTTTCCCCTCCAACCTCACCTACCTCATATCATATACTATACCATCGCAAATCACTTGCCAAAAAGAAACCAGCAACCACAACAACCTAAACTAGCCCCTCTGTTTCCTCTCAACAGGGTTCAGTTGAAAAAGAAGCAACCCCTGCTGCCTCTCCTAGTTTGGGAGAAGGTTCAGCACAATTGGAGCCTGCTTCACTCCAAACTGTGTCTACCCCTGGTCAGCCTAGACCCTCTGGTTCCTCCCAACAGAAGCCAGTTGTACAAATGGAGACAACCACAACAACTATTCCAGCCTCCCAACAGGCTGAGAATATTGAAAGACAGGAGTTCTCTACACTCCATACTGAGTCCACACTGTCCCCACCTCATACTTCTCTACACCCTGAGTCTGCACGAGGTGTCCACACTGCTGGCTTAGACCAACCAGCAGATCAGCCTCAAACTTATGCTCCTCATGATGCTGCTATTCAACACCAAACAGCTGCTGAAGGACCCACAACTCAAACTGATGAACCTCAGGGAACAGAACATCCCTTTGGTGTGGCTACTACCATACTGCAAACTCCATCAGCAGGTTTCACCACTGCTGATGTTGAAATGTAAATCCCATCTCCCCATGATGAGGTACCTTTAAACCAAGGTACTGCAAAGGGAACCACCACTGGCCTTAATGAGGATGCTGCAAAACAAGCGGTGTCTGAAAGGCTACCATCCTCTACCCCCTCTCCTGATGATGCAGCTACTGCCATTGCTGAAGGACCCATCGATCCCTCCAAACTGGGCAACCTCACTTTTGCCCAGGCTATGGAGCTTCTTTCAACCATACCCCCTCCTTCTCCATCACATCCCCATACACCAGCCTCTACCTCTTCATCACCCTCTACTCACTCCAAACAATCCACTCATACACCTCCATCCCCTAAAGACCTGCCTTTGAAGGATCAACTTTCCTTGCTGACCAACAAAGTTTGTTCTTTAGAAACTTCCATGTCCTCTCTACCCTCTCTTATTTCAGACTCTGTGTCTGAATAGCTTAAGGGACTCTTTGATATGTTCAAGGATTCCTTCCCAGCCACTCCACAAACTGACCACTCCTCACAGCTGCTTGCACTCACTGTATAGCTGCAAAATGTCTCCACTTCTCTTTCCTCCATTCTTTCACTTCAACAGGACTCTATGTCCTCAATGACAGCCATCTCTCAACAGCTGTCATCTCTCCTCACATCTTGCAATTCTACCCTTCCTGCCACTCTGGCCAGCTTAAATACATTAATTGGTTCTCTATCTAATTCTGTGTCATCAAACCTTGCTGATGTGCAAGATTCTCTTGAACTACATCTTGCATAGCTTCAAAGTTTACAATTCACAGCTTCTGATAGGGAAAATATTCTCAAGCTGACGACCATTGCTGACTCCCACTCCTCATCTCTTCAAACCTGTCTTGTCCATCTTGCAGAGGTAAAGGACAACCTGGCTTTCTTAGTGCATAGCCTGGTTGGTCCCAAGCCTGCTGCCAAAACTGCTTGCAAACCTGCTGACTTTGTGTCTTCAGGCAGACCAGCTGTTGAAGGTGCTGGTCCATCTCCTTCAAAGGGAGAGAAGTCATCTGCCTCGAAGACTAAGTCTAAGGGGGAGAAACCTTCTTCTCCTAAGGAGAAATCAGTACCTACTGGTCAACCAGCAGGAGCATCTGCAACAGGTACAATGGAAGGAGTTTCTCAAGCTGCTTAGCCTACTTAGGATGAATCTCCAAACCCTGCACAATCTAAGGGGGAGGAATTCATCTGTGGGGACAGGCGAAGCAGCAGAAGGAGGCACCTCATACTGGAAGAAGAAGAAGAAGAAAAGGAAGATACTCCTGAGGCTGTTATCACAACAATAGCTAAAGGAAAAGAAAAAGCAGCATTTGATCCTGAACAGCAGAAAGCAGCAGAGTTAAAATTTCACAAAGTCAGGGCAAAGGAAATGGGTCTTTCCATGGATAAATACTTTGAGTTCAGAGATGAACAACTTCAAGCCCTGGAAGCACTAAGGAAAGAAGAAGCCTCTGCCAAAGCTGCTAGAACTTTTGCACTTCAAGAGGCAAGTAAAATCAAAATGCCCTCTCTGGATGTGCAAAAGAAACTGATGGAAGCTGCTAAGGCATCAGCTGGTGAGAAGGAAGTGGGTGCTCAGGTCTCTGTGACCAAACCAAAGCAAGCATCCTCTGCAAGGGCCGAGTTCCATTTTGACAACTTGGCAAGGAAAAAGTTTCAGGATGTTGCTGATAGATGGCTTGCAAAGGAAGCAAATGTCAAAGCTGTTCCCATATCAAGAAAAGGCAGTCGGTGGAAATTGAAAATAACTAGAATGGGTGCAACAGGCCCAGAAATGGACACTTATGACTACGCTGATGTTGCACAGATGGGGTACAGGGAATGGGTTGAGCTGGCTATTGCCCTGAGTGAGTCTAAGTCAGAAATGGCTAAGACTGTCAGGGCATATGTTAAGAAGCTGATGGAGAGAGTGAAGGATCTTGGCCTGATCTCAAAAGAAGTTAGTGAGGGTGTCTATGTGACACAACCCAAAATAAAGGCCAGGAGGACAAGAAAGGATACCGAGCTGGAACAACTCCTCATCTTAATTGAACAGGGTGATTATGCTGTTGAGATGAAAGGAATTGACTACAGCCTGCCTAGTGGAGTAGAGTTTGAAGAAGGCAAGATAATTGAAGAACCTGAGTTGGGGGCATTTTTTGTAGATCCCTTAACACAGAAGAAATGCTTTCAGAGAGCATCAGATCTATACAAGGTGGATCTGAGACATCTTGCAGCCTTCAGACTTGCAGCTTCATTCAGGCAATCAAGCAGGTGGAGAGCAGCCGTCTGGGATCAGCTCAGAGGCTTTTATGAGAGAGGTGAACTTCAAGATCCCAAGTTTATGATCCTCAGAATTGAAATTCAAGATCTAGAGGAAACAAGGGATGAGCTTGAAAAGATGTTTGAAGGACCACCACCACTGGAGTGAAGTCCATCTACCATCAGGGTAGGTGAAGAATGAGAGCTGTCCATCTGTTGGACAGGCTTGCCATTATCTGCTCCCAAAATCAACAGTCCAAAGTGTTGAACTTTCTGTACATTAGATATACTTAGTTACATCAGTTGTAACTTTTCTTATTTACATTAGTTGTAATATACTTTAGTACATTAGTTGTACTCTTGTAAAAACATGTGTTGTTTGATGTAATCAAAATCAGTATATATAAACTGATCTTTTACTTTACTTAAATGTTGTAATTTCTTTTGAACAAGATGTATTGTAAAAATGTATAATGATTATTGATTAAATCAGCTTAGACTGATTATAGCAAATAGGGGGAGATTGTTAGGCACAAAAAGGCCTCAGTCAAACCTGCTATACATCTGAGGGGTAGATTTTTAATCAAAGTTGTTGATGCATTTTGAAGGTTGAACTTAAGGCCTGTTATATGCCTTATTGAAACCTGAAAATGATTTGCAATATCAGCCTAAAGCTGTTTACCATGTTGCATTCATTGCAACAAAGACAGTTTGTCCAAACTGTTCTGTCTGCTGAACAGGCTGGGCATAAACTGTCTACGCTGCTCTACACTGGTGAGCAGCTTGGGCAGTTTACAAGTATTCTGCTCTTTGTGAACAGAACCTGTTCTTTGTGAACAAGCTAAACACTGTATGGAATATATTTCCAAGTCCTCATGTAATTTTTTTTGCTACAAGATCAGTTTATAAAGTCGAAGACAAAGTGGAAAACAGAACTGCTCAGCCTGCCCACGCTGTTCTGTTACATGAAAACAAAGGATATTTGAAAAAGGGTGACAGACCTTTTTCTTATATCAAAATAGGCCTTAGTAAAAGAAGAAAGACGCAAAGTTGACATTCCTCTTTTAGTTAAAGGCGTATGCAACAGTAGACAAAGAGAAAAGACAAAAGTTCTGCAACATGAAGACATGTCTGCTTTTCACAGTGTGCAGAAAAGTTATGTTGTCTTTTCAACAAGACATTCCACCTTTTTCCTTTCGTCCAATGAAGAAGCTTCACTAAGATTCTATGTGTGGGTATAAAAGGAAACTTCTAAGGATTAAAAAGATGCAGAACTAAGAGTGTGAAATCAGAACGTGCATTTGAAGTGTGTCTTTCCATGCATGCAAGTCTGCTTGAATAATACAGTGCTGTGTGTCTAAGCTGTTATTGTTCAAGCTGTCCTTCTGAGTCTTGTAAACACAGTGAGTGCTTCAAAGTGAGTGTATTCATGGTATCTAGTTTGAGTTAGTCTTAGACTAGTTAACATACTGTTGTATCTGTCATCTCAGCTTGAACCTTTCCGCATTCAAGCTTGTTTGTAATTAACTTTTGTTGATAATACATACAGACATTGAGAAAAGAGTGTGTAGTTTTTAAATAGCTGTATTCACCCCCCCCCCCTCTATAGCTTATGGCTATATACTTGGGAAACCTTTTGGGACCTACAGTGGCCTTTGAAGAATTACATGGAATTTTTAGACTATTGTTTTTTAAACCTTATGTTTGGTTCATAGATTCAAGAAAGGATTTAAAATGTTGAGATTTATTCTTAATTTAATAAGCCATATTCTCACCAACCCACCCATCGTATTCATACCCTACTTATATATATACCACCTTACCATTATCCCTATACAACCGAACTTTATCCTACTTATATTCGCGTACCATACCTCTACCCACCCATCTCATATTAACACACATCCTACGCAACCCAACACTACCCTACCCTACCTAGCTAACCCTATGGTACCTTACCTTACCCCACACCATCCTACCCTACGTTTACCCACACATCCATCCCACACTAACATACATCCTATCATAAACTACCTGACCCCACAGCTATCCATGACGTACCTTCCACCCACTCTACTCTATCCCATCCACCACACCCTTACAGTCATCCTAGCATATCTTTCCTAACTCAACCCAAACTATTATCTTACCCATCCACTTACCCTACTCACACTCATCTCATCCTACCCATCCTTACTTTTAACCACTCTGCCCACCCCATTCCTTCCCTACAACCCTTTCCATTACATAACCTCACCACCCACCCAACTGAAACATGCATCCTATATCAAATAGGAACAATATAGTATCTATATTGCGTATACCTTAAAAATACGAGATAATTTAAAACTTCTTATAACATGCAATGATTTATCTATACCCGAACAATTTCTACTAAAAAAAAAATAAATCTCGTCCAGGTATCCATTGCATGTTTACAACTGTTCAGCGGTCTACCCGACCCAAAATATAATAGTTAGCAAAAATATAGAATGAAATCATCACTAGTATAACATCATCAATTATTCTCAAGGTATAAAGCAAACATGAAACCTGTGGGGTCCTTTCTTTTATCAACATTTTCTGAAATATAAATCCCATAAAGGATTAAGCCAAAGCCTAGCAAGTATCAAGATTTAAAAACATAAATAATATATATGAATGGAAACAAGTTAATGGTGGAGTAGTCACTCCGAGAAATTTGTCAAATGATGGAGATGACACTCCCAACAATACCGGTACCGGGATGTGAGTAATCACTCACAATGCCAGATGTCACAGACATTCCATTTTCTGGCTTCCCAGGTACTCTCATAGTCAGTAGTCACTGATGGCAACCTTGCCCTACCACACGAAGTAGCTTGCAAGTCGCATGAAATCTTTCGCAATAATATATTTCATATGAATCATGCATGCATATGGAAATGGGGCGTCACGCTGTAAATAATCAGGAAGGTAAGACATATAAATCGCATCAAAATATCTGAAGACGTGTAACAATTGTATGGATTCGTCAAGTAATTTGGATATCAATCAAGTGGCTCAGGTAACAAATCACATATGACCAATTATGAAATTAAATCATGTTATTCACTCTGACTGTAATTTCTAACACTTATGGTATAATATTGTTCACTGTCTCAAAATGATAACCGAAGCTATTTAAAGTCCCCAAAAGCCAATTATATTCTTGATATCAAAACATATTACCTAAAAATTAAATCATTATTTTTTTTCTTGATGATAATTTTACGTTTGTCACCTAACTCTATTGTTAATCGCATAACGCGTCTAGATTGTGTAAGCTCACACCACGTGTATGGATCGAATCAAGGAACGACGTCAGCCAATGAGTGCGGAATCCTTGTAGGACGCTTAACAAAATGATCACGCGCGGAACACGGAGTCGAACACGATGCTAGCTAATGTAAGAAACGACCCCACACGGTGTATTGCTCCAAGAAACTCTCTGAAAACCTTTCTAGCTCTTATGTGCACAATACTCGCTCTGAGATTCGTATTCTCCGAAAATTATCAAAATAAAATTATAAAGTTCTAATAAAACCAGCTAGGTTCGTTTAGGCCCAAGCCCGCAAACTTAATTAAGTTCAAGTCCAACACCCTACGAACTTAGTTCAACTAAGTTTGTCTGTGGTGGCTTAAGTTAGTGGCTTAGCCTTAGAACTTATCTTCACATCTTAGAACTTATGTTCACAGTCTAAAACTTAACTTGCAAATGTAGATATCATACACAATCATGAACTAACACACATGACTTGTATTCATAAAGCCTCATATATTACATTTGATTATCTATTACATATCTTGATTGCTATCGTCACACAGGTACCAACAGACTCCCCCTTGACGATAGCTTCTAGTTAGATATTCGTTAGTATACAGATTTAGGCTTATTTAAATCACTACCTGCTTGGAGTCCCTTCTCAACACAAACCTTCACAACTCTCTGACATTTCCTGCCTTTAGATTTCCAGCCTTCATGATAGAAAATTGGCTGATCTTGAAGCTTCTGTAGAACATCCCGAGATAGGTTTATGAGACGCAAGGGATCATACACCTTCAAAATTACTTTCTCATCTTAATCTTCCATTACCGCCGCGGCTGTCTCATTATCGACATACCACCACTTCATATTACTAAAAACATCCTGTGGCATTGGCTTTAGTAGAACTTTCTTCAGACATTTGACTGGCTTGTAGTATATCTTCATCCAAGGTCTACCTGTCAATGGATCTATCCCTGTCTCATCCATGACTGGCTTTCCAGACCTTGGCTTAATTCTATCAAACCTCCCAGACCGACCTTCTTTTCTAATAATTTGTGCTATCACTTTAGCATATTGGTCGTCTCCCAGGTTGATCAAAATTTTCCATGCCAACTCCTTTACTTCACACTTAGGCAATGAATTAAAAACTTTAAGTTTTCTCTTCAGGTACTGTAGCCGATCTCTTCTTTTTAGAACAAATAGCTGCAGTTCTCTGCCAAAGAACCAACTAAGAATCCCTCTAGATAACTTTCCTGGACTAGGCAACTTAATTTTCTCTTTCACAGCCAATTCTGCCCTTTTCTCTTCTTTCTTGAACCAGAGGTTCCTTTTTTCTTCTTGGGTCAGCTCCATGTCAGTTGTATCAGATTCTAATTCATCGTAATCTGCTGATCTCAGCATATCAATGTCTATCACCTTCTGATTTTCATTGTTATATAGCTCCGTGATATGTATAACTATCTCTTCAGCCGCATCCTCCTCATATATCACTATTTCATTATCTGATTTCTAATCGAGAACGTCTTCTGGAATGAATTCACCTTCCTCGAGCCCTTCAAGATTTAAATCGTCTTCAAAATCAAAAATTACATCCTTGTCATCTAATCAAGCCAAAGCTCCAATCATTTCATCTTGAACTGATTCTGAAGCTCCGGGAGCCTTGCCTTTATTTGAACCTGAGCCTGATGATCCAAGCTCCCCCTGCAGATCAGCTTGCTGAGCAGTCAGTTGAGAAAGATCTACTAGCTCACTATCCTTTTGTTGTGCACCGAGGTCACCTCCTTCATCCTCTCTCCTACTTCCCCTTAATTCATCTCCCTGACAACCTTCCCCCTGAGCTGCACGATCTTTTAAGATTTGCTCCATAAGGGTCTTAAGAGTTGTTATTTGATTTTGCTGGGCAGTCACAGCCTGTTGAGGATAGGCATCATACTCATCCAAGTGTGTATTGTGCTGTTGAAGCTCGGTGACTGCCCTGGTAAGTTGGAGAATTTGGACTGACTGGAAATCGACCTTAGCTTTCAATTGCGAGAAGCCTTAGACGTCTCTTAATGTGGATGGTGATGGAGTGGTGGCAGTGGATGATGAAAGAATAGTTGTTGATGATGATGGAGAGGCGGTTGATGTTGTTGGAGCGGCAGTTGTGGCGGATGGAGCGGCGGTTGTGGCGGATGGAGCGGCTTGAGCCAGGCGTTGGCGCTTGGCCCGTTGTTGCCTTGCCACCAATGCCTCTTCTTCAATAACAAAATCTTCATCTCCGACATCTTCATCATGAAGACTAAAAGCCGGACGGCGAACTTTTTGGTGTCTTACTACTACCCAAGACCCTTTGCTGCTTCCATCAACTCTCTTTCAGAATTTGAATCTGAGTCTGTATCAGAAGCAGACTACACATTCCCTTCTGTTGCTTCTGGTTGGTAGTTCTTAATGTCTTCAAAAATGTCATTCACTGCCCCAGGCAGTTCCAGAATATCATTAATCAGCTCCTCTGTAATGGATTCCTGAGCTGCTTCGCCTTGCGCAAAAATCTGCTCCAACGTCGGTTGAATCGGGTCTGCATGAGGTCCTGATGTAGAAGCCTCAGCTGTCACTGTCATTGTTAGTGGAGGCTGTGCCTGAGCAACCGGTGCCTGAGCCGGTGCTTGTTGTTGAGGATCATCAACTTCCCAGTCTTCGGCATCTGGTGCCACAAACTCCGGATCTATTATGGCTCCGAACAGAGGAGTCATTTGAGGCCTTACCCGCTCCGCCCTCCTATAGTTGTGTGATTGGCAATCTACAAAAATTCTCTTATCAATAGCTGTCACTACAACTTTTTCTGGCAGTTGTGGAAGATTTGGCAGTATGTGCCTTATGATCATTATCACAAAGCGTGGATACATCAAAAATCGTTCTCGTGCAGGAGCTGTGATCTGGTGGATGAATTCCCCAATGAAAAAGCCCGAAAAACTAAATGGCTTGTTGTATACCAATGAGATCATCCCCGATTGAAGCTTTGATATCATCCTATCAAATCCAGCTTTCTTCGGCGCAAAGCACACCAGCATGACGGCATCAAATACCTCCATTGGCCTATTACGCCACTTTTCACATAAGAGGCTTTAGTTAGATCCTGAGCATAGCTCATTCGTTGAAAGGCCGCTTGCCTTATAGCTGTCGGATGATCAATCGGCCCATCTTCTTGATCGGTTGTGCCCAACTAAAGAATTGTCCTTAGATTATCTACAGTAAACTAGATCGGTTGTCCGTTGACTGTAGCCCTCAAAAGCGGAGGTACTACTGAGCTGTCGACATGTAGGGATGCCCATAACTGACCGATATATTGCAGTATGAGCGTCAGATTGTGTGACAGGGCATACGCGACTCTAGAACGAGTCAGAAATTCCAACATTTGTCGGTAAGGCTGTGCCTCTGCTGCTGACGGTCTACGGTCATAATCATATTATGCTTGTTATAGAAAGCACGATCAGCCATTCCTGCACACACAGCAAACAGTTAAAATGTGAAAAATCATATTTGGAAAAAATTTTAATTCATTCGAACTTGATTAAGTTCGAATGAACTTAATCACCTTCGAACTTACTTAAATTCGAGAAAACAGTTCCTTCAAACTTACTTAAGTTCAAACAGTCGTATGACCTTCGAACTGATTTAAATTCGAGAAACTCCTTCGAACATGTAAGTCTTCGAACTTGCAGATATTTTCATTAAGTTCGAAGACCCGTCAAGTTCGAGACTGGTAGAACAAGTTCAAAGCATGTAGAACAAGTTCGAAGTCGGCAATGATGATGTCAAACTCATGATTTAAACCTTTTTAGACTTAAATGACTAATGAGTCTAGTCCTAATAGGTTCTAATCAAGTTTATCCATGATTTATTTTAAGTTCCATAACCTAAAACTTCGTGATTTAAACCACCTAGTTTTTAGTTATTCTAAACTCAAAATTTTTGACTTTTGGCCATAAAATTAGCCTAAAACTTTACTTACTTAGTGATTTGTGATGCAAAACTACTAAGTCCGTGTGTATGTTCGAGGGAATATGGAAATCTTCGAGGAACAGTTATCAAAATCGAAATTACGAGAAGTTCGAAGAAGCTAAAATAAGTTCGAGATCGCCTGTATATGTTCGTGAGGATTAAATTCGAAAGTAGGTGAAATGAATGAACACTGTTGACCTATTTATATCCTCACTGTGTTTCGAACTTAGCTGAGACATGTTAGAGACCTTAAGTTCGAGTGAAGCAGAGCTTGGAACTTAGGTAGTCTTCGAAGTTAAGTGAAAATTTTGAAAATCTTTGAAAAAAAATTCAACTTTTTCAACTTTTCGAAACTTTTCAACTTTACGAAATATTTCACACTAAGCATACAAATTATCACGCAATTTTGTTTCTCCAACTTAAACTGCATTCTAGTAAATGACCTCGATCCTATTTATTAAAAAATAAAAGTAAAATAAAATAAAATAAAATTAATTAAAAAGTAATCAATTTGCAATATTTAAAGATAAAAATACACAAACTGAATATATTTATGAGATAGTCAAAGAAGGTTCCATCAGATAGTGGTGTCAACGCACTTTCAGTATTGCACTTTCACACTTAGGAATTTTTTATTCATTTGGTTGTTTGTCTTAACATACACTCCAAGTCGATTGTCAATATGTTTGTCCATTTAAACATTCAACACTTAGGATTTTCCTTTGGCCTTTCTATTTATCAAGAAACTACATTACATGTCTCATACTTAGACATACTTCTATGATCAAGGCAGACATACAATGATTGTGACTTTTTGGTATTTGCAACTTATCTTTAAAAGACAAACGTCGGACACAATTCTGTATTTACATACAACAGAGTGTTTTAGTTTTTCTTATAGTTCCTCTTATGTTAGCAAGACAGTGGTGACAGGTCTGTACTCACGTAACCAAAGCGACATTTCTTGCTAGTTTAAGTCAAAACAGCAGTGACAGGTCTGTACTCACGTACAAGAAAGTGACCTGTTTTTACTCGCTTTACGTTACAAAACTTTTTCTTTGTTTAAGATGTATTTTGATGAAGCTATACATCCCCCAGATTAACTTGCATACCTCATTCATAGACATTGTATCTATGTCTCTAACATAGAAATTAAGACATCTAAGTTAGATACGCATAAGACTTTTTCTTTATTATTTTATTAGCTTTTAGGAAATCCTTCATGTTTTATGCCTACCAACATATCAGACAAGGACATGTATATCACTAAAAGTTTATAATGCATTATTTGTGAAAGTTTAACACTTAGAGTTTGTTAGACTGTGCTAAACTTTGTCACATTGAACTTAAGACACTAAGTCTTCTCTGATTTTCCAATATTCTCCTTTTTTGAAATTTGTATGTTTTTCTCTCTTTTTTCTTTTATTTTTCATTTTTTAAGTAAAGCAACTAATAAAATAAACTAATAACTTAAAAAGAAAGAAAAATCTATTGGGGTCAGGTTACTCCGGATTACGCATTCCATTAAGTTGGACTTACAACTCAAAGCGTGATCTATCAAATGCTTTTCTGAAAACATCCGCATTGTTGTCTTCCGTTGGAACTTTTACCAATTTAATCATGTTTTTCTCAGCACAGTCACGAATAAAGTGATGTCTTATGTCTATGTGTTTAGTCTTACTTTGCTTAACCGAATTATTAGTTATGGCAATAGTGGACTGATTATCTATTCTAATGGGAGTATGAGTATAAGTCAAACCGTAATCCCGCAATTTTTGTTCAATCCACAGAGCCTGTGAACAACAACTACCAGCAGCTGCGTACTCGGCCTCGCACGTTGATACGGCTACCGAAGTCTATTTCTTGTATTGCCAGGATACCAATCTTCCTCCAAGGAACTGACAACCACCCATTGTGGACTTTCTGTTTAAGCTACACCCTCCGTAGTCTGAATCCATGTAAGCTTCCAATTCCAGATCTCCATCAGCATGATACCAAAGTCCCAGCTTCGGTTTCGACTTTAGGTATCTATGAATCCGCTTCATATCTTTCATGTGCATCTCCTTTGGGTTAGCTTGAAACCTGGCACAAATATAAACAACAAACATTATATTAGGTCGAGAAGCAGTTAAATACATGAGTGACCCAATCATGGCCCGATATAAAGTCGGATCCACATCAGTATCACTATATATACCCTGTCCGAGATTATGATTGACTTGTATCGGAGTACTGAAGTGTGTCGTAAGCTTTGTTCCTTCCATCCCGAGGCGCTCTAAAATGTCATAGACATACTTCGTCTGATGAATAAACATTTCCTCCTTTCGTTGTTCAACTTGTAAACCAATAAAGAAGTTCAGCTCTTCCATCACACTCATGTCAAACATTGACTTCATAACCTTCTCGAAATCTTAGTGAATGATTGGAATCCAAATTAAATTTATATAAACACTCAAACAATACCAGATAATCATGATGAATTTTTAAAAAGATTAGAAAAATTATTACCTCAAAATTATTTGCCCTTTGTAGAAGAAGTTAGTGGACAAATTCACAACTTATCACAACCACCAATTCCTTACGAATTTCTCTTGAAATGTTAGTGAATGATTGGAAACCAAATGGATGGTGATAACTATTTATACTGAGTAATTATGATTGCTCCTAAAATAAAAAATAAAAATATGGATTTTTAAATAAATTAAGAAGTGGTGGATTTTCCAATATTCTCTTTTTTTGAAATTTGTATGGTTTTCTCTCTTTTTTCTTTTATTTTTCATTTTTAAAGTAAAGCAACTAATAAAATAAACTAATAACTTAAAAAAAGAAAAAGAAAAATCTATTGGGGTCAGGTTACTCCGGAATACGCATTCCATTAAGTTGGACTAACAACTCAAAGCGTGATCTATCAAATGCTTTTGTGAAAACATCCGCATTGTTGTCTTCCGTTGGAACTTTTACCAATTTAATCATGTTTTTCTCAGCACAGTCACGAATAAAGTGATGTCTTATGTCTATGTGTTTAGTTTTACTGTGCTTATCCGAATTATTAGTTTGGCAATAGTGGACTGATTATCTATTCTAATGGGAGTATGAGTATAAGTCAAACCGTAATACCACAATTTTTGTTGAATCCACAGAACCTGTGAATAGCAACTACCAGCAGCTACGTACTCGGCCTCACACGTTGATACGCCTACCAAAATCTATTTCTTGCATTGCCAGGATACCAATCTCCCTCCAAGGAACTGACAACCACCCATTGTTGACTTTCCGTTTAAGCTGCACCCTCCGTAGTCTGAATCCGTGTAAGCTTCCAATTCCAGATCTCCATCAGCATGATAGCAAAGTCTCAGCTTCACTTTCGACTTCAGGTATCTCAGAATCCGCTTCATATATTTCATGTGCATCTCCTTTGGGTTAGCTTGAAACCTGGCACAAATATAAACAACAAACATTATATTAGGTCGAGAAGCAGTTAAATACATCAGTGACCCAATCATGGCCCGATATAAAGTCGGATCCACACCAGTATCACTATATATACCCGGTCCGAGATTATGATTGACTTGTATCGGAGTACTGAAGTGTGTCGTAAGCTTTGTTCCTTCCATCCCGAGGCGCTCTAAAATGTCATAGATATACTTCGTCTGATGAATAAACATTTCCTCCTTTCGTTGTTCAACTTGTAAACCAATAAAGAACTTCAGCTCTCCCATCACACTCATGTCAAACTTCGACTTCATAACCTTCTCGAAATCTTAGTGAATGATTGGAACCAAATTAAATTTATATAAACACTCAAACAATACTAGATAATCATGATGAATTTTTAAAAAGAATAGAAAAATATTACCTCAAAATTAATAGCCCTTTGTAGAAGAAGTTAGTGGACAAATTCACAACTTATCACCACCACCAATTCCTTATGAATTTCTCTTGAAATGTTAGTGAATGATTGGAAACCAAATGGATGGTGATAACTATTTATACTATGTAATTATGATTGCTGCTAAAATAAAAAATTAAAATATGGATTTTTAAATAAATTAATAAGTGGTGGATTTTCCAATATTCTCTTTTTTTAAAATTTGTATGGGTTTCTCTCTTTTTTTCTTTTATTTTTCATTTTTTAAGTAAAGCAACTAATAAAATAAACTAATAACTTAAAATGACAGAAAAATCTATTGGGGTCAGGTTACTCCGGATTACGCATTCCATTAAGTTGGACTAACAACTCAATGCGTGATTTATCAAATGCTTTTGTGAAAACATCCGCATTGTTGTCTTCCGTTGGAACTTTTACCAATTTAATCATGTATTTCTCAGCAGAGTCACGAATAAAGTGATGTCTTATGTCTATGTGTTTAGTCTTACTGTGCTTAACCGAATTATTAGTTATGGAAATAGTGGACTGCTTATCTATTCTAATGGGAGGATGAGTATAAGTCAAACCGTAATCCCGCAATTTTTGTTGAATCCACAGAACCTATGAATAACAATTACCAGCAGCTACGTACTCGGCCTCGCATGTTGATACGGCTACCGAAGTATATTTCTGGCATTCCCAGGATACCAATCTCCCTCTAAGGAACTGACAACCACCCATTGTTGACTTTCTGTTTAAGCTGCACCCTCCGTAGTCTGAATCCATGTAAGCTTCCAATTCCAGATCTCCATTACCGTGATACCAAAGTCCCAGCTTCATTTTCGACTTCAGGTATCTCAGAATCCGCTTCATAACTTTCATGTGCATCTCCTTTGGGTTTGCTTGAAACCTGGCACAAATATAAACAGCAAACATTATATTAGGTCGAAAAGCAGTTAAATACATGAGTGACCCGATAATGGCCCGATATAAAGTCGAATCCACATCAGTATCACTATATATACCCGGTCCGAGATTATGATTGACTTGTATCGGAGTACTGAAGTATGTCGTAAGCTTTGTTCCTTCTATCCCGAAGCGCTCTAAATGTCATAGACATACTTCGTCTGATGAATAAACATTTCCTCCTTTCGTTGTTCAACTTGTAAACCAATAAAGAAGTTCAGGTCTCCCATCACACTCATCTCAAACTTCGACTTCATAACCTTTTCGAAATCTTTGCACATTTGTTCGTTTGACGACCCGAAGATGATGTCGTCCACGTAAACTTGTACCAGTATAATGTCTTCACCTTTCCTCTTAACGAATAGTGTACTATCTATTCTCCCTCCCTCAAACTCATTGTCTAAGAGGTGAATAGACAATGTCTCGTACCACGACCTAGGTGCCTGATGTAGGATCATCGATAACAAGACTGTTACTATTCACACTACTCCTAGTTCTCACACCGGCATGTGGATTCCCTATGATGTCATCAATTGGATGATCCTTATTTACCCTCTATGTTTCGATTGCATCTACCTGAAGGTTATCTCACAAATTTGATCCAAATTTGCCTAACGGAGGTGTAACTTCAGATTGAACATTCTCCTCGTGATCACTGTCTTCTAAGGCTGAATTGTTTGTGTGATTCTCTTCCGTAGGCAACAAAGGCTTTTGATTTGTCGGGGTCCCATCTACTGTCCAGTCATAATCAAATAGAATGTTCAATGATTCAAACACAGAGTCATAACCAAATAACCATTCTGGACCGGTTTGGGGTTCGTGTGAATAACTTATGACATCAATGTTAAACACAATTTCAACTATACCAGTAGTTTTATTAAAAACCCTCTTGTTTGGTGTGTTTGGGATATAACCTAGGAAGTATCCTTCGTCAGCCTTCTCACCAAAATTAGGTTGATGTTTTGTTTTTAATAAAGTATATGGCACCCCAAACGGTTCAAAGCCAGTTAAATTTGGTGGTCTTTTATTCAGAACTTCATAACAGGGTTTTTTCAGTGATTTAACAGTAAGGACTCTGTTTAAAACATGACAAGCGGTATTCACTTCCTCCCCCCAAAACATGGTAGGAAGCTTTGAATCCGAGAGCATAGTCCTTTTTGCTTCAATCAAAGTCCTTTTCTTATGTTCTGCCACCCATTTTGTTGTGGCTCATATGGTGCACTAAATTGATGCATTATGCCCGTAGTTAGGCAATATACACCAATTACGGCATTTTGAAACTCTTTTTCATTATCACTCCTGATACGTTTTTTCCTTTTCCCCTATGAGTTCTCGACTTGGTCTTAGAACCCAATCAGCGTGCCTGTTGTCTTGTCCTTCGTACCCAGAAACAAAACCCAAGACAAACGTGAGTTATCATCAGTAATAACGAAACGGAACCAACTGGCACCTATACTCCTTTTGTTGATCGGACCGAACAGATCCATAGCAGCAAACAGAAGGTGGAAGTGATTGAGTTTTGAGTCTTTGACTTGTGTGACTTCTTATGTTGTTTTCCCTTCTTGCACGGTAAACACTTGTCCTCAAACTGAAAACTCTTCAGTGGAACACCTTGCACAAGGCCACTTTTCATGATGAAGTTCATCTTCCTTAGGTGCAAGAGTGCCATACGTCTGTGCCACAACAAAGATTCGGACTCTGAAGCCTTTGATAATAGACAAACAGTTCCCGTAAATGAATCTGCTACATTCATGTCCATCATGTACAGATCATTCACCCTTGGGGCTCTCATCATAATCCACTCTTCAGGTATCTTGAATCCCGACTTTAGCACTAACGCTTCTTTTTCAGTAAATATGAATGAATTTTGTTTATCACAGATCTGAGATATACTAATGAGATTATGATCAAGTTTATCTACATGATAGACTTGATCAAGAGTGATCGTCTCATTAGTGACTACTCCTATCCCAGTAGACTTCTTTCCCCAGTCATGTGACGAGAGCAACCATTATCTACGAACCATTGGTTGTTAAGACCTGTAGTTAACTCCTGCACATGAAAGAAAACAAGTTAGTAATCACGGGGAACCCAAGCCATGACTGACTTGGTAATAACATTCTCGTCCACATACTTAAACTCTTTCAAATACCCATCTCTCCTTTCAGATGACTTGGGTTTTTTATTAAGAACCTGTTGTGGAGTTGAGTGATTATTGTTCGCTCTTGGCCTTTGGGTTGACATTTGCTGTGGAGCCCTAGAATAGTTTCGATCTATTATAGTGCATTTCACTGTTATATCCCTGGGCTCTTTCTGGTGTCTGATGTCTGTTAGGGATATGTGACCTGACTGGAGTATAACTCCTCTCATGGGTAGTACTCCTTAAGACTGGTTGTGGTCCAGACATAGATTGACTAGGGACTCTATTCGATGAATTTGTCCTAAGTCCATCATTCTGTCTGACTGTCACCGGTATTTGCGTAGCACCTACATGTGGTGTTGCATTAAAGTTTTTCTCAATGTTTTGAGAACTACTTGAACTTGCAATACTAGGCACTAATGTTAAGGCTGGTTGTAGACTCTACTTTTGTATAGGGACAACTGGAAGCAACGTGACCTTTCTCAAGACATCTAAAACAAGATATATTGTCAATAGGCTTCTTATACGTACCCTTTGACTTAGGGGTCTCACTAGTGTCCTGTTCTTTTGTTTCAACTGCAGTGTTTACAACCTCTTGGTTATTATCACTCACAGTTGTTGCCTCTTCTAGTTTTGTGTCACTAGTAGACTGCACAATCTTAACAGTTTTTTTAACCTTAGGGGTTGCTGTAGACACCTTAGTTGTTGGTGTTTTTCAGTCTTAGTTACAGTTGCTTCCTCTGATTCAACCGTTTCTGTGGTTTTATCCTGAGGTAGAGACACATAGTTATTATTGAACGGCGGAGGACTATCCTCATATCCTAGGCCAACTGGTTTCTTAGATTGTCTCTGCGCGTCTATGATTTTGCCTTGATTCAGGGATGAGTTCCTAAACTTTTCCAGTTTACTATTTGACTCTGCAACTTTATCCCTAGCCTCTGCTAGTTCTTTATCTTTTAAGGAAATCTCTTTTGTCAACAGAAACGGTTGAATCAGAGGAAGCATCTTGAGCATCTTGAGCATCTTTTGTCGAATATAACTAAATAAACTATTTTAGATTTGATACCGTATTTTAAATTTATATAAACACTCAAACAATAATAGATAGTCATGATGAATTTTTAAAAAAATTAGAAAAATTATTACCTCAAAATTAATAGCCCTTTGTAGAAGAAGTTAGTGGACAAATTCACAGCTTATGACCACCACCAATTCCTTACGAATTTCTCTTAAAATGTTAGTGAATGATTGGAAACCAAATTGATGGTGATAACTATTTATACTAAGTATTTATGGTTGCTCCTAAAATAAAAAAATAAAATATGGATTTTTAAATCAATTAAGAAGTGGTGGATTTTCTATTATAATAAGAAAGTATGGTGGTGACAATGATTGTGAAAAATAGTTTCTACCAATTCAATCAACTTAGATGCAATTAATATGAACACAGAATTTAATCAACACTAACCAAATGATTCAATTGAAAATCTTGTTGAATACACAATGATGAACTGGAATATTCTTCGTGCAGAGCTGCTGTTCTCAGAAATGAAAGCGTACAAAATAATCTTCTGACCGATTCTACTATTTTTGAAAGTCAACATGACTATTTATACAAATTTACAAACTATAAGGAAATTACACAATCAGTCCCTAGACTTTGATATTTCATCAATTAAAAACATATTCTAACAATCTCCCCCTTTGATGAAAGTAGCAAAGTCTTCAAGTTGACAAGTCCAGCTTCTGTTCAAATCTTCTAATACTTTTCCGATCTGACAGCCTCCATTCAATTTTAGAAATAAACTCGACCATGAGTTTTCGATCGTTAACTGATAAAGCTCCTTTCTTTGTCTTCCTCTTTTGATCTGCAGCCAGCTTGCCTTTCAGACCATTCAACACCTTAATTAACGTTCCATCAGAAAACTTGTTCAGTTCAACACTTCTCATAGCTCTCAACCTTTTATTTCTATCTTTGTACATGACAGCTGGATGCTTCACCATTATAACTTGAAAATCTTTAAGCTCACCAGCAAATTTAATATCTCTGTGATGTGCAGTCATGTTTATCTTCCTCATGCCTCTCTCAACTCCAATCTGTAGATCTTGCACTGACATTAATACCAGTTTGGTATGCATAAAATGAAACAATGTCTTCAGCGCAAATCTACAATGTTCATTCCTTTTATTCCTGCACAGTTCGTCAAAAAGATCTTCAATATCGACCAAGTGCATGTTGAACATGTCAGCTTCTGTGAATACATATGTGTTTCCATCAGACCTGGTTACAGTAAACTTCGGATAAAAAATCTTAACAAATCTTTCCTTTTCAATCATCACCAGATCCACTATCCTGAAGTCGCTCTTCACCTTCTCAACCTCTTGTGTCTTATTTCTTAAGAAACTGGCATAGTTGACCAGATTGGGCATATTCGGCTCTAAGACTCGGAATAACTTGAGAAATGAGCATGGAGCTTGCTTTTTACAAAAAATCTTTTTCTCTAGAATGTCTTCAATGTACGGCATCTTGTTTCTTTTCCTTATAAACTCAGCAGACCTATTTTCTGGCAGTTCAAGCATTTTCACTTTTTTCTTACTTATTTCATCCTTATTCAACAGAGTCAACATATCTTGAATCTCCCTCTGTACCACTTGTTGTGCTTGAAATCTCAATCGGTGTTGCTTCTTTGATTCATCAGCAAGTACAAATTCATTAAAGAATCTATCCATCACTTCCACTTCAAAACAACTGTATCTTGAGCCATACTGCTCTCAACAGGAAAGTCTTCAAACTCTTCTTTAACTTGTACAACTACCTCAGGCTTTTCAACCGTTGGAGTTTATTCAACATCTTTTATTATTTCTTCAACTAACACCTCTTCTTCCTCAATTCTTTCCGCTCTAAAATCAACATCAGTTAAAGCGATTGCGTCGTCATCTTCAGACACTTCAGTGTACTCCTCTCGTTCTTCTCCTGTTGCTTGAATATTTAGCTCTTTATCCTTCTCTTGATCATCTTCATCTGAATCAATATATTCAATGAACTGATAAATATCTGACTGAGTGTTCAAAGGAACTGGAACATCTTCATAAAGAATCAATCCCAGCTCTCTTTGTTCACCAGCAGATTCTTTAGATCCCCCGGTTTGAGCTTCCTGTTCCTTCTCTGGATATGTTATCATTAATACTCCAGGCATTGGTTCATCAAGCTTTCTCGAATGATACATTCATGAAACTCGACTAAGTCTATATACAACTCGAATGAAGTTTGACTCAACTCAAATAGGTCTTGAAGTTTCTCGAATGAAGATATGTAAAACTCGAATATACTAAGTACTAAACTCGATTGAAACATGAGGTCTAATACTCAACTCGAATGAACAAGTCAATTTCTCGATAGGACCTTGTCCCCAACTCGAATATTCTAAAAATGTTCCAATTGTAACAAACTCGCATGATACACATGTTTCTCGAATAAACCCTTATTCAACGCGATTGACACACATACTTCCTCGAATAGCATTACAAACAACTCTATTGACTCTTGGGTTCTCTCGAGTCTAATTAGAATCAACTCGAATCAGTCATTATGAAACTCGAATAATTCTCTAATGCAACTCGAATTATTCTTAAGTCAACTCGAATGAAACTTCCATACAACTCGAAAGACTCTGTAACGCAACTCGAATGACACTGTAAACTAACTCGAATGACTCTTTATTCGAGAACTGTCCTTTTATTTTTCTTACAAGTCTAAAACACACTGATTTAATGAATTTAAGTTCAGAAATGTTTTTCAGTGTTTTAAAACTTGTACCCCCCTCGAAAATGCATTTTAAACATATTTGTTTTACTGAACTTTGAACAAAAACAACTTTAAAGTTGTTAAAAATTCAAGTTTCAGTTTATTCATGAACTCGAAACTGTTTCATTGGAAATTCGATGATTCTGTTTGTGTGAAGTAAAAATGACTTATGAAATAGCAGATTCATAGTCATAATGCTTATCCGAACAACATCACACCATTTATTTCTGTTTCATGAGCAAATCACAATGTTTGCCATTAACGATGAAGAACTCAAAAATAAAAAAATAAAAAATAATAACAGATAGTCATAGTTGAACAGATATACGGAACTATAAACATTCAAACTGAAAAAATAATGAAAAACAATCTTTTACTCACAATTTTGACTAAAAACCGTCGGTTGTAGGTTTTTGAGTTTTCTTTGAAGTGAAGGAACCTTATTTGGAGAAGATGAAGTGTTCGGAATTTCGGAAAAGTAATTTTGAATTTGAAAATTCAAATTTATATTCAACAATTATCCGGCCCATTTTGAAATTTTCAAATTTCAAATATCCGGCCCATCTTTTACTCCAAATTAGCCCACACACCAATTATTTTTAATCAAAAATGGTGACCAAAAAAAAATATTAATTTCACAAAACAAAAAAATTTTATCAGCACAAAAAAAATTTAAAATGTACTAAAAAAAATCACAATAAGAAAAAAAATTTGTACATAACACAACACACAAAAAAAAATTTTAAACCATAAAAAAAAATTAAACAAGAAAAATTTTAACAAAACAAAAACAAACAAAAAATTTTCTCCCCCTTGAATTTCCGAAAGTTGCTCCCGCTCAACTTAATATTCAATTGCTCAGCTCTGCTCCCCCTACAGAATAACAGATAAATTTTATCAGATTTATTCAAAACCAGATAAATTTCTTTTCAGCTCCCCCTGCATATGACATTCCAGATCTTGTTAAATTCTCAAGTATATAAACTTTCTATGAATCATGAATTTAACATCAGATAAAAATCACTTAAAAAATGAAAATTTTAAAATTAAAATTTTGAAACTACTGAATTATTAAATCTTAACGATTCAACATACCTAATTTGTATACCAAAAAATTAAACCGCTTTTCATCTAACGCTTTGGTAAACAAATCAACTAGTTGATATTCAGTAGGTACAAAATATAATTATATATTTCCATTTTCTACATGATCTTTTATGAAATGATACCGAATGTCAATGTGTTTCGTTTTTGAATGTTGCACCGGATTTGATGCAATAGCTATTGCGCTCTGAGAATCACAGTAGATTGGAATTTTCTTTGGTGTAAACCCGTAATCACGCAGTTGGCTTTTCATCCACAACACCTGAGAACAGCAAGAAGATACAGCCACGTACTCTGCTTCAGCTGTTGACAATGAAACACAGTGTTGTTTCTTGGATGACCAACATACGGGTTTGTCACCTAAGAATTGTACTGCTCCTGACGTACTCTTTCTGTCCATCTTATCACCTGCGTGATCAGCGTCAGAAAAAGCAGTCAGATGAAATGAAGACTCCCTAGGATACCACAAACCAAGATTTGGAGTTCCTTTGAGATATCTTAAAATTCGTTTTGCAGCTGTTAAGTGTGATTCTTTTGGATTTGCCTGATATCTAGCACAGACACATGTAGCAAACATAATATCTGGTCTACTGGCTGTTAAGTACATTAATGACCCAATTATACCTCGATAATGGGTTACATCTACAGGTTTTCCTGAGATGTCCGCATCGAGTTTTGATTTTGAATCCGGAGCCATGGGAGTTTTCATAGGAGTACTATTGACCATGTTAAATTTCTTTAACATGTCTTGTATATATTTTGACTGATTGATAAAAATACCATCAGTTAATTGTTTTACTTGTAATCCTAAGAAAAAATTTATTTCCCCCATCATGCTCATTTCGAATTTCTGGGACATTAAAAATGCGAATTTCTTACAAAATTCTGGATTTGTAGACCCAAATATTATATCATCTACATATATCTGTATTACTATGATATCTGACCCCTGACGTTTTATAAACAGGGTTGTGTCAACTGCACCTTTTGTAAATCCACATTTCAACAGATATGTTGAAAGTGCATCATACCAAGCACGAGGTGCTTGTTTAAGGCCATACAGTGACTTATCCAAAATATATACATGATCAGGTTTCGAAGGATCAGTAAACCCTTCGGGCTGATATGTATATACTTCATCTGTTAGCTCCCCGTTTAAAAACGCAGTTTTGACATCCATTTGATATACTGTAAAATTTTTATGTGCGGCAAAAGCTAAAAACATCCTTATAGCTTCAATGCGTGCAAGTGGTGCGAATGTTTCATCATAATCAATCCCTTCTTGTTGACTGTATCCTTTGGCCACGAGACGAGCTTTATTCCGAATAATGACACCGTGTTCATCTTTCTTGTTCTTGAAGATCCATTTCGTGCCAATTATGGATTTGTCTTTTGGTCGCTCAACAAGTCTCCAGACCTTTAACCGTTCAAACTGGTTGAGTTCTTCTTGCATTGCTACAATCCAATCAGCGTCCAGAAGGGCTTCTTTTACATTTTTGGGCTCAATCTTACTCAGAAAATTTGAAAATAAGCATTCATTGATAGTAGCCCTTCTGGTTTGGACTGAAGCAGATGGATCACCAATGATGTTCTCTATTGGGTGATTTCTTGTCCACTTAACTGTATGTGGAAACGGTTCTATTGGGTCTTGGTTGGGATTGGAATCGAAATATGGTTCGGGAGTTGCTGCAGATGTTGTAGGTGGAACATCTGAGGTAGGAGCTTCTGACTGTTCTGAAGTAATAGGGGTTTCAGAAGTATGTGGAGGTTCAATTGGTTGTACAATCTCAGTAGTTGACTGCACATTTGCTGTTGAAGCTTCTCCAGTTTCTTCTGAACTTTGTTGTTGAGAAAGATCTGAAACTACGACTGGATCTTCAGTGATCCTGTCAGGCACCAAATTTTGAACATTAGATTTGGGAGTTTCAAAATAATCATCATAAAAGTTCTCAAACAACTTATTTAATTCATTTTGTTCAGCATTTTGTTTATTTGACTCCAATGAAGTCTGCATGTTAGGTCCGGGTTCTGAACTGGTGTGTTCAGAAGCCATTACCACTCCTTCGTCAAATTTAACATTTACGCTCTCGTTGACTATCTTGGTTCTCTTGTTGTATATTCGGAAAGCAACCGACTCCTTTGAATACCCGATGAAGATTCCTTCATCCGCCTTTTGATTAAACTTTCCCAGATTGTCTTTATCATTCAATATAAAGCATCTGCAACCAAAGACATGGAAAAATTTAACATTAGGTATTCGTTTATTGATCAGTTCATACGGAGTCTTTCCGAATCTTTTATTTATTATTGAACGGTTTTGTGTGAAACATGCTGTTGCAACCGCTTCTGCCCACAAGAACAATGGTAAATTGGAGTAGGCCAACATCGTCCTAGCTGATTCCACTAGTGTCCGATTTCTTCTTTCAACGACACCGTTTTGTTGTGGAGTCCGAGCAGCTGAGAATTGATGTGTAATTCCTACTGAATTTAAGAACGAGTCTAATGATTTGTTCTTGAACTCTGTTCCATTGTCTGAGCGAATTGTCTGAATGGTGAGTTGCAACTTTACTTGTATTTTTCGTATGAAGTCAATGATGATTTCAGTTGCATCTGATTTGGCTCTTAGGAAAAACACCCATGTGTATCGTATCGTTTCTTATTTATGCTTTGTACTCTCATTGGTCCACACAAATCCATATGTAATAACTCTAGTGCTCTCGTGGATGAGTGTTCTGTTTTGGATTTGTGTGTGGCTTTTGTCATCTTTCCTTTTTCACATGCCGCACATAGTTGCTCTTTTTGAAATTTTAGCGCCGGCAGCCCTTTAACTAACCCTCCTTTTGCTAGGTTGGTCAGTTCATTGAAATTCAGATGTGAAAGGCGACGATGCCACAGCCATGCTGTTTTAGATGTTGCTTTTGACAATAAGCAGACATCTTTCTTCAGATTGATCGAGGCTAAATCAATGGAGTACAGATTTGTTTTCCTGTTTCCTGCTAGAATTTCTTTTCCTTCTGCTGATCTGATGCTGCACCGATTGGCTTTGAAGTTGACTTCTAACCCCTTATCACACAGTTGTCCAATACTGAATAGATTATGACCAAGACCGTCAACATAAAAGACCTTTTGGATTGTGATTTTGTCATACTTCAGACTTCCGTATCCCTTGATCGGACAAAACTGATCGTTTCCAAATCTTACCGTCCCACAGATTTTTTCTACAAAGTCCGTGAGTGTGTCTCGTTGTCCGGTCATATGTTTGGAGCATCCCGAATCAAGGTACCAGACATGGTTTACCTATAAAACGTAATAGCACATGAGGTACCCACTTGTAGTTGGGTACTTTAGTTTTAGGTAAAACATGCATAGTATCATTTGTTTTTCTAACTGATATGGCTTTAGGCTTATCGTTTGAATTTATTTTAGGTACCCATTTTTGAACTGTTCTTTTGGGTATCCACTTTTGTACAATTCGCGGTGGAATTGTTTTTGTAATTTTTATCTGTGGATCCTTTTTCTGTTCATACAATGGGTCCTTTTTCTTTGGTAGCCATACAAGCTTATTATATTTCACAGTTTCAGACTTACAAACATAAGAATTCAAAGCAATTAATTTCGATCTTGAAAACTTAATACAAGAATTATTAACAATTTTATCATTATTACAGACAGAATGTTCAATTTTGCTGTTTCTATCTGTAACAATTTTCTCTTTCACGCGCCATTCTTGTTTTATAATCTTGTTTTTCTCTTCTCTTTGCTTCTTTCGCAACACTTGTTTTCTCGACCCGTTCACAACGTTATCTGACATAAAAGAAGTTTGAGAATTAGAAGATTTAGATGCTTGTTTTTTCTGTAACCTTTTCATACCTGTTGAAGATTTGACTTTACGTGCAAAAGAGTCCGTTGATGAGGATGATTCACCCTTTTCAAAACTAGGAGACTTAACAAACAGTTTTGTTTTCTCCTTCTTTTGTTGCACTGATAGTGAATTTTCAGATGTTTTAAAGAGTCTGTAGTCATTCTTTGCAGAATTTTAACAGATTCTTTATTACCAGTTGATAGTTTGTTAGTCAAAGGTTTGATAAATTCACCAATTTTACCAAATCTTTGATCTAATGAATTAACATCAGAGTGCATGAACAGATCAAATTCTTTTTCTGAATTTATAGAATCCAGAGAAATAGATGAATGTGGATCAGACACATTTATGTTTTTAGACTTATCTTGCAACATTTGTTCTATTTTTAGTAATTCAGACTTGAGTGTTCCATTCTCTGTCTCAAAACTTTTAATTTTCAATTCTAAATCAGAATTTATCTGTTCTAAAAATTGAATTTGGTAAATATAGTTTTTGAGACTGAGTTGGTAATTCAGACAAATCCTTTTCAGAATAAGTTTGAATGTACTCTTCTTTAGTATCAACAATGTTGCTGATTTCATTTATCTTGGTATAGTCAACATAATTTTGCATTTTGTCTGATCTTGACCTTTTGATTTCTTCACTGGATTCTACTTCTTCAGATGCTTTGAAGAATGTCATTTTTAATCCTAAATTCATGTATCTGACATCATATAATGGTGGTGAATTTGATATAGCTTTTGTCAGATACTTAGGATTTTCCCAACCAATACCAGATTTAGAGTTATAAAACTCTGTATCTTTTGGTTGATTTAAATATATTGTTTGATCTGTTTGCCCTCTTTTAATAAATTCATCCTCCATCTTTTTTATTTTCTCAAAAAGTTTAGTTCTTTCTTCAAATATGGCATGATATTTTACAGAAAAGTTTGAGGCTTCTAATTCAGCTATTCGCAGACTTTCTTGTAAATCAGATATTTTGTGATTCAGATTGAGTATATTGCTTTGAAGTTCTTTTTCCTTATCTTGTAAGTCTGAGACAGCTCGTAAAGCTAAGGCTTTTGTGAAGACCTCCCCTTCCGTATCAGTCCTCAGAGTCTAGGTCCCACATCATGCAATACGATATCAACCATACTAAGATAGGGTAATTAATTGCGGAATTAAAAATTACATGTACATTACAGATTAGGATTTAAGTTTACATATTTCAAAATAAAATTATAAAAGGGTAACATCTAATCTATTCATAACATCAATCATCACAACAAGTCTACCCAGAACCACCACATTAGCTGTCTTCCAAATCAGTACCAGAAAGTTTGTTGAGAAGTGGTCTAGGAAAGCTTCAAAACTTGGATCTTGAATGACCTAAATACTAGGTCCTGCAGGTGATTTTCCTTTGGCTTTTCCTGTAAAATTTTTAAGCAACATCTGTAAGCAAAGCTTAGTGAGTTTATAGATTTTCAATATTAACATGCGTGTCAAGCGGAGTCATAAATCTAAGCGTGATATGTCTTGGCTGCCGCTACAGCCCTCATGATTGAGATATAGTATCATAAGATCGGATGATGTTCAAGCCACACTCACGCTTATATCGTGGGGATCAGCCACATACTGGGCTAGCTACCAGTAAGTCAACATGGCGGAACATCGGAGGTCATTACCAAGTTCATAAGAACTGGTGAAATAGCCGGGTCTAGAACAATAGACCATAAGGCTAATCAAGCTGAATCAATCTTATCAAAAGTCTGATCAATGATGTAAGCATATGTCTATAGCAGTCATGATAGCAATGAATCATAAAGCAAAGTCTGAGATAATATTAAATACAATCTGAAAAGATAAACAAATAGCTATCATGATTCACTGGGCAACACCCATCCATGGTGTGCACAGGTCTCAATCCAGCTGATAAA
Organism: Centrapalus pauciflorus; assembly: GCA_020465985.1. Classification (NCBI taxonomy): domain Eukaryota; kingdom Viridiplantae; phylum Streptophyta; class Magnoliopsida; order Asterales; family Asteraceae; genus Centrapalus; species Centrapalus pauciflorus. The sequence continues at coordinate 37,747 of JAANYP010001869.1, read as the reverse complement.
TGAATGTCAATAAATGTAACAGTATCAATATATCTCAACCGGATCTGTGCATGTTCAATTTAAATATCTATAACTCACAGTTCTGGGTCTTGGTCAAACAGATATAAGAATCTGCCACCTGAGTTATCTCAGGATTTTATCTCTGTCAGTCTATCTTCTTTAAGTCTTTAAATCTTTGTTCAGAATATACTGAACCTGTTCAAAATCATTCATGATAATATCATGTCATTTTCATCATTTTTATCATCATCATTTTAATCTTCAAATTCTTGTATTTTATCTGAGTCTGATATCTGATAACTTATCTTATCAATGTCATCATCTTTTGGTCATAAATTCTTTAATTCTATCTGATTCTGATAACTTTCAGTTCATCAATCTTTATTCTTTTAATTCTCCAAACATTCACTAAATATATATATCAATATATATATTTATATAGTCATTTATTTTACTTAAAATATCAAATTATATAGAATCGGGTTTCGGATCACCCAAATTCGGATTCATCCGGATTGGGGACCCGGATTCGGATCCCACCGAATTGGGCACCCGAATTAACTCTTCCGAACTAGCAACCGAATTCGGACCAAGTAGTGTCCGAATCAGTCATCCGGATTCGGATTTGGAACCGAATTAGGTGACATCCGAAGTCATGTTAAATCCGAAATTGGGATATCCGAAATCATGGGATCCGAAATGGAAGCATCCGAATTAAATCAACCGAATTAGTACCATCCGAAATCATCCACTCATCCGAATTCGGTTGAAACCGAATTCGGATCCTAATCTTCATAATTTTCCAGAATTTTGTTCTTCATGTTCTTGGTGATATTCATTCGGATTTTTCATAAAAATTCCCAAAACTTACTTAAATCAACATGCAACTTTATTTTATGTTATATCATCATTTTTGGGTGGATTTTATATACTTTTCCCTATCAATAACATCATATATGGTTCAAAATCATCCAAAATATGACTCTTTTTGTCAAGAACACATTTTCATTAAAATTCCGATTTGATCATGTTTTGGATGATTCTAACCAAAATCTTTGTTTCTTTAGCATCTATTAACTTCAATTCATCTTAATCTTTCATAAATTTACACATGCAACATAAAAATTCATAACTTTAATTCTTGGTTTCGGTTATACACAAAACCGAACCAAGCATCATATATTTCGAAATTTTAAATGATTGTTACCTCAAATTCTTGTTGTTTGTTGTTGACTGTAACTTCCTTGGCTTTAATCTTCAATTTAATGCTAGTTTTATGAAACTTTTTGATGAATTCTTGAAGGATCCGGATGTTTAGAGAGAGATTAGAGAGAGAGAATGATCTTTGTGTAAATAATCTTAATGATCATAAATTTAGGTTTTTATATCTTATTAAATTTTAACCCACTTCTATTTTTGTATAATACATCTCTTTTATTTTACTCAATTAAATCATAAATATAATATAAAATTATATTTACTTAATATATTTTTATTCTTAATCAATATTTGCAATCATAAATAATATAATAAAATTATATTATTATCTCAAAATAATCATTACATAACTGATCAAAAGTTGGGTTGTTACAGAATGGGCTCCACCACGCACAAACTTCGTCCCCGAAGTTAGCTAGATTCGAACAGACTGGGATAAGTAGCTTTCATAACATCTCTGGATTCCCAAGACTGATGCGAACCTTTGTGGTGTTTCCACTGGACGAGCACCATCTGTATCTCTTTATTTCTAAGCTTCTTAGTCTTCGAGTCCAGAATACGTTCTGGCTCTTCAACCACTCGAAGCTTTTCATCAATTTGCAGGTTAACATGTGGTATCTGTACTTCTCTTTCGTAAGCTAAACTCTTTCTTAAATGACTAACAAGGAATACAGGATGTATTCCAGCTAAGTCCGCTGGTAGATCAAGACGATAAGACTGATTTCCAATCTTTTCAATGATCTTGAACGGTCCGATAAATCTCGGAGCTAACTTGTTTCTTTTAATGAATCGTACCACATTCTTCATTGGGGATACTTTCAGCATCACCCAATCGTTAACTGCAAAACTGATGGATCTATGCCGATTGTCATAATATGACTTCTGCCTGCTTTGAGCTTCAAGTATGTTTCTTCTAACGAGTTGAATCTTCTCGTGAGTCAACTGTAGAAGGGCAGGTCCTGCTATTGGCGATTCACCTGTTTCACGCCAACAGGTAGGAGTTCTGCATTTTCTTCCGTACAAAGCTTCAAAAGGAGCCATCTTGATTGTTGAATGATAACTGTTATTGTATGAGAATTCGACCAACGGCAAGTGGTCATCCCAGTTACCACCTAAATCAAGAATGCAGGCACGAAGCATATCTTCGAGAGTTAGAATAGTACGCTCACTCTGGCCATCTGCATTTGGATGATAAGCAGTACTCATAGAAATCCGAGTACCCATCCCTTCTTGTAGAGCTTGCCAGAATCTGGATGTGAAACGACTATCACGATCAGATACGATAGACTTCGGCACACCTTGACGAGAAATAATTTCAGAGATATACAGCTGTGCCAATCTATCGAGAGAATAAGTTTCTTTCATTGAGATGAAATGTGCTGATTTCGTTAATCGGTCAACGACTACCCAGATGGAGTCGTGCTGTCTTTTGGTCTTTGGCAGCTTCGTAATGAAGTCCATTGTTATATGCTCCCACTTCCATTCAGGAACTGGCAGTGGTTGCATATCCCCGAAGGGCTTCTGATGTTCTGCCTTAACCATCTGACATACTCTGCAGCTTTCAACACATTTTCCAATGTCCTTCTTCATTCCTGGCCACCAGTAGTCAGCTTTTAGATCAAAATACATCTTTGAGCTGCCAGGATGAATAGATAACTTGGACTGATGAGCTTCAGATAGAAGAGTGCTACGAATAGAACCATATTTAGGAACCCAGATTCGGTCTCCCTGAAGACAGTAAAGTCCCAAATGGTTCAGAGTTAGAAATTGTATTTGCCCTTTAAGATTTTCAGAATTAATATTCTCTTCTTTCAGTGCTTCAGTTTGAGCAACTCTGATGTCTTCAATAAGATCAGAAGAGAATATAACTGGAGTTAGGGCATAACAGCACTTTTCTGGATATACTTTTCTACTCAACGCATCCGCGACAACATTTGCTTTGCCGGGATGATATAAGATCTCGCAATCATAATCCTTGATAAGCTCCAAGGATCGACGCTGTTTCATGTTCAGATCTTTTTGAGTGAAAAGGTATTTGAGACTCTTATGATCGGTGTAGAGCTGACACCGAGTCCCATATAGATAGTGACGCCAGATCTTCAGTGCAAAGGTAACAGCAGCCAACTCAAGATCATGAGTTGGTGCACTTTTCTCATAGTCTTTTAATTGCCTTGAAGCATAGGCAATTACTTTTCCCCTTTGCATCAGAACACATCCTAAGCCAGTACCAGAGGCATCGCTATAGACAACGAAATCATCATTACCTTCTGGCAAGGCTAGGATCGGCGCTTGAATCAACTTTTGCTTCAGAATATCGAATGCCTCTTGCTGTTCATCGGTCCAAACGAAAGGAGTATTCTTCCGTGTTAGCATTGTAAGCGGCACAGCAATCTTTGAGAAGTCCTTTATGAATCGCCGATAATAACCGGCCAATCCAAGGAAACTTCTTATCTCTGAGGCATTGCGAGGTGTTTGCCACTTCTGAACAGCCTCGACTTTTGAAGGATCAACGGAAATTCCTTCGCCAGAAACAACATGGCCAAGGAACTGGATCTATAAGAATTAAGATAGAATTTCAAATTCTGAGGTGAATCATAGAATAGTTAAGGAAACAGCTCAAGACTTATATAATAGATATTATACCTGTCTGAGCCAGAATTCGCACTTAGAAAACTTTGCATAGAGTCTTTCTTTTCTTAATAACTCTAGCAATTGTCGTAGATGAATAGAATGATCAGCCTCCGTTTTGGAGTAAATCAGAATATCGTCTATGAACACGATAACTGATTTATCCAACATTGGTCTGCACACACGGTTCATGAGATCCATGAATGCCGCTGGTGCATTTGTCAAGCCGAACGGCATCACGAGAAATTCGTAATGGCCGTATCTTGTACGGAAAGCTGTCTTTGGAACATCTTCTTCCCTGACTTTTAACTGATGATACCCAGAACGGAGATCTATTTTCGAAAAGTAACTGGCTCCTTGTAACTGATCAAACAGATCATCGATTCTGGGCAGAGGATACTTATTCTTTATTGTAACCTTGTTCAACTCACGGTAATCGATGCACATACGGAAAGTTCCGTCTTTCTTTTTAACAAATAGTACTGGTGCACCCCACGGAGAAGAACTTGGTCGGATAAACCCCTTCTCCAACAGCTCTTGCAGTTGCTTTGACATTTCCTGCATTTCTGCAGGTGCAAGTCTGTATGGAGCTTTTGCGATAGGAGCCGCACCAGGAACCAAGTCAATACTGAACTCGACTTGTCGTTCCAGTGGCACTCCGGAAATGTCGTCAGGGAATACGTCTGGGAACTCACAGACGATAGGAATATCAGACAAAGATTTCTTTTCAGAGCTGGACTCAGATAGAGCATAACAAAGGTAAGAGTCGTGACCTTTAGACAAGTATTTATGCGCCTTTTCAACAGATATAAAGCAATGTGCACCTTTCCGCTTCTCGCCCTTGATCTCTAATACTCGGCCGTCTGAAGATTTGATTCTAATGATTCGCCGATTGCAGATAATTGTAGCCTCATTGTTCATTAGCCAGTCCATGCCGATGATGACATCGAACTCTTTCAACGGTATCGGGATGAGGTCGAGATTGAATACAATATTATCGACTAGTAGTGTGCAGTTTCGATAAACAGAATCAGCCATAACATAGCTGTTACTGGCTGTCTCAATGTCAAGTATAACAGGAAGCTTCGATGGGGACTTAGATAATCTCGATGCAAAAGAAGTCGATATGAAGGAACGACTAGCGCAAGAATCAAATAACACACGAGCAGGTATCGTATTTAACAGAAACGTACCGGTGACTACGTCAGGTGTTTCTCTCGCCTCTTCAGCCGTTATTTGGAATGCACGTGTCCTTGCAGTTGGTGTTGCAGCAGAACTTTTAACTGTCGACCCTCCAGCTGATGACTGTGACTGATAACGTGGTCCGCTACGACACTGATACATGAAGTGCCCTCTCTTACCGCATTTCGCACATCCACGTCCCTGTTGTGGACATTCTTCACTACTATGTCCGATCATGTTGCACGCGAAGCAAGTAACGTCTTCTGGGTTACATAGTCCCATGTGTGATCTTCGGCATCGCTTACAGAATCGTGGCTCGTTCGTGAGGGAGTAGGCTTGCGCTTTCGGTTGTGAACTATACTGATGGGATTGCTGAGATTGTGTCTGAGACTTATTTGGCCTAAAGAATCTGCCAAATCGCTGTTTCTTTGGGGGAGACGGATTCATCGGGTTAGTAGACGGAGCATAAAGCTGATCGCCGTATTCTAAATATCCCCTCTCGATCTGTCTGGCTGCTTCGACCATTTCCAGATAGCTCTTATATTTGATCGCACTCATGGGATGTCGATATCTGGGATTGAGTCCTACTCGGAACCTATTCATTTTCCTTTCCTCTGTTGCCACTTGGTATGAGGAATAACCGCATAATCGCGAAAAATCGTGCTCGTATTCGTCGACTGTCTTCGTTCCCTGAGTCAGCTGCATCAGTTGTACTTCCATTTTATCTCGCTGGTCGACCGGGCAGTATTTCGCATTGAACATATCAAGAAACTGCTCCCATTCTAACGTCTGAATGACTTCCTCCCCGTATATGCTTCGCTGTGTCTTCCACCATGCACGAGCAGCTCCAACAAACAACGCAGATGCGTAGCTTACTTTCTTAGAATCTAAGCAGTCAGAGATTCTAAATATTTCTTCCGTATGACTGATCCAATCCATCGCCTGAATCGGATCAACTGTACCCTCGAAGTTCAGGGCACCGCTGGCTTTGAAATCCTTAAACTTACAGCCTTTAGGCTGCTCGAATTGGGTTTCAGGGGTAGAGTTATCAGAATCAGATTCTTCATTCTGAACTTGCTTATCTTTTCGCTTATTTTTCTTATCATTACGTCTTTTAGCTTCGGCCTCATCTCTGGCCTGAAACTGTTCTTGCATAATCTTATTCTGTTGTTCTGAGTGTTGTGCTAGTAATTGTTGCATCATCTCAAACATTTGTTGTGGGGTCATGTTGTTTGGTATGTCACCTGATCCTGATCCTGACATCTTAGCTGAAAATTTAAAATCAATTAACTATCAGTTTATAGACTTAGATCTATGTACCCTTTTTCCCATCCTAATAGTCTGTACATCCTATCTCAGTTCAAACCACCTAAATGATTGATACATATGTATTGCTTCAGTTTGAGATCAAGTATACTTACGTAATACTTGATTCACTCAAACTAGTGCTCTGATACCATCCTGTGAAGACCTCCCCTTCCGTATCAGTCCTCAGAGTCTAGGTCCCACATCATGCAATACGATATCAACCATACTAAGATAGGGTAATTAATTGCGGAATTAAAAATTACATGTACATTACAGATTAGGATTTAAGTTTACATATTTCAAAATAAAATTATAAAAGGGTAACATCTAATCTATTCATAACATCAATCATCACAACAAGTCTACCCAGAACCACCACATTAGCTGTCTTCCAAATCAGTACCAGAAAGTTTGTTGAGAAGTGGTCTAGGAAAGCTTCAAAACTTGGATCTTGAATGACCTAAATACTAGGTCCTGCAGGTGATTTTTCCTTGGCTTTTCCTGTAAAACTTTTAAAGCAACATCTGTAAGCAAAGCTTAGTGAGTTTATAGATTTTCAATATTTAACATGCGTGTCAGCCGGAGTCATAAATCTAAGCGTGATATGTCTTGGCTGCCGCTACAGCCCTCATTGATTGAATAGTTCATAAGATGATGATGTTAAGCCACACTCACGCTTTATTCGTGGGGATCGGCACATACTGGGCTAGCTACCAGTAAGGTCAAACATGGCGGAACATCGGAGGTCATTACCAAGTTCATAAGAACTGGTGAAATAGCCGGGTCTAGAACAATAGACCATAAGGGCTAATCAAGCTGAATCAATCTTATCAAAAGTCTGATCAATGATGTAAGCATATGTCTATAGCAGTCATGATAGCAATGAATCATAAAGCAAAGTCTGAGATAATATTAAATACAATCTGAAAAGATAAACAAATAGCTATCATGATTCACTGGGCAACACCCATCCATGGTGTGCACAGGTCTCAATCCAGCTGATAAATGAATGTCAATAAATGTAACAGTATCAATATATCTCAACCGGATCTGTGCATGTTCAATTTAAATATCTATAACTCACAGTTCTGGGTCTTGGTCAAACAGATATAAGAATCTGCCACCTGAGTTATCTCAGGATTTTATCTCTGTCAGTCTATCTTCTTTAAGTCTTTAAATCTTTGTTCAGAATATACTGAACCTGTTCAAAATCATTCATGATAATATCATGTCATTTTCATCATTTTTATCATCATCATTTTAATCTTCAAATTCTTGTATTTTATCTGAGTCTGATATCTGATAACTTATTTTATCAATGTCATCATCTTTTGGTCATAAATTCTTTAATTCTATCTGATTCTGATAACTTTCAGTTCATCAATCTTTATTCTTTTAATTCTCCAAACATTCACTAAATATATATATCAATATATATATTTATATAGTCATTTATTTTACTTAAAATATCAAATTATATAGAATCGGGTTTCGGATCACCCAAATTCGGATTCATCCGGATTGGGGACCCGGATTCGGATCCCACCGAATTGGGCACCCGAATTAACTCTTCCGAACTAGCAACCGAATTCGGACCAAGTAGTGTCCGAATCAGTCATCCGGATTCGGATTTGGAACCGAATTAGGTGACATCCGAAGTCATGTTAAATCCGAAATTGGGATATCCGAAATCATGGGATCCGAAATGGAAGCATCCGAATTAAATCAACCGAATTAGTACCATCCGAAATCATCCACTCATCCGAATTCGGTTGAAACCGAATTCGGATCCTAATCTTCATAATTTTCCAGAATTTTGTTCTTCATGTTCTTGGTGATATTCATTCGGATTTTTCATAAAAATTCCCAAAACTTACTTAAATCAACATGCAACTTTATTTTATGTTATATCATCATTTTTGGGTGGATTTTATATACTTTTCCCTATCAATAACATCATATATGGTTCAAAATCATCCAAAATATGACTCTTTTTGTCAAGAACACATTTTCATTAAAATTCCGATTTGATCATGTTTTGGATGATTCTAACCAAAATCTTTGTTTCTTTAGCATCTATTAACTTCAATTCATCTTAATCTTTCATAAATTTACACATGCAACATAAAAATTCATAACTTTAATTCTTGGTTTCGGTTATACACAAAACCGAACCAAGCATCATATATTTCGAAATTTTAAATGATTGTTACCTCAAATTCTTGTTGTTTGTTGTTGACTGTAACTTCCTTGGCTTTAATCTTCAATTTAATGCAAGTTTTATGAAACTTTTTGATGAATTCTTGAAGGATCCGGATGTTTAGAGAGAGATTAGAGAGAGAGAATGATCTTTGTGTAAATAATCTTAATGATCATAAATTTAGGTTTTTATATCTTATTAAATTTTAACCCACTTCTATTTTTGTATAATACATCTCTTTTATTTTACTCAATTAAATCATAAATATAATATAAAATTATATTTACTTAATATATTTTTATTCTTAATCAATATTTGCAATCATAAATAATATAATAAAATTATATTATTATCTCAAAATAATCATTACATAACTGATCAAAAGTTGGGTTGTTACAGCTTTATCTTTGGAAAAATCTAGGACTAAATTGTGTTCATTTAGAAGTTTGTTTTCCAAAGAATGAACCTTTTTCTTTTCTTCTTTTAAGGATTTTTCAAACTTTTTAAGCATGAAAGCCATATTAGTTAGTTTTTCTTCTAATATGCATGAGTCGTCAATATCAGAATCTGAAATAGAATTTACCTCCTGTCCTTCTGAATCCTCTGAGTTATCAGACTCTGAATCCTCCTCATTTTCAGCTTTATTTTGGCCAGATGCCATTAATGCAACTTCTTCTTTTTCTTCCTCTTCATCAGAATCAGATTCTCTCCTCTCTTCATCCTCTTCATCCGTCAGTCCAACCCACACCTCATCTTCAGCTATCATAGCTGATTCACTCAGTTCAGATTCATTGAAGATTTCTGACTTTAGACAGATATGGGCATCTTCATCTAAAATGTCATCATCTTCTGATAACTGTAACCAATGATCATCCTCCGCCATAAGAGCTTTGCCTGATTCTTTCTCTTTGGCTAAGAGGGCCTTTCTTGTATAGTAGTCTGAATTTTTGACTACTAGAGATCTGCATTCCCGGGCATAGTGACCTGGTTTTCCACAGTTATAGCATTTCTGTTCAGATTCCTTCTTGGTTGATTTATCTGACTTCTCATATTTGTCAGACTTTCGTGCACTACTTTCTCCAGCCTTCTCATACTTATCCTTTTTCTCAACTTTCCTTGAGCCTGTTTTGTAGCGCATTTTGTTGTTTGTTGGCTTCCTATAAAATTTCTTCTGAAATGCCTTTGTAAGCAGTGCCATCTGTTTTTTCATCTCTTCAATCTCTGAATCTGCAGATGAATCTGATGATTCTGATTCTGATGATGTACTGCTGATTACAGCTCTTTTCTCCTTTTTGAGTTTGTATTTATACTTTTTCTCCGCCAGTAGAGCTAGTGGATCAGCAGTTTCTTTTTCCGCTTTCTTCTTTCCATATATTTTCCTCAAAACAACTTCTTGGTAGTTGTTGAGGTTTTCAAATAGCATATGAAAATCCATCTCCTCTATATCTTTCGTTTGTTGGATGATCATAGCATATTTTTCCCATTCTGGATTTAGCACATTTAAAAATTTGACATTGATGTCCAAGTTGGACTTCGTCACTCCGTTTCTTTTTACTTCACTTACCAGATTTACAAATCTGAGATAAGTGTTTTCCAGAAGTTCACCTTCACGGGCTCTAAAGTTCTCAAATGTCATTAGACTATTCCTAGCCCTATTAGTAGCAGCTCTGTCTGATCCCCGCATGATTTTGCATACTTCATCCCAGATGGACTTAGCAGTCTTTGTATTTGTCAGACAAGTGTATATTTCATTGGGGATTGAAATCAACAATAACTTTCTTGCAGTCTTGTCCCCTAACTTTCTCTTTTTCTGGGCCTCTGTTAGGTTTGTTACCTCAACAGTCCTTGGTGGTATTGGGGGATTTCCAGTTGGTACTCCTGGGATCGTTTCCATAAAAATTGCTGGTCCTTCATTTAATGATTTCAGCATTTCTTCAGATAAATCATGGAAACTGATAAATTCAAGAAACCGCTCCCGCCATTGGACATATTCCCCTCTGTATAAGATTGGGGGTTTGGTTTCTGATCCCATGGCAAGTGCATCTTTAGACATGTTGATTGTTTGTTGGGAAACTTTGACCAAGATCAAATGAACTCCGAATGAGATTGAAAAATTTGATCACACCTTGAAACACAGATTAGTACTGAAATCTACAACATAATGGCTTGTTAGTAGTAATAAGCAGTGAATTGTGTTTGGATTAATGTGTGTGACAAACTTGAATGATTCTTGTGTTATGAGTGACACTTGAATGAATGTAGTGTAAAACTTGTTTGATTCTTTGATCAATCTTGAATGTGTGTTTGATCAAACTCGAATGTAAGTTTGATCAAACTCGAATGCTTTTCTGATACAACTCGATTCAAGTATATGATAACATCTTATACACAAACTCGAATGAGTGTTTTGTTAAACTCGAATCAATGTTATACAAAACTCGAATGAGTGTTTTGTAAAACTCAAATCAATGTTATACAAAACTCGAATGTCTGTTACAAAACTCGAGTGAATCTTGCACAACTTGAATGGGTCTTATATAAATCTCGAATTGGTCTTATATAAAACTCGAATGAGTCTTATATAAAACTCGAATTGGCCTTATATAAAACTCGAATGTGTCTTATATAAAGCTCGAATGAGTCTTATATAAAACTCAAATGTCTTATATAGAACTCGAATGGGTCTTATATAAAACTCGTATGGGTCTTATATAAAACTCGTATGGGTGTTATATAAAACTCGTATGGGTCTTATATAAAACTCGAATGTTGTTCTGAAATTCTAGATTGTTGTCAACTCGAATATTACAGTTTGGCAACTCGAGTAATAGTAAGACACAACTCGAATAACAAAGCTAACCGACTCGATTAACTAAGATACCCGACTCGATTAGCTGTTATATTCAACTCGATTTACACACAAGATGTGTATAATTCGAGTTTCTTAGAATTTTCAGCTTTTCAAGTCTTAAATTCAGATTAAATCCAAATTTTACCCAATTTCATTCAAATTGTAATCGAAGGTAAGGTTTTTGAATACAAACACTTTTTGTAAAGCACTTTTATGCAAAAATGGATCTAAACCAGACTTTTTCAATGAAACAGTACCGGTTTTTGAACTTTTCAAAATTTCAGAAAATTGCTCAGATCTTTTTCTGTGTTTTGAAAATCAAAACAAGTTTATATTCAATTGATTCGTCTTTGAAACCTGAACCTTCGATCCAATTAACACTGTGAATGATCAACAGAATCAAAACCCCTAGTGATTTTAGGGTTTTTCTGAAAAATACTCAAGAACACGAAAAACAGATTCAATCTCAAACAGAATGATTCATTCCTAAGGCTCTGATACCAATTGTGAAAAATAGTTTCTACCAATTCAATCAACTTAGATGCAATTAATATGAACACAGAATTTAATCAACACTAACCAAATGATTCAATTGAAAATCTTGTTGAATACACAATGATGAACTGGAATATTCTTCGTGCAGAGCTGCTGTTCTCAGAAATGAAAGCGTACAAAATAATCTTCTGACCGATTCTACTATTTTTGAAAGTCAACATGACTATTTATACAAATTTACAAACTATATGGAAATTACACAATCAGTCCCTAGACTTTGATATTTCATCAATTAAAAACATATTCTAACAATGATGATGGTGATGGTGATGGTGGTGGAGTAAAGTGATGTAAAAGACAGATGAGAAGTTCAAAAACTAATGATTTTCTTTTATCACTCCCTTATAATAGTGATAATATATCAATATTTTTTATCTGAGATTGAAAAAAAAATTGATATAAATCAGCGTTATACTTTTTTTTGCGCTCTTTTTGTATTGAAATTGAAATCTAATAATCATTACTTTTTCAAAAAAAAATCATCAAGTAAAATTTTTTAATCGAATTAGGGATAGACTCGAATCATTAAGAGACTTTTTGCAGAATTCGTGAGGAATTGAGCAAGAGGCGATCTCGAGTTTATCAGCTTGGTGAGTCCCGTTTCGGAGAGAATTAGTACGTAGGATCGTTCGTGTGTCGTTCGTTCAGCGTCTAATAGTCTCCGTGTTTCCGTTGGTTGAGAGTTGTCCGTCTGACCGTCAACGAGGATTCCGCACTCGTTAACGGATCCGCGTCTAGATAGATCTTGCAGTGGTAGACCTTACAAGTGGTATCAGAGACTACGGAGTGTTCTTGGTGTTCTTCGTGTTCATCAGATACATTCTAGGTTTCTTGACGCTAGTTGGACGGTTTTTCTCTCAAAAACGTGTTTTTGAGCTTAGCAAATTCATATTCGGGAAACACTTTATTGTTTTTCACGTTTTTGGTCGAAATCATTATTTTTCATTTGAAAATTAGTGATTTAATCTATAAAACGTCAAAAAATCAAAGTGTTAGCCGTTTTTCGAGTTTGCGGCGCTCGAATCTATAGGGGTAATTAGGGTTTTACTTTATTTTCGAGTCTAACCAAAATACACTCCTTTCGAGTCAATTTCAGAGTGTTTCGATTCTACTTTGTTTCGAATCTGTTGCTTCATTCGAATAGGATCTCGAGTCTAGTTTAGTGTCGAGTTTATTTCGAATCTAGTATTATTTCGAATCTAGTGTTTCGAATCTGCTGTCATTCGACTCTACTGTGCCTTCGATTCTAAGGGTCTTCGAATCTATAGAGTCCTTCGAATCTGATATAACTTCGAATCTAAGGAGTTCCTCGAATCTGACATTATTTCGAATCTAACTGACTTTTAAGACTTAATCGAATTTAATCTCAAAAGATTTAATATTAATTAGTTTCGAATCTATCTAGATTCGAATAAGTTAATCTAAATCAGTTTCAAATTAAATTAATTAAGTTCAAATTCAAATTCTTTCAGAAAACATGTCAAACCTTCAGAAATTCCTTGAGATGGATCACGAAGTTGGGAAGGCAAATGCACCACCAAAGCTGATGAAAGTTGAGGATTATTACTGGTGGAAGGACAGATTTACGGATTTTGTACGATTCAACGATATGCGCATGTGGGTGTGCATAGATGAAGGGTACATTCCACCAGTATCTGAGGTTGAAGGCCGTCAAAAGGTTCTGTCATACCAGATGATGAAAGAGGATGACAAGAAACTATTTGAAGCTGAAAACAAGGCTTTCTCCATTATCCGTATGGCGTTACCTCAAGATATCTTGCACACATTTCGGACTCAAAGGACGTCGAAAGAACTTTGGGAATCTCTCCAGAAAAGGTGTGAGGGTAATCCACGGTTACGTAGAAAGCGTACAGAGCTGTTGACCCAACAGTTTGCGATTTTCAAGGCTCTTAAGGATGAACAGTTAGATGATATTATCACAAGGTTCTATCATCTGATAACAGAGCTTGAAAGTCATGGCATTGAGTACTCGGACAGTGACAAGAACAACAAGCTTCTTGATGCCCTACCAGCCAAATGGGCTATGTACGTGGCAATGATTAAGCTTAATGAAGACAAATACTATGCTCAATCGCTGGATGACATCGTGGGAACGTTGAGGGCATATCACTTCGAGATGATAAAGGCTGAGACTGATTACGAGCAAGTCCAAAATCCGGCGATGTATTTTGGAAAGACATCTAAATCATCAGTGACAGCTGATCAGAAGAGTGCTACAGCGTTTTTCACCGGAGAAACGTCATCGCCACCAGAGTCCGAAGACTCACTGAATCGCGCGTTCTTAGGGTTAGGAAGATCGGAAGAACCGCAACCTCAAGTCCAACAGGCATCGACCAGTCAGAACTATTCGAAGATGCCCATGAGCGCAAAGTCCGCAGAAGAACATTTAAATCTGCTTGCTTCCTTTGTGGCGGCTTACGGAAATTGTGTTCAAGGGAAGATCAATGATCCGGCGCTTTGGGATGAAGATTACGATCAGGTCGACCCTGATGACTTAGAGGAAATGGATCTTAAGTGGCAACTGGCCATGGTGACCCAGAGGGTTAAAAGATTCATTAAGAGAACTGGGAGGAATCTGCAAATGAACAACAAAGGGATAGGATTTGATAAGTCTAAGGTCAAATGCTACAACTGTCAGGGATTGGGACATTTCGCCAGAGAGTGTCAAAGACCGAAGGTAGAATCATACCAAGGACAGAATCAGCATCAAGGACAGTACCAAAATCAGTCCCAACAGAGATATCTTCCGAGTTCAAATTCTGGTCAAGCCAATCTAGCGGATCTAATATCCAATGTCACTTCTGACATACAGCTAGATGGTACCTATGACTGGAGTTCACATCCTGAGTCCAATGCTAGAGCATTCATGGCTGAAGTTACTGAAACTGGATGTGATGTGGATGAGCAGACCACACGGGACAGCAGTCCGATGTGGGTAGAGAAGGCGAATGATCAGACCATGCTGGAGTTTGCTGCTCAGATGGCCAACGTGGAATCTGATAACTCTAAGGTTAGTCTTTCTTATTCTCTATTTCGTGAATTATGTGCTTTATGTGTTAGTTCTAACAATAGGTTAAATCTAGTCTTAGACTCACATAAGACCATAGCTGCTCAAAATGAAAATTTAAAAATTGAAAATGCTAGCCTAAATGATATAAAACAAGATTTAAAAGAAAAGCTTAAGGCTGATGCTCAAGACGTAATCGTTCTAAAAGACAAACTGAGTGAGCAGTTTGTTAGGATAGAGCTTATGTATGAGCACGTAGAGGCCTTGACCAAAAGTCTGAAAGATAAGGACATAGAGCTAGCCGAGACCAAGGTTAAGGTCAAGAAAGTGAAATTTGTGTCTTCCTCCAGTGAAACACCTGCAGGAAAATAGAAAATTTCATGGGCTGACCAGGTCGAAGAGACAGACACAATAGATGTACCAAAGGATGTAGACACCAGTGAGACACCTAGATCTAAGGGACCAACCAAAAAGTCCATGGATAAGATGTCTTGCTTTAGATGTCACAAGAAAGGGCATGTTGCTTCTCACTGTCCAAATAGGAAAGCAGATGTTACCCCTAAGACAGTGAACCCAACACCTGTTAAGCCCTCACCAACTGTGGCAAGCAGCAGTAGTTCTCAACCTACCGTGAAAACTGTGCAGGCCGCACCAAAACTTGTTGTGAAACAAACACCGGTTAAGGTTGGACCAAAAGAAGTGGTTAGGACAAATTCACCGAATCGTGTCATTAATCAATCTAGGTCAGCACCTCAACAAGTCTATAGGAGCACAACACCTAGCAGGTCACACACTCCAGTTAGGTCACATACTTCCGTTAGACATTATGTTCCGGTAAGAGCTCAGGGATCACAGTCTGAAATGCAGTATAATAAGAGTTATTCTAGAGCACCACACCAAATGCCTACTCAAAGGCAAAGAGTGCATCTAAATCACTCGGCACCACAACAGAATTCAGTTCAAAGGCCCAAGTCACCTGAAAGGCGAGATGGGTACTTGAAAGAGTTCACGTATGTGGACGAGAATGGTATTACCAAGTCAGTCATGGCTTGGGTTCCCCGTGATAACTAACCTCTTTTCTTTCATGTGCAGGAGATAACTACCGGTCCAAACAACAAGTGGTTCGTCGACAGTGGTTGCTCCAGGCACATGACGGGGGAAAGAAGTCTTCTCACAGACTTCAAGGGGGGTAATAGGGGATTTGTATCATTCGCGGGCAACAAAGGAGGAAATATCACTGGAACTAGAGAAGTCACTAATGGGACGATTACATTGGATCAAGTTTATCACGTTGATAAATTGGTTCATAATCTCATTAGTGTATCTCAAATCTGTGATAAGAAGAACTCGGTGTTATTTACTGACACTGAGGCGTTAGTGCTAAAGCCGGGATTCAAAATACCTGAAGATTGGATATTGATGCGGGCTCCAAGGAAGAATGACTTGTACATGCTCGATATGAACAAGCCAGATAATTCGATGGGTCCGATCTGCTTACTATCAAAAGCTTCAGAGACGGAGTCCGTACTGTGGCACAGACGCATGGCTCACCTGCACCTGAGGAAGATGAATTACATTACGAAGCATGGACTGGTGCAGGGTGTGCCCATGAAAAGTTTTCAGTTCGAGGATAAGTGTCTACCTTGCATGAAGGGCAAACAACACAAGAAGACACACAAGTCCAAGAAGCAGAATTCCATAGCCTCAACATTCGATCTGTTGCACATGGACCTTTTCGGCCCAATCAACAAAAGGCGTATTGGAGGTAGTTGGTACTGCTTAGTTATCACCGACGATTACTCACGTTTTTCTTGGGTTTTCTTTTTAGGTACGAAGGACGAGACGGCTGCAAGGCTCATCGGGTTCTTGGACCAAGTGGAGAACTCATACGGAACTAGGGTTAAATGTATTCGTAGTGATAATGGAACTGAATTCAAAAACACTGTAATTGGTGTATATTGCCTATCCAAGGGCATAGTGCATCAATTCAGTGCACCATATGAACCTCAACAGAATGGGGTGGCCGAACGTAAAAATAGAACTTTGATTGAGGCTGCAAGGACTATGCTTTCGGATTTAAAGCTTCCTACCATGTTTTGGGGGGAGGCAGTGAATACCGCGTGCCACATTTTAAACCGAGTCCTTACAGTCAAATCATTGAACAAAACATGTTATGAAATTTTGAATAAACGGCCACCTAACTTAACTGGATTCGAACCGTTTGGAGTACCATGCACACTTTTAAGAACAAAACATCAACCGAAGTTTGGTGAAAAGGCTGACGAAGGATACTTCCTAGGTTATGTGCCAAACTCACCAAACAAACGGGTTTTTAACAAAACGAGTGGTACTGTGGAGATTGTGTATAACATTGAAGTCACAAGTTATACACATGAACCCCAAACTGGTCCGGAATGGATATTTGACTATGATAAGTTATTTGAGTCATTTAACATTCTTTTGGATGATACTGCAGGTACAATCGAAAAAGACATGGCGACGTTGCACCTAAATGACGATGGCCATATTTTTCCGAGGACCACGTTCGAATCTACGTCCGAGCCTACTGCGACTGTAGATAGTTCTCCAGAAGTTGCTGATCAAGAGGCACCTAATACTGAGAATCCGACTCAAGCATCAAGTTCTGCCTCTGAGGAAAACGTCCGTGAGGAAGAAAACGTAGAAGCTGAGCCTGTTCCCCCATTAGGTGAAATAGGATCCAACTTAGGATCGATGCTAATCTAAGGGTGACGACAAATAGAGACCTCTAGGATTACACAAGAACCATCCCCATCGATAACCCTCCTCGGAACTCCTAACGAGGGTGTGCGGACTCGGAGAGTAGTGTATAATAACAAACTGTGTTGTCTGTCGATGATAAACTACTTGAGGCTATCACACATGTCTTATTCAGTTATATCGCAAGTCAGCCCAAAATGGTGCAAATGGCACTTCAACGGATAACTCTGGGTTGAAGCGATGCGGAGAACTTTCACAATTTAGGAACTAGAAGTGTGGCGTTAGTTCCGTTACCTCGAGGGGAGATTGCAATAGGAAACAAATGGGTTTTTAAGTGCAAAAGAGTACGATCGGGGTATAGTCACGCGCAACAAGGCGAGATTAGTGTAAGGGTTTCAACCAAGAGGAGGGAGGAATCGATTACAACGACGTTTTTGCACACCAGTATGCAAGGTTAGAAGCAATTAGGTTTTTTAGCTTTTGGCCTCCTTCAAGGGCTTTAAGGTATATCAATTAGATGTTAAGAGTGCGTTCTGTATGGGAAGGCATGAGTTGGGTGTATTCGAACAACCGCCCGGATTTACAGATCCTAAATATCCTATAGAGGATATCGCTAGATAAGGCTCTTTATGGATTACATCGGCACCTCGTGGCGTGGTATGAGACTCTATCCAACCATCTGTTAGAAATGCTTTGAGAGGGGTAGGATAGATAGTACTCTATTGTAAGCAGAAAGGAGATCACTTATCTTGGTACAAGTGTACGTCGATGATATCATTTTTGGATCACAGACGAACAGCTGTGCAAGATTTCGAAAAGGTTATGAAGTCTAAGTTCGAGATGAGTGCTATGGGATTGAATTCTTTTTAGGGTTACAAGTTACCAAAAGAGGAAGGAATGTTATCCATCAAACTAAGTATGTCATGTCTACAATTCAACGGTTTGGGAGGAGGGAACTAAGTTGACTGCCCATTTCAGCACGCCATTCAGTGACTCACAATCTCGGGCGCGGGTAGGAGAAGTGATTCCGATGTGGATCCGACTTTATATCGGGCCATGATTGGGTCACTATGTATTTAACTGCTTCAAGACTGACATAATGTGTTGATGTGTGTAATTTGGCTAGGTTTCAAGCGAATCCGAAGGAAGAGCATATGAAGCTGTGAAGCGGCATTCTACGATACCTCAAGTCGAAACCGAGCTGGGACTTTGGTACACGCGGAGGGAGATCTAGAGTTGGAGGCGTTCACAGATTCGACTACGGAGGATGCAGCTGACGCGCAATCAACGATGGAGGTTGTCAGTCTGGAGGGAGATATTGGTGTCCTGGCAATGCAAGAAACCAACCATCGGTAGCCGTGTCACGTGTGAGCCTCGTTAGGATTTCCTATGATGCTATCTATCGGATGGTTCTTGTTAATCCTAGAGGTCTCTATTTCATCAACCCTTAGATTATCTCCTAAGTTGGATCCTATTTCACCTAAAGGGGGAACAGGCTCAGCTTCTACATTTTCCTCCTCACGGACATTTTCCTCAGAGTTGGAACTTGAAGCTTGAGTCTGATTCTCAGTGTTAGGTGCCTCTTGATCAGCAACTTCTGGAGATCCATCTACAGTCGCAGTAGGCTCGGACGTAGATTCGAACGTGGTCCTTGGAAAGATTTGGCCATCGTCGTTCAGATGCAACGTCGCCAAGTCCTTCTCGATTGTACCTGCATTATCATCCAGAGGAATGTTAAATGACTCAAATAACTTATCATAGTCAAATATCCATTCCGGACCAGTTTGGGGTTCATGTGTATAACTTGAGACTTCAATATTATACACAATCTCCACAGTACCAGTTGTTTTGTTAAACACCCGTTTATTTGGTGAGTTTGGCACATAACCTAGGAAGTATCCTTCGTCAGCCTTTTCACCAAACTTCGGTTGATGTTTTGTTCTTAAAAGTGTGCATGGTACTCCAAACGTTTCGAATCCAGTTAAGTTAGGTGGCCGTTTATTCAAAATTTCATAGCATGTTTTGTTCAATGATTTGACTGTAAGGACTCGGTTTAAAATATGGCACGCGGTATTCACTGCCTCCCCCCAAAACATGGTAGGAAGCTTTGAATCCGAAAGCATAGTCCTTGCAGCCTCAATCAATGTTCTGTTTTTACGTTCGGCCACTCCATTCTGTTGTGGTTCATATGGTGCACTGAATTGATGCACGATGCCCTTTGATAGGCAATATACACCAATTACAGAGTTTTTAAATTCAGTCCCATTATCACTACAAATATGTTTAACCCTTGTTCCGTAGGAGTTCTCCACTTGGTCTAAGAACCCGATGAGCTTTGCAGCCGTCTCGTCCTTCGTACCTAAAAAGAAAACCCATGAAAACCGTGAGTAATCGTCAGTGATAACTAAGCAAAACCAACTACCTCCTATACTCCTTTTGTTGATAGGGCCGAAAAGGTCCATATGCAACAAATCGAATGTCGAGGTTATGGAGTTCAGCTTCTTGGACTTGTGTGTCTTTTTATGTTTCTTGCCCTTCATGCACGGTAGACACTTGTCTTCAAACTGAAAGCTCTTCAGAGGCACACCTTGCACCAAACCATTCTTCGTTATGTAGTTCATTTTCCTTAGGTGCAAGTGAGCCATGCGTCTGTGCCACAAAACTGATTCCGTCTCCGAAGCTTTTGATAGTAAGCAGATCGGACCCATCGAATTATTTGGCTTGTTCATATCGAGCATGTACAAGTCATTCTTCCTTGGAGCCCGCATCAATATCCAATCTTCAGGTATCTTGAATCCCGGCTTTAGCACTAACGCCTCAGTGTCAGTAAATAACACTGAGTTCTTCTTATCACAGATTTGAGAGACACTAATGAGATTATGAACCAGTTTATCAACGTGATAAACTTGATCCAAAGTAATCGTCCCATTAGTGACTTCTCCAGTTCCAGTGATATTTCCACCCTTGTTACCCGCGAATGATACAAATCCCCTATTACCCCCCTTGAAGTCTGTGAGAAGACTTCTTTCCCCCGTCATGTGCCTGGAGCAACCACTGTCGACGAACCACTTGTTGTTTGGACCGGTAGTTATCTCCTGCACATGAAAGAAAATAGGTTAGTTATCACGGGGAACCCAAGCCATGACTGACTTGGTAATACCATTCTCGTCTACATACGTGAACTCTTTCAAGTACCCATCTCGCCGTTCAGGTGACTTGGGTCTTTGAACTGAATTCTGTTGTGGTGCCGAGTGATTTAGATTCACTCTTTGCCTTTGAGTAGGCATTTATTGTGGTGCTCTAGAATAACTCTTATTGTACTGCATTTCAGACTGTGATCCCTGAGCTCTTACCGGAACATAATGTCTAACGGGAGTATGTGACCTAACTGGAGTGTGTGACCTGCTAGGAGTTGTGCTCCTATAGACTTGTTGAGGTGCTGACCTAGATTGATTAATGACACGATTTGATGAATTTGTCCTAACCACTTCTTTTGGTCCAACCTTAACCGGTGTTTGTTTCACAACAGGTTTTGGTGCGGCCTGCACAGTTTTCTCGGTACTCTGAGAACTACTCATGCTCGCCACACTTGTCGAGGGCTTAACAGGTGTTGGGTTCACTGTCTTAGGGGTAACATCTGCTTTCCTATTTGGACAGTGAGAAGCAACATGCCCTTTCTCGTGACATCTAAAGCAAGACATCTTATCCATGGACTTTTTGGTTGGTCCCTTAGATCTAGGTGTCTCACTAGTGTCTACATCCTTTGGTACATCTACAGTGTCTGTCTCTTCGACCTGGTCAGCCCATGAAATTTTCTGTTTTCCTGCAGGTGTTTCACTGGAGGAAGACACAAATTTCACTTTCTTGACCTTGACGGTTGAGTCAGTCACCTTAGGTGTATTTTCAACTGTAGGCTCAGGTGTCGGTTCAGGTAGGTCCTCTAAGTCTACTGAGTTGTCAGTTTTCTCCTGAGGCTGAGGCACATAGTTTGCATTGAAAGGTGGAGGAATTTCGTGAAAACCTAGGCCTACAGGCTTCTTAGACTGTCTTTGGGCATCTAAGACTTTTCCTAGGTTTAGGCTCGAATTCCTAAACTTTTCCAGCTTGCTATTTGCCTCTGCTACCTTAACCGTGGTCTCGGCTAGCTCTATGTCCTTGTCTTTCAGACTTTTGGTCAAGGCCTCTACGTGCTCATACATAAGCTCTATCCTAACACACTGCTCACTCAGTTTGTCTTTTAGAACTATTACGTCTTGAGCATCAGCCTTAAGCTTTTCCTTTAAATCTTGTTTTATATCATTTAGGCTAGCGTTTTCAATTTTTAAATTTTCATTTTGAGCAGCTATGGTCTTATGTGAGTCTAAGACTAGAGTTAACCTATCGTTAGAACTAACACATAAAGCACATAATTCACGAAATAGAGAATAAGAAAGACTAACCTTAGAGTTATCAGATTCCACGTTGGCCATCTGAGCAGCAAACTCCAGCACGGTCTGATCATTCGCCTTCTCTACCCACATCGGACTGCTGTCCCGTGTGGTCTGCTCATCCACATCACAACCATTCTCCGTAACTTCAGCCATGAAGGCTCTAGCATTGGACTCAGGATGTGAACTCCAGTCATAGGTACCATCTAGCTGTCTGTCAGAAGTGACATTGGATATTAGACCCGCTAGATTGGCTTGACCAGATGAAGAACTCGGAAGGTATCTCTGTTGGGACTGATTTTGGTACTGTCCTTGATGCTGACTCTGTCCTTGGTATGTTTCTACCTTCGGTCTTTGACACTCCCTGGCGAAGTGTCCCAATCCCTGACAGTTGTAGCATTTGACCTTAGACTTATCAAATCCTATCCCTTTGTTGTTCATTTGTAGATTCCTCCCAGTTCGCTTAATGAATCTTTTAACCCTCTGGGTCACCATGGCCAGTTGCCACTTAAGATCCATTTCCTCTAAGTCATCAGGGTCGACCTGATCGTAATCTTCATCCCAAAGAGCCGGATCATTGATCTTCCCTTGAACACAATTTCCATAAGCTGCCACAAAGGAAGCAAGCAGATTCAAATGTTCTTCTGCGGACTTTGCGCTCATGGGCATCTTCGAATAGCTCTGACTGGTCGATGCCTGTTGGACTTGAGGTTGCGGTTCTTCCGATCTTCCTAACCCTAAGAACGCGCGATTCAGTGAGTCTTCAGACTCTGGTGGCGATGACGTTTCTCCGGTGAAAAACGCTGTAGCACTTTTTGGTTCAGCTGTCACTGATGATTTAGATGTCTTTCCAAAATACATAGCCGGATTCTGGACTTGCTCGTAATCAGTCTCAGCCTTAATCATTTCGAAGTGATATGCCCTCAACGTTCCCACAATGTCATCAAGTGATTGAGCATAATATTTGTCTTCATTAAGCTTAATCATTGCCACGTACATAGCCCATTTGGCTGGTAGGGCATCAAGAAGCTTGTTGTTCTTGTCCGTGTCCGAATACTCAATGCCATGACTTTCAAGTTCCGTTATCAGATGATAGAACCTTGTGATAATATCATCCAACTGTTCATCCTTAATAGCCTTGAAAATCGCAAACTGTTGAGTCAACAGCTCTGTACGCTTTCTACGCACCCGTGGATTACCTTCACACCTTTTCTGGAGAGACTCCCAAAGTTCCTTCGACGTCCTTTGAGTCCGAAATGTGTGCAAGATATCTTGAGGTAAAGCCATACGGATAATTGAGAAAGCCTTGTTTTCAGCTTCAAATAGTTTCTTGTCATCCTCTTTCATCATCTGGTATGACAAGACCTTTTGACGGCCTTCAACTTCAGATACTGGTGGAATGTACCCTTCATCTATGCACACCCACATGCGCATATCGTTGAATCGTACAAAATCCGTAAATCTGTCCTTCCACCAGTAATAGTCCTCAACTTTCATCAGCTTTGGCGGTGCATTTGCCTTCCCAACTTCATGATCCATCTCAAGGAATTTCTGAAGGTTTGACATCTTTTCTGAAAGAAATTGAATTTTAACTTAATTAATTTAATTCTAAACTGACTTAGATTAACTTATTCGAATCTAGATAGATTCGAAACTAATTAATATTAAATCTTTTGAAATTAAATTCAATTAAGTCTTAAGAGTCAATTAGATTCGAAATAATGTCAGATTCGAACAATTCCTTAGATTCGAAGTAATGTCAGATTCGAAGGACTCCTTAGAATCGAAGACCCTTAGAATCGAAGGCACAGCAGAGTCGAATGACAGCAGATTCGAAGCACAGAATCGAAACAGTAACAAACTCGAAATAAACTCGAAACAACACAGACTCGAGATCCAATTCGAATGAAGTAACAGATTCGAAACAACACAGACTCGAAGCACACTTAAATTGACTCGAAAGGAGCGTATTTAGGTTAGACTCGAAAATAAAGTAAAACCCTAATTACCCCTATAGATTCGAGCGCCGCAAACTCGAAAAACGGCTAACACGTTGATTTTTTGACGTTTTACAGATTAAACCACTATTTTTCAAATGAAAAATAATGATTTCGATCAAAAACGTGAAAAACAACAAAGTGTTTCCCGAATACGAATTTGCTAAGCTCAAAAACACGTTTTTGAGAGCAAAACCGTCCAACTAGCGTCAAGAAACCTAGAATGTATCTGATGAACACGAAGAACACCAAGAACACTCCGTAGGCTCTGATACCACTTGTAAGGTCTACTACTGCAAGATCTATCTAGACGCGGATCCGTGAACGAGTGCGGAATCCTCGTTGACGGTTAGACGGACAACTCTCAACCAACGGAAACACGGAGACTATTAGACGCTGAACGAACGACACACGAACGATCCTACGTACTAATTCTCTCCGAAACGGCACTCACCTAGCTGATAAACTCGAGATCGCCTCTTGCTTAATTCCTCACGAATTCTGCAAAAAGTCACTTAATGATTCGAGTCTATCCCTAATTATAGACCCTGATTCGAGTCTGTTGTGGGCCAACCTCGAATCTGGCCTAAGGCCCATTCGAATCTGTCCATCTGACAGACTCGAATCTAGCCCATTCGAATCTAAGGATACATTCGAATCTATCACAGATTCGAATGTCTTCCTTTACCTATTCGAATCTAGCCAATACACTTAAACACTTAAGTGATGAAACTTATGTTTTAACTTATGCTTGAGTTAATCTTTGACCTTTATGTTTGAACTTCTTGTAATACGTTACATCAAGTTCAAACACACAATCAATAACAGACAAACACATATTAAACATATATATCAAAATACTTGTTAATACTCAGAATATTACCTAAACCATAATGCAGATCGATTAGACTGCTATCGTCACACAGGGTGTACCAACATCGTGTCTCTGAATCAATGTGTGTTAGACAACACCACAATGATCTGTAAAGTAAGTGTAATAGTGAAGTTATGTCAGTAATTGTTTAAAACTTAATTTCTGAAATTTAAGTGTAATTGGATCTGATTTCGGACCACATCCGAATTCGGATGGTCCGAAATATAAATGGTCTGAAATTAGTGTTGATCCGGATTGGGTCTTTGATCCGAAATTGAGGTGGTCCGAAATGGGTGGTCCGAATTAGCAGGGTCCAAAATGGGGTGGTCCGAAGTCGAGTATTGGTCCGAACTAGGTATGGTCCGAAATGGTTGAACAGGGCCCGAATTCGGATGGTCCGAATTCGGTCGATACTGATCCGAGTTCATAGTTAGAAATTTTCCAACATTTTCCAGAAATTATGTTTGGACCATTTTTGCATGTTTCAGTAACTAAAGTTGTAAATATGAACTTAAATGTACTCATTTAACTTATATCATAACACTAACATACCAAATCAACCCATTTGTGCCCATTTTTCTACAAGTCTTGATGAACACACACTAAAAACACACACAAAATTCCAAAAATCACACTTAGAGTACGAATCTGAATCTGAAACTTGGTATACTACATCATACATGCTCGATTTTAACATTTCATCAATAATATACAACATGCAACAACATTTGAGATCAAAACCTATGATTCGGTTTCTTATAAAAACCGAACCCAAACATCAAAATATTGAAATCTTGAGTGATTCTTACCTCAAATCGTTTGTTGTAGTAGTTATAGTTCCTAATTTGCAACTTGAATCCAACATTTTGCACTTGAAATTGTTGATTCTTATGTGTTCCTTGAATTGAAGCCGAGTGAGAAAGAGTAGAGAGAGGATACGGTTTAGAGAGAGAGAGTAGAGAGAGTGTGTGTGAATGTTGAAATGAAGGGTTTCCTTCCTTTTATTTGTATTTTAACCTATTTGCACATTATACCCCTCAACTTCGTATTTTCTTATTTTACTGATAATATGATCGAAATTAACTTAAATTGACATAATCATCCAATAATACAACAATTAAGTCCTTAAAATTGTAAATTACATATAATTGAAAATTTGGGATGTTACATCCGACTCGAAGGCTTATCGTGCATTCAACACCCGAACCAGGACAGTCAATGAAAGTGTGCATGTCACATTTGATAAATTGGTTGAACTGGCACCCAAAGTTGATCTTTCAGGACCACGCATTACATCAATGCTTGGAGACTCTTCTTCTCAATCTACTTCTTTTTCACCTTCTGTTTTAGTTAATTTATATGATCCTTTTTACGTAGAATTTTTTGGTCCTAATTTTAATGTTTCTAATGTTTATCCTACTGTAGGTAACACATCCAACAATTCAACTGCACCACAAATTATATCCGATCCATCTTCATCCACTTCATACCCACATCCATCAACTTCATCCACTGATACATCTGTAGTTGAATCTACTCCAAAAATACCCTCGCATATCATGCCAAACATCCTTCCTTCACCTGAACATTCTGAACCCGAACCGGAACCAGTGGTACCTTCACTAGAAACCATTGACCATGAATCATCCTCCATTCCCACTCTCACCACTGAGATTTCATCCCGTGCACCCCTTCCACACGAGACAAAATGGACCAGAAGTCACCCAACCGATCATATCATTGGTGATGTCTCAACCGGTGTCCAAACCCGAAGGGCGTCTGCTAATGAATGTCTCTTCGCATCATTCCTTAGTATGATAGAGCCAGCTCGTGTGGATGAAGCCTTAAAAGACCCAGACTAGACAGTTGCAATGCAAGAAGAGCTCAACCAGTTTGAACAGCTCCGAGTATGGCGGTTAGATCCCAAGCCCAAAGACCGAACAATTATCGGAACGAAGTGGATCTACAAGAACAAACGAGATGAAAACGGCATTGTGATAAGAAACAAAGCAAGACTTGTTGCCAAAGGCTACCGACAACAAGAAGGGATAGATTATGACGAGACCTTCGCTCAAGTTGCACGGATTGAAGCTATCAGAATCTTCTTGGCGTACGCGGTACACAAAGACTTCAAAGTGTACCAGATGGACGTCAAGACAGACTTTCTTAACGGTGAACTTAATGAAGAGGTGTACGTTGAATAACCACAAGGATTTGTTGATACACATACACCTAACCATGTTTATGTGCTAGACAAAGCCCTCTATGGTTTGAAACAAGCACATCGCCCATGGTATGACAGTCTCTCTAACTTTCTTATCTCTGCTGGTTTCAGCAAAGGTGTGGTGGACACAACACTGTTCACAAAAAGGGAAGGCCCGCACATAATGCTAGTGCAAATATATTTCGACGACATTATATTTGGATCTACTGATAGTAATTTCTGTAAGGATTTTTCAGCCCTAATGGAGTCCAGGTTCGAGATGAGTATGACGAGGGAAATGAATTTTTTCCTCGGATTACAAGTCAAACAACTTGAAAATGGGATTTTTGTGAACTAGTCAAAATATACTCTTGACATTCTCAAGAAGTATAAGTTAGACTCTTGCACGGGTATCGCAACTCTCATGGCTTCCAACTGTAAGTTAGACATCGATCATTCTGGGAAAAGTGTCGATAATACAACTTACAGAGGGACTATGGGATCCTTACGGTAGCTGACTGCTAGTAGACCTGATATAATGTTTTCAACATGTCTTTGTGCTCGTTTTCAGGCCGACCCAAAAGAATCACACCTAACTGCGGTAAAACGCATTTTTCGTTATCTTAAGGGTACACCCGATCTTGGTCTCTGGTATCCAAAGGGGACCGATTTTGATCTTACTGCCTTTTCAGATGCTGATTTTGCATGTTGTAGAGTTGACAGGAAAAGCACATCAGGTGGAATACAGCTCTTGGGAGACAGTCCGGTGAGTTGGTCGTCTAAAAAGCAGAATTGTGTTTCAACATCCACAGCTGAAGCTGAGTATGTAGCAGCTGCAAGCTGTTGCTCTCAAGTGCTGTGGATGAGAACACAATTACGTGATTATGGATTCTCGCTCACCATCCCAAACTGCGATTCTCGAAGTGCAATTGCCATCTCTTGCAATCCCGTGCAGCACTCTCGAACAAAACATATAGATATCAGGTATCATTTTATTAAAGATCATGTAGAAACGGGAACAATTGAGTTGTATTTTGTAGGCACGGAATATCAATTTGCATATATTTTTACTAAAGCTTTAGACGAACCTCGTTTTCAGTTTTTAGTATCCCATATCGGCATGTTGAACCCACCTTCTAGTTAAATGTCAGACATTGTCTAAAATAAATCTATTTCAAACTATCATGTTTGAAATTCCTTTATTTTAGAAAATATCTGTTATTTAAATTTAAGGGTTGTGTCACAAAATTAAATTTCAATATTTTCTTATCTATGTACATCTTTAATAATTAATGATCCTAACAAATTGCTATATGAGTTGTTCATCACTGAGTGGGACGCAAAATTTATCCAGGTTTGTCTGTATCTTTAAGGTTAAATAGGTTCAAGAAATTTATTTGAAAAAGAAAAGGAAGAGAATAGGTGTTTCTTTGAGGGGGAGTATAATTAGGATGTTAGTTTTTATAATTTTTGTTCTTTTTAACTTCTCTATAATTTTAGATTTTAGGTTGGTTAATTTTTAGATTTTAAAGTTTGATATAATCAGTCAGAAAATCACAAAAAGATTTTATTTGTTTTAAATACATCAAAGAGTCAAAAACATTTTATTTTTATTTTATTTTATTTTATTTTATTTTTGTCTTAACTTAGTTTTTAAAGAAAATCACAAAAATATTTTTATTTTGCATTTACTTATCTTAGTTACAAAGAAAAATACAAAAAGATTTTGTTTAATTGGGCCAAATTTTTTCTTAATTCTCAAAAATTTTGTTTTGTTTATTTTTTTAATTAATTAGGCCAATTTTTTAAAAAAAAAAAAAAAGAAAGAAAATCATGGCCCATGACTGCTTTTGGGCGCGAATCCTCATCCCCCGACCCGACCTGCTTCCCTTTAAAAGGGCGGGTCAACTGTCAAAACCCATTACTTCATTCTCAAGATATTTCTTCCTTCTTCTTCCTCTCTATCACCGTCGAACGAACCGCCCCAAACCTCCATTTTCGACTTTCCAAGCTTCTCAAGCTACGGGTTTCATTCGTTTTTCTTGCATTTCTCGACTTCGGCACTACCAGGTAACACTTTTTTAACTTTTTTCAGCTTTTAACTTTCTAGTTTGTGTGTTTGATTTTCAAATATTTATAGTTATAATGTTTCGGTTTTTACTACTTTTAGGACCTTAAATTTGTTCTTTTTAACTTGTAGTTAATTACATGTTTTTAGACTAGGATCTGCATTTTCATGCATTTGTGTAATTTTTGAACTGTTCACGTAGCATACTCGCATGAACTTTAAACTGCTGCTGTTGCATTTCGGTCCATCCGAATTCGGATGAGTATACTTAGAAAAATTTCAAAAAATTTCAACTGTGCATCCGAATTCGATCCTCTTCAGCATGTTCAAAGTTTTCATTTATTTTTTTCTAAGTTTCATTTCTCATTCACTGTTCATCCGAAGTCGGTTAGTACCCGAATTCAGACCCCATCCGAATTCAGATCCCATCCGAATTCGGACCTTTTCATTTGGTTTCATGCATCATCATATGGATTTCGGAGTGAACCGAATTCGGACCACTGTTCATCCGAATTCGGCCCACCCAAAATTCAACACTTAGGATAGTTTTCAATTTTTCACATTTTTGCATTTTCATTATAAATCACAAATCCAAAATTATTTTTTGTCCTGTGCACCATTGGTTAGAGTTAGGGTCAGTGTTTGAGTGAAAATGTCTGTTCTAACATTGGTCTCTTAACGATTGACTTCGGACTAATTCAGTAGTATTCCCATTATACTAATAAAGACCCAATGCTTTAAACAGAACAGACAGTTTCTATTTCACACTTATCCCAGACTTAATATCAATGTCATATCTTTTAAGTCTTCTATTCTAATTTTGATGCATTTTTACAGGACTCGTGGAACCTCCAGTTGCCATAACCATGCCTCATTCCCCAATTCCAAATAACAATGCCCAACTCCCCGAAGAATCCATACTACCCCAATCCCAGTACGTCGAGTTCTTTGCACATAATTGACAACTCGACGTGTCAACCCTTCATTGTGAAACCGAGAATATTGCCTTTGATATTCTCAAAAACCACCCCATCTACTACTCCCTGTCCACCGCCATCTCAGTTCCCTAGATTTACCTCCAACAGTTCTGACATCACCTTCAGTTTGTAGCCGATGCCGAACCCTACTTCACTTCAACCATTGACTGTGTCCCATTCAAAATCACAAAGCCGACATCCGCCACATTCTACGCCTCCCAGCCGAAGCCTATTCTCTAAACCGCCTTCATTTTGCCCCAATCCCTTCTCCCCTCGAAACCTTGAATGAGATTAAGCCTCTGGGATATGATGGCCCATTAACAAATCCATCAGACTTCCGTACCAAGAACCTTCAGGCACATTAGAGGGTTCTCTTCGATATCATCAACAAGTGCTTCACTGCCAAACATGTTGGCCATGACTCAGCATCCATTCAAGTTCTTGCCATGTTTGCAGCATTCGCCTATGACCGACACTATGACTATGCTGCCTTTTTGTTCGAGGAATTAAAAAGAGTCAACCTAGAGAGAAGCACGAAGCGTGGACGCAAATACATTCCTCTCCAGCGTTTTCTTCAGCTGATCATACAATATGCTATGGACAACGACGATGATATCCATGAGCGTCCCGAGGCAGACGTATATATGATAGCCACGATACAATAGCTGAACCTTCCGGAGGGGCTCCCACAGTCCCAGTAATGACAATTCCACTGTCTCTTCTACAGAGGGCAGTGCAAGCAGAAAGGGTAAGGGCGTATCTACGGGAATTCTATCTGGATGAGGCTTGGTCAAAACCGACTGAGCCTACCCAATCCGAAGGTGAGGCGAGAGTGAGTGAGGCTGAGGGAGAAGAGGTGGAAGTTCAGCAAACAATGGGTATGGGTGAGAGGGAGATTGTGCATGTAAGAGAGGGTGTAGAAGGTGTGGAAGCAGAGACGGCGGACTCTGAAAGGACCGTCTCTGTTTTACGAGGGATCGAGGTAACATCAGAGGGTGACCTAAGCCCTATTAGCCGGACAACCCACCAAAAGACCATCCATCCAATGGTCGAATCTACCCCTACCACCCACTTAGTGTCCTCTCAAAAGGACACTACTTCATTCCACGGGGATCTACCACATACTCCATCACCCTCTCATTCGGAGAGTCGTGGTGTTGAATTAGGTCACACTTCGCCCCAAGTGACCGTACTTCCTTCGCCCACAGCTCACTCCCCACCCCCACACACAACGCACGACGCCTTCGTGGTATCCCCCAATCGAGCTGCCTTCGTTGCAGCTCCCCAAACTTCTGGATCTGCGCATCCAACTGTGGAGCCAGAAGTGATGGAAGGAAGACCTGGAGGTGCTTCATCCATGCCATCTACTTCAGCCATCTTGAGATTAATCTCGAGATGTTAACGGCAGCTTTACGTGCTGCTGGTGTTGTTACTCGGGCTAACCTGGACGCCCAAAAGGAGGCTGCTGAAGAACGACATGCTGCCATTCTCTCGTTTATAAAGGGTAAGGGTGTCGCTTCTGAGGATCTGCCTCCACCAGGATCCCATTCAGTCCAGTCACAGATTACAGAGCTCTCAGACAAAATAGACGCGCTAACTCACCTAATTCTTCAAGTCCAGGAGCAGCTCAACTCCAGAATGGACCGTATTGAGTCTGCCGTTATCGAGCTGCAATGTCGTCCCCAGTCTGAGTCACAGAAAAGAAAACATGACGACTAGGACGACCCTGATCGCCATGAGGGGAAGAAACGCAGAAAGACTCGGTCTGAGGACCTCATCATGATTGTAGGGGGAGCTGAATCTGAGGGAGCAGAAATACAAGGGTCCGGGGATCAGAGGTATGGGGCTCAGGAGATGTTAGAAGACGAGACACTGGTTGAAGGTCCGGCTCCGTTGGATCCGATGTCAGCTATGGTCGAATTTGAACCCTACAATCTTAAAACAGAATTTTACAACCACGA
The DNA here is from genome assembly GCA_020465985.1 of Centrapalus pauciflorus. Lineage (NCBI taxonomy): Eukaryota > Viridiplantae > Streptophyta > Magnoliopsida > Asterales > Asteraceae > Centrapalus > Centrapalus pauciflorus. The sequence continues at coordinate 5,531 of JAANYP010001869.1, read as the reverse complement.
TACCGGTTATAAAATTTAGGAATTTTAGAGAAATTGTTTCTTCGATTCAAACAAGTTTTGTCTCGAAGTAAAAGTTTCTATTACATTATTGTTTCGATTCAAACGAGTTTTGTCTCGAAGCAATTGTGTTTCCATTTCATTTAATTATTTCTGTTTCGTTACAAACGAGTTTTGGTTTCGAGACGGATTTAATTTTTGCAACAGCCTTGATTAAGTGTTTAATTTGAACGGCAGATTCGATTATTCACTTTTGGTTTCTTAAACATTGAACGGATGATTCAATTTTAACTTTTAATATAAAATTTGTTACTATTCTCGTTCGGGTTACAAGTGTTTGAATGAACGATTGATTCATTCTTCACTTTGGTGTTATCACTTTGGTGTTAGATTGAACGGCAGATTCAATTTTAGTGATAAAATCGGTTATAATAAAAAGGATTTAATTTTGTTATAAAGTGATTAAATTGAACGGTTGATTCAAGTTTTGTCAATTGAAGTATTTGACATTTGTGAAGACCTCCCCTCACGGGTCAGCCCTCAGAGTCTAGGTCCCAAATTCATGCAACACGATATCAATCATACTAAGACAGGGTAATTAAATTGCGGAATAATAAAATTACATGTACATACAAGATTAGGATTAAGTTTACATATTTCAAAATAAAGTTGTAGGTCCCGAGAGGTTCCCAAAGTATATAGTTATAAGCTGTAGAGGGGGGGTGAATACAGCAATTTAAAAACTACACACTCTTTTCTCAATGTTTGTATGTATTATCAACAATTTGTTAATTACAAACAAGCTTGAATGCGGAAGAGTTCAAGCTGAGATGACAGATACAACAGTATGCTTACTAGTCTAAGACAGACTCGAACTAGTATACAATGAATACACTCACTAAGAAGCACTCACTGTGTTTACAAGACTTAAGGAACAGCTTAGGTAAAACAGCTTAATCACACAGATGCTGGTTTACAGAAGACTTGCATGCATGAAGATCACACTTGCACGTTCACTCTTGGTTTAAGCACTTAGCTTTCTTCACGTTCTTTCTGACCTTAGAAGCTTCCTTTTATACTCACTTAGAGGATCTCAGAGAAACATCTTCATTGGACAGAATGAAAAGGAAAAGTCTTGTTGAAAAGACAACATAACCTTTTCTGCACTTTTCTGAAAAGCAGACTTGTCTTCATATGTGCAGAACTTTTGTCTTTTTACTTTGTCTACTGTTGCATTGCCTTTAACTAATTTAGGAATGTCAACTTTGCGTCTTTCTTCCCTGTAAAGGCCTATTTTGATATAAGAAAAAGGTCTGTCACCCTTTTTCAAATATCCTTTTGTCTTCATGTTACAGAACAGCGTGGGCAGGCTGAGCAGTTCTGTTTTTCACTTTGTCTTCGACTTTGTAAACTGATCTTGTAGTCAAAAACAATACATGATGACTTGGAAACAAATTCCATAAAGTGTTTAGCCTGTTCACAAAGAACAGGTTCTGTTCACAAAGAACAGAACACTTTAAAAATGCCCAAGCTGCTCAACAGTGTAGAGCAGCTTAGACAGTTTATGTCCAGCCTGTTCAGCAGACAGAGCAGCTTGGACAAACTGTCTTAGTTGCAACACATGCAACATATAGAACAGCTTTAGACTGATATTGCAAATCATTTTCAGGTTCAATAAGGCATATAACAGGCCTTAAATTCAACCTTCAAATGCATCAATAGGTTTGATTATAAAATCTCCCCCTCAGATGTAGAACAGGTTTGACTGAGGCCTTTTTGTGCCTAACAATCTCCCCCTATTTGCAATAACCAGATCAAGCTGGTCTTGTCAAAAATCACTATATATTTTTACAGTACATTTGCTGAAATAAAATTACAACATTACAGTAAAGTAAAAGATCAGTTTATATATACACTGATTCTTGACTATTCTAGAACAACACATGTTCTTACAAGAGTACAGCTAATGTACTAATGTATTTTACAACTAATGTAAAAGCAAAAATTACAACTTATGTTATAATGTACAACTTATGTACAGGTTGTACAACTAATGTACAGGTTGTTTGGACTGTTTGAGTTGGGAGCAGATAATGGTAAGCCTGTCCAACTAATGGACAGCTTCCATTCTTCACCTACCCAGATGGTAGATGGACTTCATATCAGTGGAGAAGGATCCTTAACCATCCTTTTCAATTCTTCCCTTGTATCCTCAAGTTCCTCAACTTCACTCCTGATGATCATGAACTTGGGATCATTGAGTTCTCCTCTTTCATAGAAGCCTCTGAGCTGATCCCAGATGGCTGCTCTCCATTTGCTAGACTGCCTGAAAGAAACTGCAAGTCTGAAGGCGGCAAGTTGTCTCAGATCAACCTTGTATAGTTCTGAGGCTCTTTGGAAGCACTTCTTTCTGAGTTAGGGGATCTACAAAAAATGCCCCCAGCTCAGGTTCTTCAATAATCTTGCAATCCTCAAACTCTATTCCTTTAGGCAGACTATGATCAACTCATTTTATTTCAAGGGCAGAGGTCGCCCTGTTCAATCAGAGAAGGATGTAGCTCCAATCTCTGTATCCTTCTTTTGTCCCTTTCTGCCTTTATTTTGGGGTAAAATGTCAACACAGAACAAGCCCTCTTTTACTTTCTTTTGGAATCAGGCCCAGCTCACTTACTCTTTCCATCAGCTTCTTGATGTATGCTCTGATAGTCTTAGCCGTTTCTGACTTAGACTGGCTCAGGGCAACTGCCAGTTCCACCCATTCCCTGTATCCCATCTGTGCAACGTCAGTGTGATCGTAGGATTCCATTTCAGGGCCTGTTGCACCCATCCTGGTGATCTGAAGTTTCCACTGTGTGCCTTTTCTTGAAATGGGAACAGCTTTGGAACAATCGCTTTCCTTGCAAGGCCTTTTTTCTAGAGCAATATCATGGAAATTTTCTTTCTAGCCAAGTTGTCCCAAAGTGGAATTTGGCTCTGGCAAAGGGTACTGTTGAATTTTGGTCACAGAGGACCTGATACACTTTCTCTACTTCCTTCTCTTTTTCTCCTGCTGATTTCCTGGCAGCTTCCATTATTTTCTTTTGCACCTCCAAGGTAGACATTTTAATTTTCTTTGCTTCTTGGAGGGCAAAGGACTTAGCAGCTTTGGCAGATTCTTCTTCTTTTCTTAGTTCCTCCAGAGCTTGAAGCTGTTCATCCCTAAACTCAAAGTATTTGTGCATAGGAAGGCCCATCTCTTTGGCTCTTGTCTTGTGAAATTGCATTTCTGCCTGTTTCTGCTGCATAGGATCCTCAGCTACCGTTTCTTTTCCTTTAGCTGCTGCTTTAGTGACAGCAGCTTCAGGAATTTCTTCTTCTTCTTCATCTTCTGATAGAATAAGGTGCCTCCTTTTGCTGCTAGGCCTGTCCTCAGGAATGATTTCCTCCCCCTTAGACTGAGCAGGGTTTGGAGAGACAGCCTGAGTAGGCATAGTAGCTTGAGAAGCACCTTCAGCAGCACCTGTTTCAAAAATCTCTGCTGGCTGACCAGTTTGAGTTGCAGACACTGGTATCTCCTTAGGATAAGAAGGTTTTCTCCCCCCTTAGACCTTAGTCTTCGAGGCAGATTGACTTCTCCCCCTTTGAAGGAGTGAAGCAGCGACTTCAAGACCTGGTCTTGCCTGAAGGAACACAAAGTCGGCGCTTGCCAGCAGGGGTTTAGAGGATTTAGGACCAACAAGGTGTTCACAAGTAAAAGCCAAGTTATCCTTCACCTCACTAAAGTTGGGAAAGACAGGTTTGAAGAGAAGATGCTGTGGGAATCAGCAAGAGTTGGGTCAACTTAAAGAAGATTTCCTTAATCAGACGCGTGAACGCAGAGTTGCAGCTGTGCAAGATGAAAGTTCTAGAGAATCTCGGCACATCAGCAAGTCTGATGATACAGAGTTGGATTAGGAACAATGATGGTCTGTAAAGCGGCCAAAGTGTTTAGGTAAGAAGTAGAGTTGCAAAGAAGTGAGGATAAGATGACAGCTGTTGGGAAATGGCTGCCATGGAGGACACAGAGTCCTGTTTAAAGGAGAGGATGAGGAGAAGAGGTGGTACAGTTTGCAGCTGTGCAGTGAGTGCAATCAGCTGTGGAGAGTTGTCAGTTTGAGGAGGGACTGGGAAGGATTCTTTAAACATATCAAAGAATCCTTTGAGCTGCTCAGACACAGAGTCTGAGATTATGGATGGTAGGGAGTGCATTGTGTTTTCCAAAGAACCAACTTTGTTGGTCAGCAAAGAAAGCTGATCCTTCAAAGGCAGGTCTTTGGGAGATGGTGGTGTATGGGTGGATTGTTTGGAGTGAGTAGAGGGAGATGATGATGATGAGGCTGGTGTATGAGGATGTGATGGAGAGGGAAGAGGGACTTGGGATAGAAGCTCCATAGCCTGGGCAAAAGTAAGATGGCCCAGGTTAGAGGGATCAAGAGGTCCTTCAGCAGCGGCTGTAGCTGCATCATCAGGAGAAGGTGATGATGTTTTGGGCCTTTCAGATGCTGCCTGTGTTGCAACACCCTCTTGAAGACCAGTGGTGGTTCCCTCTGCAGTGCCTTGGTCTAAAGGCACCTCATCATTGGGAGATGGAATATGCATTTCAACATCAGCAGTGGTGAAACCTGCTGATGGAATTTGCATTGAGGGAGCAGCCTCACCAGAGGGATGGATGTCCCTGAGGTTTCATCAGCTTGGATAGTGGGTCCCTCACAGCTGTTTTGGTGATTGAACAGCTGAATCATGGGGAACAGAAGTTTGAGGGCTGAGCTGCTGATTGGTCTATACAGCAGCGTTGGGCACCTCGTGCAGACTTCAGGTGTGAGGAGATATGAGTGGGGGACAGTAGTGGGACACAGTATGGAGTGGAGAGACCTCCTGTCCTTTCAAATATCCTCAGCCTGTTTGGGAGGGCTAGGAAGTTGATGTGGGATCTCCATTTGTACAACTGGTTCCTGTTGGGAGGAACCAAGGGGCTAGGCTGACTCAAGGTTGACTCAGTTGGCAGTGAAGCAGGCTTCAAATTCAAGACGAACCTTTCTCCAAAATAGGAGAGGCAGCTGGGGGTTGTGCTTCTTTTACAACTGAACCCTGTTGAGAGGTAACAGGGGGGTGGTTTGTGGTTGGAGATAGTAGAGTCAGCCACTAACACACTCATCCGCTTTAGTTTCAAATTTTGACAGTGATCCCTTGATTCAGAATGAACAGGACATCCAAACACATGGAAATGAACTGCTTTGGGCTTTCTCCCTTTGACAGCCATAGGAGTCTGTGTGAACCTTTTTCACCATAAGTCTGTGTTGGGTTAAGCAGCAGTTGTTTTATAGCTTCACAGCCCAAAATGGACTGAAGGATAAACCTGATGCCACACAGCATGGTTCTAGCAGCTTCCATGAGAGTTCGTTTCTCCTTTAGCAACTCCATTTTGTTGAGGAGTTTCTTATGCTGAGAAAGTTTTGAGAGATACCTTTCTCTTCACAGAATTCTGTCAAGAGTACTGTTTTGAATTCGTATTATGA
>JAANYP010001868.1:0-21940 GCA_020465985.1 Centrapalus pauciflorus | reverse complement strand
TTGTGGTTACATGGAAATTATGGCTCAAAAATAAGTTACTAGAGATGATCAAATATTATTTACTTAAATGGTCCAAGGTGCGTGGATGGATTAGCTACCATATAAATGTGATATATGATTGGTGTCAACATCATCTGATGCTGCCAGTCTGATTATATCCACCACGGAGACCAAAGAGCCTTATACGAGAAAGCAAGTTGCAGATGCATGAGAAGAAAAAGAAACAACAAGATTGCCCATAAAATCACCACAGCAGTTTGTGGTATGGACTATGATAAAACGATTTGAGTAAGCGTGGCCCACATCATCTGGAGGGTTAAATATTTAACTATGCGCCAATGTTGTATAAGTCGCTAGGCGGTAGTCAGCCGGCCGACATGGGACTAGCGATTAATCGGCTAGGCGGGTATTAGTTAGGGAGTAGTCGGATTGAAATTTTTAGTGTGTAAATTTCAGAATTACACATACAACATATTTATAAATATTCAAATATAATTATAATTATGCATAACACCTAAAAATATCTTTAATATCACAACCATAATTACTTAATGTGTTTAGTATGATAAGTAAGTGTCCAGCTAAGCTGTCTTTCAAAAATGCAGGGTAAATGCATCAATCGAACTTTGAATGATAAGTTGCCAGTGGAATGTAAAAAAGAAATTGAACTAATAACAATCTGTGTATCTCAAATATTAATCATGAATTATCTTATTCATGGACTGAAAATGTTTATAAGAAGATAGGCCAAAGGTGATGTAAAGCAGTACACATGAACGTGATTAAAACTAGGAGGCAATATAGAATGCTTTACAAGCTATACCCATTGGAGGCAGCACTCAGCAGGCAATAATGTTACCTCTTGATAGGACCAAAAGCACGGCATCCCATTACAAGCAAATCAGCATGCAATTCATCAACCGCTTCACATATCTTCTCCTTAGGATCCCCAATCAGTATTTTTGTCTTGACTTCTGCCTGGAAGGCTAGAAGTTAGTTAGTTGTTAATATCTAAAGATATATTTACAAGTATATAATCAACTCCTCAAAGCACAAGATTATGTGCACCATATGAGTGTTAATGAAACTCGTTTAGGTCATTCGTAACTACTACAAAGTAAGATGAAAATAATCTCATGTGGAAAGAAAGAGAAGAAGTCGCAAGCTAACCTACATAATGAATTAGGGCAAACGCCATTATATAGCAATTTACTTTTGTCAATTTCAATGTTGCAAAACTCGCTAGGCGCTGGTCGGTCAGCCGGCCAGGGTGGACTAGCAACTAATCAGCCTAGACGTGGAGTAGTCAGACTGGAATTTTTTATTTGTAAATTTCTTAAATTATCTCTAATCCATAATAAAACATTTTTGTATGGACTTCTTAAGTGCAAATTATAAAGCAAACTGTACAAGTCTCCTTTGCACTTCTTGAATTTCCATCGATGAATAATTTTATAACAAAAAATGAATTAAAATTAAAATATGAACATAAAAAAACAATCAATAAGTTGCTGCCAACTACGACATTAGTTAATTTTCATTTCCCATGTATTTACTAACAACCCCATTAATTACTCTATTAATGGTTTTATTCACATGATTTCCCCAAATCTCACCTATTTACATCCTAAACTAAAAAACACAAACTTATTGCATACATAGAGTTGGAGGACATCAGGGCAGATTTCTCTCATGCTTCCAGAAGCATAAACGCTAACGCTACCCCCTCTCCAATCTCCATCTCTGATAGAGAATATGGTATTTTCATAATAACCAGCCCAAAAGGCCTGGTAACAGGCCCATTGAGTAGTTATGTCTACTCTAGATTAGTATATATATATATATATATATATATATATATATATATATATATATATATATATATATATATATATATAAAGAGAGAGAGAGAGAGGAAAGCAGAGAGTTGTGATTTTGTTGGGTAAATCGGCTGTAAGGCTTGGGCAGAGAATATTATTCTCTTCTGAGTTTGGCAGTAGGGTTCACCATCCTTTGGGTTCCCTTACTGATTTGTTTTCTTTTAATCTTTCGAATTCCAGCACCGTTCTTCTTGTTATTAGCTTCCTTTTCTAGTTATTGTGTTTTAGTTTCTATCAATCTCCCTCTCCACTCTGAATCGAGAGAGCAAGAGAGCAGGTAATTGGTTTGCAGATTAATTCCAGGCTAGAATCGGTAGAGAAGCAGATCGCAGCACCCTTCTGGCCTGCTCATCAGCTTACCCTATCAGAGAGCACGTTTTCATCCTAATTGGTACCCTAATCGACCACCGCATCTTTTAAATTACAAATTAAAAATAATTTTGACTAGCTTTGACTTGGACCGCCTAGACCTGCCTTTGACCGACATGAACCGACTCCGACTAATTTGGCCGATTTCAGCCTTTTCATATCGGTTGCTGGACGATCAGCGCCTAGTCGCCGATTAATCGGCCAACTAGGCCAATTTTTACAACATTGGTCATTTTATACTTTTCCTATCTGATTTGGTAATTACAACTTTTTAGGACGGCTATTTTGGCAAGTTGGATTTAAGAGTTACTGGTCCATTTTTTGGTTATTGTACTTCGTGTTCATTATGTGATGGTAATTAAAATTTTTTAAATGGCTGATTTTGGTAATTAAAAATCAGAATAAAAAAGTTTTACTAAAAATGGTTCGATGAATTCTATCTATATATATTAATAAAGCAAATAATTATTGCCATGTGTCGCTCCCTCGGCTCTCCAAGATTTCATCTTCCCGCTCGTTTTTCCTGATATAACTCAATTAATTCATCTAATTTATTTTTAAAAATTTAATATATTAAATGAAAGCTTATATAATAATTTTAAATACTTTCTAATCTTACCTCTAATTTTACCTAAAATGCTTTATCTAAAATGATCTAATTGATTTATAATTTTTTACTTTTTTAATTTAAACTAAAGGATAAATTTTTAATCGTATATTAAAGGGTATTAAATGTATAAATTTAAAATCCATACTCATACTTATAATTTGTACATTAATATTTATTTTAAAATTATGTTAACAATCGTAATCGATTTAAATTTTCCTTCATAATCAATTGAATCAAAAAAATTTCTTATATATAAAACCATGATTTTAAGTTATTTATCATTAAAAACACGTCTAAATATGAAAAGAGTAACACTATAATAATTTTCATAAAAGTAATATTTTCTAATAATATTGTAAATATTTTTTCAAATTTAAAAGAAAAAACATTACAAATTTGATTTAGTTTATATTGTAATATTTCAAACATGTTCATCATATCTTCGATATATATTCACTATAATAAGAATAACAAATTTATATTTAATATAGATTTTAGTCATTTATCTATGTCAGTTAATATCAATATATTATTACTTTATTATTTTTTATAATAATATTTTAAGTTATTATATTTAAATATATATATATATATATATATATATATATATATATATATATATATATATATATATATATATAGGGTTAGGTTCAACGGGGCACCTGTGTGCATCGTGTAACTTAGGAACCTATGTACACCGTTAGATCTAGAAAATGAATGGCTAAGATTACAACGGCAAAAGGGTAATAAAGATGAAATTCGTGTATGCATCATGATGCACAGTTCACGTATTAGATGTGCATAAGGGTATTTTGGGAAAAAATAATATATCAAGTCAACTCAAAATTAAATTTATATTGATTGAATATTTAATTCAATCAAGTATTAAATGCTAATAAATTTATAAAATACACTTCTAAAATTATAAAATTTCAATTGAACAAAAATCCAACATGATGTTTCATCATCTTCATTGACTGTGCATCTTCGTATTCATCTTTCCCAGGTTATGCATCATCGTGTTTTCACATGGGGGCACCATGTTATGCATCATCGTGTTCATACTGTGCATCTTCGTATTCATCTTTCCCAGATTATGCATCATCGTGTTCATCGTGATGCATATCTGGAATTTAAATGTGTTAATCACCGTCTTCAACATGTTCATCATCATCTTAATGCACCGCTAATGTGCATCATGTTTGAATATAGTAAATTAAAAAATGATTTCTAAACATAAATGATTTTTTCGATTATAAATTTTGATTGGTTTACACTTTGATTATAGTAAATTAAAATTAATTAAGACTAAAAATATCTAAATCATTTATGAACCAACATAAATAATTAAATAATTCTTTTCTATTTTTATAGTTTATTAAATTTAAGTAACACCAAAAAATAATTAATTTAATTAAGAATAAAAAAGTGGTAAAAAATTTAATTGTAGAAATGGTCCCTATAGTTTGCATCAAAATAAGGGTAATTTGGTCATATTAGAAAAGTTAATAGGTCGAGGGACCAAAATTGCAAACAAACTATGAAAATAAGGACCGTTTCTGCAAAATTGAAAGTTCAGGGACCAAATCCAAATTTTAAGACAAACCACAGGGACCATTTTTGTAATTAACTCGAATAAAAAACATCAACATTCATCTTTTGAGAGAGAGAGAGAGAGGTGGGTGAGGGAGGAAAGTGTGGAAGAAAATAGAGAAAGTGGTTAATGATATTATTTAGTTTCCTATTTTCAAACTAATCTATTAATTAAAAGATCAATTAATTTTTTAAAATAATTAGTACTCTCATATTACCCTTATTGCATCCTTAGTAAATAGGTTATGCATTTTTGGTTCCCACTGGTTCCCAATGCATCGTGGTGCCCCATAGAACCTCAATCTATATATATATATATATATATATATATATATATATATATATATATATATATATATATATATATATATATAGATTTGGGTTCAAATGAGTACCACTAGTTTTGCGGAGTACCGGAGGTACCTCGCTTAAAACCATTTTTTTTGAAATTTTTTTACATAATCATGGTTAAATTAATAATACAAGACTACTTGCAAAAAATCACACATAAACACATACTATAACTATGTGAAACGTGCAAGTTCACATGAACTGCACTGTTGTGAACGTATGTTCACAGCTAAGCATGTTCACATGAATTTTTTCACGTTCACATGACTTTTAAGAGGCTAGAAAGTGTGAATGTGTGTAATCTTTTACGAATAGGCTTATATTATTTGTATCTAAATGAATATGAAAAAAATTACAAAAAAAAAAACTTTTTTTCGGAGCATGTTCACATCTTAAACCCGTGTGTTCACAGGTACTCACGGTACTCCGCATTTTTTAGATACTCACACGAACCATATTCTATATATATATATATATATATATATATATATATATATATATATATATTACAATTACATGGGGGCAATAATCTAGTTTATTACTAAAATGCACCATCCCAAAAGTATAAATGTCAATATCACCATTTCAAACAATAATTACAAATATGGTCCATCTAGAAAGTTGTATTTACCATTTCGGATCCGAACAAAAGTATAATTACGAAAACAGACAAATGAAAAAACTAAATTCCTATTTGGTGAAATTTATCCAAAGAATTATAGGTCATCCAAGAGTGCTTACTAGCTTAGTCACACATTCCTATATTAACATTCCTATATTTGGTACTCTAAAGGACTCACCATACTAGAGCTTTAGGGGAGCACATAGAGTCATAAAGAAAAAAAACAATTGCATTGCTATGAAGTAAAATATCATATAATGACAGTTCCATTATTCTGATTCTCTGGCAAGTAAATTAACAAGCACATCACATGACAAACTTCTATCATGAAGAAGCACAACAAGTCCCTTAATATAGTTAATCAAAGCAAGAATGCTTAAAACGAGTGAAAGTACTTGCGCCAATTAAATCTTAAAATTATGTGACCCCATCTCCCACCAAAGAAAAGATAAAAGAAAAATATGAAAAGAAATCTCGCTCCCTCCCTCATTGGAAACATTCTAGTCACAGTTTGTTATTAAAGATAAACTATAAGTCCAAATGAATCGATGCAAGCCAGCAGCTCAAATAAGCTACTTATCGATTTACCATGCTCTAACTTGGAACAACTTGAACCTATAACACCGTCTAGCTCCTAACTAATGCCTGGGTTATATCTGCAATATTAGAAAATCTTCAAAGAACTCAGAGTTTCAGATATCACAGCAATACAAATTAGCTACTTACCGTTTAATGTATAATTTAGATCTGCAGTTCATGAAGTCGTGAAGATCTTGGGAAAAAAAAAAAAAAAACTTACTGCGCAGTTTCAGATCACAAATAACCAGGCAAACAAAATCAAATTTGAGAAACCCGACACAGACACAGACACAAATCACGATCACAAGTAAGATTGAGAAACCTAACATTCTTATTGGCGCAGATCTCCATAGCATGAGCCACGATAGCATCAGTAATCCGCCGCTGGTGCGCCTCAATAGCCGCAGTAAACGCCGGCACCTCCACTTCACCTGATTTTTCACAATCAAAAAAAGATATACCAAATTTCTTAAACCAGCTATCAAAAATCTCGATCTCATAAAAAACGCAGCCAAAACATTAACGAAACAGAAACTAAATGAGGATTGATCCAGCATTTTTACACACTTAACTGGGACCACCGAAGGGAATAGAACCGGGATTGAGACCAGCGGCTATTGATGGCGGTGATTGAACATGAAGAACGACTAGAGATCCCTCGGGACGAAGCTTGATGTTATCGATTGCCCATTTTAAAGCGTTCATGCTCTCTTCGCTAGCATCGATTGCTACAAGTACGCATCCTAGGTTTTCAGGCATCGTTTTCGCCTTTCGGTCACTCTTTCACTTCAGCTAACTACACACAGAGCAATGGGCAAAGGTCAATCCGTATCAAAATTTTCGACCGATGTCTGGTGTCGCATGTGGCTTAACCAAGAGTTTGTTTTCCGTCCAATTTTTCATATATATAACTTTAATTAATTGGAGTTTTTGGATCGTTAAATGAAAAATAAAAAATCAATGGTTCAGAATAATGACAACTTATAATTATTTATGAAATGTCTCTTATACCCTTAATTAAAATGAATAATTATATCTATGCCATTTTTTTAATTCATTTTCCAAATTTACTAAATTACCTTAATTACATTAAATTTTGATTTTAATCTTTTCATTAATAAATTAATATTTACCTAAAATAAATATGTGTCATTATTATCATCAATGATCATAGTTAAATTCAAATGAAAAAATTTGAATTTAAATGTAGAAGTGTAGTAAATAAAGTTAAAATTTTTTGTTAATTATTTTGCTAACAAGATTTAAAATTTAATTGATAAAACTTCAATTGCGAATATGATAAATTTTGATTGTTGATTTTCAGTTATTCCATTTTTATATTTTATCATTTTCAAAATATATACACATTCACATAGTTGAAGTTATTTGTTTCGTACATTGATATTTCTTATTTGAAGTTAATAAAAATAAAAGAAACATTTTTTTGTAAATATTATCTGTTTTTAATAATACAATATAATAATATTTTTTAATTAATATCAACCAACTAAGTATTTTTTTTATATTTAATTTAACTAGCTTTCAAATTTTTTTATTTTAATTATATATAAATTTTATAACAATTTATTTAAATATAAAAAATATGTATTTTCTAAATCAACCAAATACATGGGTTGATTATCCTATATATTATAATAAAACAAAACAATTCATGTCACATGTCACTTCTACAATACAAGAAAATTTTATTTTCCACCTCTTTTTCCAAATTTAACACCTTAACTTAATTGCATTAAATTTTGACTTTATTTTTTTCATTAATTAACTAGTAATAAATTAGATTTGTAAAATTTAAAATTAATGTTTACCTATTATCCATAATAATCATAATTAGATCCAAATGTAATAATTTGAATTAGTTGTGGAAATTATTATTATCATGTATAATAAAGGAAAACATCAAATGTCACGTGTCACCTCTACGTTCACCAAAAAGATAATTAGAACTTATAAAAATAAAAGATAAATACAATTTAATATCTTTAAAAAAGATAAATATACTCTATTTTTTAATCTGTAAATAATAAAATATAAACACAATTATTATTTTTGTATGTTTTTATTTTTACTCATATACATTTTATATAAATAAATTTAATAAAAAAATATCCACGTAATATGTGGGTTATAAACTAGTTTAAGTAACAATATAATTAAGTAATACTTAATTTAACTACTATAAATAAAAAAACCAATCTTTTTAAATGATTAAATAACTTTCAAATTTAACTCCTAAACTACTATAAATAAAAAAGGGGTTTATTATGAAAAAAAAAGCCAACATGTTTTCATGTTTTTTGTGTTTTAGTCCCTCTATATTATTTTTTTGCATAAAAAACCTCAAGTTATTTTTTTATTTTTGGTTTAGTGAAATCTGGACATTAGACCCCGGTTATAATTTGTGAACCGGGTTTTTAAAAACTGAAAAACCGGGTTTTAATGTCCAAATTTCACTAAACCAAAAGGAAAAAAATAATCTAAGGACTTTTGTGAAAAAAATATCATGGAGAGACGAAAACGCAAAATACATGAAAACATGTTGGTTTTTCCATAATAAACCCACAAAAAACTTTCAAATTTAACTCTTAATTTTAGTTAACTATGCATTATTTTATAAATTCAAAAAGTCAATATAATGCAATATTGATAATCAAATGTTTAATATTTTTTAAGATTATAAAAATATTAAATTGCGTTCTATTTAAAAAAAAATTTAAAACTTTTATTTATGCATAGAAATATCCAAAAATAAAAGTAAAAAGTTTTAAAAAATAATACTATTCATACATATTCAAAAATAAGAAAATTTTAATTATCACTAAAAGCAAAAAATAATATTGTTTTCATACCTTTTAAGGAAAAAAATAAACATTTTTATGTGTATTACATTTGTGTAGATTTTTAATAATTATTTATAAAATATCCACGTAACACGTGGGTTGAAGACTAGTTTTAATAAAAAACAAAATAGAATAAATTGAATTTTCGTTCATGCGTTTGATCAAAAATAGAAAATACCTAAAATAATTTTATGTTAATTGTTAAAAGATGTTTTTTTCGTCTCCATGTATATATAATTGTCTCTCCTCTTGCTCTCTTTCCCTCTAGTTCACGTTTCTCTGTATTACTTCTATGTCAAAATTTTCAACTGATGTTCCAAAAATAATAGAAAGTAGGTGTGGTTTGGTTCGAAACATTTCAACTACTTATTTAGGATTTGCATATAAAAATCATCCTATGTCATGTTTGGATAAAAAAACTAAAAAGAAATGATTTAGCTTCATTTAACATTTCATAGTTCACACAATCACACTTCTCCTTCTTTCATAATCCGTTCATCCCCTAATTATTTTAAAATTTTATCATTTTAAAATCCATCTTTTTAAATTCATGCAATCCAAACGGTACCTTAAAATAAATTACAATTTTCATCCATGTTGTTATAGTTAAAGTATGGATATCGTCCTTTTTACGTGGAACTTATAATTGCAATATATACGGTTAGCTCTTTTATTATGGTTTTAGTCATTTGACCTTTAATGTTTTAAATAATGATCTGTGGTCGTGGGGTGTGCAACCGTCACTGGGTGGCTGACTTCTTCAGACGCACATTATGAGCCTCAACAACATATGTGGTTACCCGACTCAAAATTGGTTGGGTAACACTTCCTTATTCATTATGTGTTGTCTCATGTGTTCTTTCTATCATTTCATAAAGATCTGCACCAGGAAAAACAAAATTGTCATCATCAGATTGAGTATTAAAATGCTTAGTTGATACAGTCTTTTCACCATCCACATCATCATCATGATCAAATTCAACTACAGAATGCCCATGTCTACCCCTCTCCTAATATTCTCTCAGCTCAACACCTTGACTAACCGTCCCAGGCTGGAGAATCCTTGGGTAGGTTCTTGCGGTGCTATATGAACCATAAAAGCATATTTTTGAATGTAAACTCGCACCCGGGACACTTCTGAGTCAACATACTCTAGCAAAAATGGAAATAGTCTCGGTATACCCTTAGTATGTTCTACTTCATGGGGTAGATGTGTCATTACCCAGTTTAGACACATCTCAGAATTATATCTTTTTGGAATTTGTCCAGACTGATTCACTATAGCACGAATGCCCTTTGAAAGGGGACAAACTTTCTAGCAAGCTTAGTGGATTTGGCTTTGACCATCCCGAGCAATTCATTCCTAAAGATTAGGTCATAGTCATAATGTTTGTTGACAATAAATCCAGGCAGCAATCTCAGATTTCTTAGACTGGCTTTGTCAATGCTAGTATGCTTAGAAGGATGCCTCAAACTGTATACCACTCCCCCTTCAAATATTTTCTATAAAAGGCTCCAAGAAGGGATGACATTTGCATATCCAATTCTTAAAAGATCATCACACATTTCTTGTTCAGATGGAAACTCATCGTAGATTATTTTGTCACGATAGAATTGACACCTTTCCTCAGGGACAAATATGGCTTTCTTGAACTTTTGAAAAGTGATCTTAAGTTCAAATTCGTCTATATCAGATGTAGGATAGTAAAAAAAAAAGTTGTGTTGCACATATTCAATTGAGTTCCATAGTTGTTAAATATAAATGATTTCAACTTTTGGGTTTATATTTTAGCAGATAACTCAATGGATGATTTCTAAACACATCAAGAACAATTGGGTGTAGAAAATCATTAGAATCAATGTCCAGTCTTTATTATTCTCCCATAAAGAAATAAATTCAGATGGGTTTAACAATGAAGATTTGTAACATCCGGCATTAAACCAGGTTAGCAACTACGACCTATCAGTATTTAATAGCCAATTATAACCTAATCAGTGGTCATTAGAAATTAATCAAAGTGATTAACAAGGCTCATGAAGAAATTCAACTCAATTAGAATCAAATTCATCGGTGCGATGAATCGAATATCAATTAATCTCATCGATTTACGATATGAAGGATTAATTCAACTAAGTACATAATTAAATTATGATTAGTGACACTAGTCATACACTAATACAATTACTTAACATTAATTATGCAAGACTAAAACAATTCATTAAAACAATGCATCCAAAAATATTTATGAATTTACATAAAAAAAGAAATACAAGAATACATTCTAAATACTTTTATACAAAAAAATAAAAACCAAAATACATTATTTTTATACCATAAAAATCAGCCAACACAAAAGGGTTGTGTCCCCTTTGACTTTCATTAAAAATATTGAAAAGAATTCCTCACTTTTTCTACTTTTCCAACATGTTGATAAAGTGTTAAAGACCACCTTTTCTTTCATCATCTGCAAAACCAATTCTCTTTTATAAATAGAGGACTCATTTCTCATTTCATTCACACCTTTAAAGATCAAAATCCTCTCATCTTTTCTCTCAAAAAAATCAGCCAAGAGCAACCAAGAACACCAAAGTTGCATCTTTTTGTTTCTTCAAGTTCTTCAAATGTTTCTTTGGTGCAACAATTGAAGAACTCAACTCCTACTCATTTGCATTCTTTAATACATCAAAGTAAGTAAAAACTACCTTATTACTTCATTTATTTAAGTTGTTACAAGTCTTGCATAATTTATATAATCACCAACAACAACAAGTTTCATTAAAACTCAAGTTTATAAATAACTAGTTTTGTTTTTAATTTGCTTTCTTCAAATGTGTTTATAAATATATAAACACATCATATAAGAGTAAATATTATGAAAACAAGTGATATATATGTGTTTTATAACTTTTATACAAGTAGTCTTTGAATAAACAATAAGAATCACTAGTTATTTCAAGTTTATAAACTACGGATTTTCGGCAGAAAATTTACATCGACTTTGAAAAATCATAACTAATTCATAACTTAACAAAATGAGTTGATTCTTGTCTCAAAAGTTAGATCTATGTCTTAAATAAAAATCTGGAAGTTTTCATAATTTATTATGGGATTTAGAACCCCCAGATATTATATGGGAACCCGAAAGTTTGACAGCTCAATAATGGCCAACATAGGGTTTTCAACAAGCTTTTTTTCCTAACCTAAAAGCCCCGAAAAATGGCCGTTCTTGACTTTAAAAATTCTTTGTATATAGTAGTTTAATGTCCAAGAAAACCAAAGCCTAAATCGTTTTGGAGCTTGGTCAAAAACAGTCTCAAAGTAGGCCGAAAAACCTTCGAAAAACTGGAAAATATATATATAAACTTGACGTTTTAAGTGGATTTTATTGATAAACTTGTAATGTTGGGTGATTTAAAATATAAAAACATTTATAGATACATATTATCATATATGGGAGTTATTAAATCCCTTATATCATTTAGGACTCGGTTAAACGCGTCCGGTGTCATCACTCATCAACAACGTAAATCGTCGTTTTTACGATCATTTTGTCATCAACATGCGGTGAGTCCTCATAGCCCCTATTTTCACATTGTTATGTTTTGGGGTTGAAATACATGCTTCGTTTTTCATATGGACACGAAAACAACTTCATTTCTATTATGTATTACACATGTGGTTTCATCAGCCCTTATATCATGAACCGTTAATTGCATTTATTTGTAAGCGCGAATATATTGTGGATAGATCTATCGGGAGTCATGTCCCCCATTCGGGTTAGTTCGGCTCGGCTAACAGCGAGTGCATATATATTCAACACACGGTATTACGTATGGGAATACTGCACATGGCAAACTCATTTATTAAGCTTCAGTTGCATGATGGTTTATGTAATACATACACGGAATTTATGCTTTATAAATTCAACTCATCTGATATTGTCCATACAACTGGTCTTTTCGCGTAAACCTATGAGCTCACCAACAATTTGTTGACGTATTTTAGCATGTATTTTCAGGTGATTAAGGCATGCACATTTATCGGAAGCATTCCAAGGCTTCCGTTCATTTTGGATTCGCAACATTTTCAAACTCGGAGATTTATTTGCATCTTTCTTGATAAACTAAATTGTGTATTTCAATCTTGGTATTTCAAGAACTATTTACGCTGTATTTTGGTTATTTAAAACAATATGTATATTTGAAGTCAAATCAATGTATTTTTGAAAGCGTCCATATAGTGGTCCTTCGTTATGATTATGGTTACGCTTCCGCGACGTCACGCTTCGTTGCCAACCGGGGTAACGGGGTGTGACAGATTGGTATCTGAGCCATAGTTATAGTGAACTAGGTTGCATTAGTACCTAGACTATAACTGTTACAAAAACTAAACTTTCTTCAAGAACTGTGAACACATATATGGACCCTGATGACAATAACATGTCGAACAATACAGTTATTATCCTCTTTGATTCAGAGGATGAATTCTCACCCATGGAACAAGGAAGCCAAGGTGACACTGAGGTGTACTTTGGATCGGGAACCCACCCAGAGCAAATCAATGACGATTTAATGGACCCGTCAAAGCACAAGGAGGGAAACTGTGGCCCTGCAACACAAATTGCTCCACCATCACCACCACATATTCCACCCTACACCCTATTAAGAAACCATCCCAATGGACCATTAAAGAAACTCGACCCTAGGGAAAGGGTGTGACTAGCACAACGGGAGTCTATCCCGGTACCTGCCCATCAGCCAAGCCTGCCGCAGTAGTAACGGGCAAACATAAGAAAGTGGGGATGGATGCCTCACACACTCCAAGAGTGGAGAAACGAGGAAGGGATCCAAGGCCAGTTTGAAGTCGGAACACCATCTTCCTCTCAAGTGCCGACACTTACCCAGGAACCTACATAACAAACGGTGCCTCTGGTGGTGGCAAGGGCCGCCAGACACGACCTCCAATTTCAACAAAATCCACCAAGAGGTCGGTGAGATCTTTGCAATGATTAAGCAGGAGGCAATACAAACCACCAATAAACCTTGGGCCAACCAGAATACCTAGGCGATTTAACAAGACGGAATCAACAAATTGTGATAGCGCCTAAAGCCCGCAGTGCAGAACTAACCCAACGACTTAACGCTCTAAAGTACGAGGAGGCATCTCATACTTGGTACCCTTCTACCAGTTTATAGTATATCTCTAGGTTTTTACTATCAGATGTACGTAAGGCTTGAAAATTTATCGAAAAATCCCGACCATATCATATACAAAGATTAGGTATCAAGAACTTTAATAAGGAATTAAGTTTTAGTTACAACTCTGCGTATGAGGAGATAAAGCTATGGCTATTTGCCTAAGAAATTTCAAACCCATAGACTTATCCTCTTACCCCATTAGATACCACATATGTATTTCTACTATTTGATACTAGTGCTGATAGGAGCTTTATATCCACTAAGTACAGTAAGCAGATAAATTCCATTCTTACACCATTAAATGTCACTTATGCTATTAAGGTTGATGACAGTAAGACGCGTAAGACAAATAATATAAGTCAAGGATGCTCCTTAGAATTTGTAGGCCGACTCTTTAAAACAGACTTGATGCCCGTCAAACTGAGAACTTTTGACATGGTCATAGGCATGGATTGACTATCGAAAAATCTGGCAGAAATAGTGTGCAACAACAAGACGGTTCATATACCTTTAGCCAATAAGAAGGTGTAACAACCGGCATTAAACCAGGTTAGCAACTACGATCTAATCAGTATTTAATATCCAATTATAACCTAATCAGTGGTCATTAGAAGTTAATCAAAGTGATTAACAAAGTTAATTAGATAATTCAACTCAAATAGAATCAAATTCATCGGTGCGATGAATCGGGAAATCAATTAATCCAATCGATTTACGATATGAGGGATTAATTCAACTAAGTACATAACTAAATTATGATTAGTAACACTAATCATACACTAATACAATTACTTAACATTAATTATGCAAGACCAAAACAATTCATTAAAACAATGCATCCAAAAGTAATTCCTGAATTTACAAAAAAAGGGATATACAAGAATACATTTCTAAATACTTTTATACAAAAAAATAAATGAAAATACACCAAAAATACCTCCCTTATGCCAGCCAATAAGAAGGACAAAAGGACCTTGAAATAATTTATTTTACTCAACATATCAAAATCAAATCCTTTTTATTTCAATTCATCCAAGATTTGCACTATTCTTCATCATTTCACTATCTTTTCAAGATCCAATTTCCCCTATAAATAGAGAACATTTCCATTCATTTTAAACACACCAAAACCCCTCTTTTCTCTCTTCAAAAACCGGCCATAAGCCCTCCCAAAGCCAAAAACCTTCAATTTTTGGTGTTCTTGAAGTATTTCAAGTGTTCTTCATATTTTGAAGTGTTCTTGGTGCAACTTTTGCAAGAGTTTCAACTTCTTCTCATTTGCATTCTTATGAAACATCAAAGTAAGTAAATACTAACTTATTTCATCTTATATTTATGTTTATATAAGTCTTGCATAATATATATAGTCACCAACAACAACAAGTTTCATAAAAACTCTAGTTTATAAATCACTAGTTTTGTTTTTAAGTTGTTTTCTTCAAATGTGTTTATAAATATATAAACACATTATGTAAGTGTAAATATTATGAAAACAAGTGATATATATGTGTTTTATAACTTTTATACAAGTATTCTTTGAATAAACAACAAGAATCACTAGTTATTTTAAGTTTATGAACTACGAAATTTCGGCTGAAAAGTTGCACCGACTTTGAAAAATCATAACTAATTCATAACTCAAAAGTTAGATCTAAGTCTTAACTATAAATCTGGAAGTTTTCATAATTTATTTTGGAGTTTAAGACCTCCAGAAATTATTTGGGAAACCGAAAGTTTGACAGCTCAAAAATGGCCAACATAGGGTTTTCAACAAGCTTTTTCCCCAACCTAAACATCTTGAAAAATGGCCGTTCTTGACTTTAAAAATTCTTTGTATATAGTAGTTTAATGCCCAAGAGAACCAAAGCCTAAAACGTTTTGGAGCTTGGTCAAAAACAGCCTCAAAGTAGGCCGAAAAACCTTCGAAAAAGCTGGAAAAATTATATATATAAACTTGACGTTTTAAGTGGGTTTTATTTATAAACTTGTAATGTTGGGTGATTTAAGACATAAAAATATATAAATATACATATTATCATATATTAGAGATATTAAGTCCCTATTATCATTTAGGACTCGATTAAACTCACCCGGTGCATCACCCATCAACTTACGCAAATTGCATTTTTCGCTCGTTTTTGCCATCACACTCACGATGAGTCTTCATAGCCCCTATTTTCACACTGTTATATTTTGGGGTTGAAATACATGCTACGTTTTCATATGGACACAGAAACAACTTCATTTCTATTATGTATTACACATGTGGTTCCATCAGCCCTTAAAATCATGAACCGTTAATTGCATTTATTTGTAAGCACGAATATATTGTGGATAGATCTATCGGGAGTCATGTCCCTCATTCGGGTTAGTTCAACTCGCCTAACAGCGAGTGCATATATATATATATACACACGGTATTACGTATGGGAATACTGCACAGGGCAAACTCATTTAATTAAAGTTCGGTTGCATGATGGTTTATATGTAATACATAACATGGAATTTATGATTTTGTAAATTCAAACTTAATTGTTGTTGTCCATACCAGTCAGATTTACACGTAAACCTATGAGCTCACCAACAATTTTGTTGACGTATTTCAGCATGTATTTTCAGGATATTAATGCAAGGGTGCCACATCAGACGTATTTTTCAACCTTCCGACCTAAAGAGTCGCATGCAATATCAAAACTACCGGAGCTTTAGTTGCATTATTTTGATTATGTTAATTATGTATTTAAATCTCTGTACATGCGAACTATTCTTCTTCATATCAGACTATGTAAAACATTTTCATATTTCGAAGTTTTATTGATGTATTTTTGAAAACGTCCATATATTGGTCGTTCGCTATGATTATGGTTATGCTCATGCGACGTCACGCTTCGTTGCCAACCGGGGTAATGAGGTGTGACAGATTGGTATCAGAGCCATCATTATAGTGAACTAGGTTGCATTAGTACCCTAGACTATAACTGCACTTAAGGTTTACTGATTATGAAAATATTTTGTAACTAACTAAAAGACTATGAATGGACCTTGATAGCAGAAAACATGTCAAACAACACCATCATCATCTTTTCCGATTCAGAGGATGAGTACACCCCCATGAGTCCCGAAATCACTGAGGTTTTCACCGAAGGAAAACCATTTGAAGAGGAGGACCCCTCAGAAGAGCCGATGGAAAACTCAGAGGAGGAACCAATGGAAGAAGACGACGCCGGATTGGACCACCACCCCCAGTGATCCCCTCCTACACACCGTATCACCCCGAGGTTCCGTCACTCAAGCCGTACCGTCCCCACCTTAACGGCCCAAAGATGATGTTTACACCCCGAAAGAGGGTAATCATACCGAGGCGGGAGTCCATTCCCATCCCGACTCCTCAACCAAGTCCACCACCCCAGCAGCGACGGGCAAACGCCCGTAGATGGGACTGGATGCCCGAGACTCTCCCTGCGTGGAGACAAGAGGAAGGAATCACTTTCCAGTTTGAGGTCGGAGGACCATCCTCCGCACCGATCCCACCACACATTCAGGAGCCAACCGACCAAACCGTACCTCTTTTAGTAGCAAGGTCTTCACGGCACGACCTCCAAATCCGGTTACTTAACCAGGATATTGGAGAGATAACTGCCCGTTTAGACCGGGAGGAGTTACAGAACTCCAAATTGTACTGGGTTAACCAGCACGCCCTCTCCATCCAGCAAGACGACTTAGATGAGCTTCGGTAGCGATTAGCCGAGAGCGAGGCTCGTAATGAGGAGCTGACTCAGCGCCTCAACGCTTTGGAGAAGGGAGAGACCCCCGATCACTCCCACACCTAGTACCCTTTATCTATCTTTGTAATGTGAGGAAACTATTATGTAAATAGGGTAGGACTAAAAATTTTCAGGTAATAACCCGCCCCAATGTAAGAAAGTTATGAATGATTAATGAAAATTGCAAGTTATTTATGAATATGTGTTTGATGATTAGAGCACTGTGCCATAACAAAAAATTTAAATCTTTAAGACTCAACTTCTTACACTATGCTCTTTTCTTTAAACTTTAAGATAATGACGCTAAGAAGAGCCATGAACGCAGCAGAAATCGAGCAATTAGTCGCACAAAGAGTGGCCACCGTTATAGCAACTTATGAGACCAACAGAAATAGTTCTGCCAATGGAGATGGTGGTGCTAGCCGCACCACGGGAGGTACTGAAACCAACTCAAAAGGTTGCGGGATTAAGGGATTCTTGAGTTGCAAGCTCCGATAGTTTAACGCGACTGAGGGAGCCGTCGAATTGGTACGATGGTTTAAGAAATTGAAGTCTGTTTTCCGTGTTAGCGGATGTGTTGAAGGAGACAAGGTGAAATTTGCCACCCACACTGTACAGGATAGCGCACTGACATGGTGGAATTCCTATGTCCAGTCAGTGGGAGTCGATGAAGCCTATCAACTCGCCTAGTCCGTGTTGAAACAAATGATGATGGACAAGTACTGTCCGAGAAACGAACTCCAGAAAATGGAATCGGAGTTCTGGAATCTAGCAATGAAGTTAACGGACGTTACAGGGTATACTAACTGATTTCACGAGCTGAGCATCCTGTGTCCACAAATGGTGACCCCTAGTACAAGAAAATTGAGCGCTACATCTGGAGACTCGCCCCTCAAATTCAAGGCAATGTCACTGCCTCCAACCCAGCCACCATTCAGGACGCCTTCAGCATGGCCAACAACCTTATGGACCAAGTGTCCCGGAGAAACGAGGCCAAAGCAGGGGAAAACAAGAGAAAATGGGAGGACAAGTCCGGGAAGAATTCAGGCTCACAATCCAAGAAGCCCGAAACCATCAAGGCATACATAGCTGGAGTCGAGACAAGGAAAGGCTACACATGTACAAAGCCTTTCTGCACCTAATGCACCTACCATCACAACAAAGGTCCCTACCCAACCCCTTGTGGAAAGTGCAAGCGTCTTGGTCATTTGACCAAAGACTGTAAATTTGGTACCCCGGGTAACTACGGCGGCAACCAGAGGAGCTGCTATGAGTGTGGAGCTGCCAGGCACTTCAAGAGTGAGTGCCCGAGGTTGAAAAATGGTGGAGGAGCTCAGGGGAGAGCTTTTGTATTAGGAGCAGGTGACGCTCGTCAGGATCCCCATGTGGTATCAGGTACGTTTCTTTTAAATGACATTTACGCTTACGTACTCTTTGATACTGGGGCTGATAGGAGCTTTATATCTGATAAGTTTAGTAAGAAATTGAATGCCACTCCTTTTCCCTTAGACAACTCTTATACTATAGAACTGGCTGACGGTAAAATAATAGAGGCAAGTAGTATCATTAAGGAATGCACACTGAAGCTGGCAGATCATCCCTTTAAGATAGACTTGATGCCTATAGAACTCGGAAGTTTTGATGTGGTAATTGCTACGGATTGGTTGTCACACAATAATGCCGAGAATTTGTGCGGTAAGAAAGTGGTACGGATACCACTCCACAAGAAGAAGGTCCTAACAGTCCAAGGGGAAAGAAAGAACCGTCAGCTGAATGTCATATCCGGCCTAAGGACATTAAAGTGTCTTAGAAAAGGTTGCCATGCAGTATTAGTCCAGATTGCAGAAAAAGAGTAGATAGAAAAACAACTCAAGGATATTCCAGTGGTTTGTGACTATCCGAATGTCTTCCCGGAAGATTTGGCTGGGCTTCCGCCAGCTAGGCAAGTGGAGTTCCAAATCGATTTGGTGTCGGGAGCTGCACCGGTCGCAAGAGCCCCATATAGACTCGCTCCTTCTAAAATGCAAGAGCTATCCAATCAACTACAAGAGTTGATGGATAAAGGATTCATTCGACCAAGTTCCTCACCTTGGGGAGCTCCGGTCTTATTTGTGAAAAAGAAAGACGGATCCTTCAGAATGTGCATAGACTACCGAGAGCTAAATAAATTAACGGTAAAGAACCGCTACCCCCTTCCCAGAATTGACGACCTATTTGACCAACTAAATGGATCTAGCTTCTACTCTAAGATTGATCTGCGATCCGGTTATCATCAAGTAAAGGTTCGGGAAGAAGACATTCGCAAGACAGCGTTCAGAACTCGTTATGGACATTACGAATTTCAGGTGATGTCATTCGGTTTGACCAACGCACCAGCCGTATTCATTGACCTCATGAATCGAGTGTGTAAAACGTATTTGGACAAATTTGTAATAGTGTTCATAGACGATATCCTTATCTATTCCAGAAATAAGGAGGAGCACGAACAACATCTCAAGCTGATCTTGGAGTTGTTGAGAAGGAACAATTATACGCCAAATTTTCAAAGTGTGAATTTTGGTTGCGAGAAGTTAAATTCCTTGGGCATGTGATCAACAGCCAGGGAATCCAAGTTGACCCATCAAAAATCGAGGCCATAAAGAACTGGGCAACTCCTAGAACTCCCACGGAAATCCGCCAATTTCTAGGACTTGCCGGTTATTATAGGCGATTTATTGAAAACTTCTCAAAGATAGCAGGTTCCCTAACAGAGTTGACTCGGAAGGATGTAAAATATGTCTGGGGTGAAGAGCAGGAAAAGGCGTTTCAGCAGTTAAAGCAAAGATTGTGTAGTGCACCAATTCTGTCCTTACCTGAAGGAACTGAAAATTTTATGGTCTACTGTGATGCCTCACACAATGGATTAGGTTGTGTGCTCATGCAAAGGGATAGAGTCATTGCTTACGCATCACGGGAGCTCAAAATTCACGAGGTGAATTATACGACTCACGACTTGGAGCTTGGAGCAGTGGTGTTTGCTCTCAAAATATGGAGGCACTACCTGTATGGAACTAAGTGCACGGTGTTCACAGACCATAAAAGCCTTCAGCATATTCTGAATCAGAAAGAGTTAAATATGAGGCAACGTCGTTGGGTTGAACTGCTTAGTGACTATGACTGCGAAATTCGTTATCATCCGGGGAAGGCGAATGTCGTAGCTGATGCC
Source organism: Centrapalus pauciflorus (assembly GCA_020465985.1). NCBI lineage: Eukaryota > Viridiplantae > Streptophyta > Magnoliopsida > Asterales > Asteraceae > Centrapalus > Centrapalus pauciflorus. Next base: position 907 of record JAANYP010001868.1, on the reverse strand, counting down.
CTGAGCCGAAAGGAACGGGTTAAACCCTTGAGAGTCCGAGCTTTGGTCATGACTATACAGTCAAACCTAAACTCTCAAGTCCGCGAGGCACAAGAAGAAGCAGTCAAGGAGGGTAATCTACTGGATGAAGCCTTGAGAGGAATGGATAAGCAGTTTGAAATCAAGTCAGATGGATGTCGGTACTTCATGGGCAGAATTTGGCTACCAAAATTCGGAGGAGTAAGGAAGCTGGTCATGGATGAAGGGCATAAAACAAGATATGCTATTCACCCAGGGTCAGATAAGATGTATCACGACTTGAAGGGAATGTACTGGTGGCCAAACATGAAGGCTGACATTGCTACATATGTCAGCAAGTGCTTAACATGTTTGAAAGTTAAGGCTGAGCACCAGAAACCATCAGGATTGTTGGTTCAACCAGAAATACCCCAGTGGAAGTGGGAGAATATCACCATGGACTTCATCACCAAGTTGCCAAAGACTTCTGGAGGTTATGACACCATTTGGGTGATTGTGGATCGACTTACCAAGACCGCACACTTCCTGCCAATCAAGGAGACTGATAAGATGGATAAGTTAACACAAATCTATCTTAAAGAAGTCGTCTCAAGGCATGGAGTGCCAGTATCAATTATATCAGACAGGGACAGCCGGTTCACATCAAGATTTTGGCAGTCATTGCAAGAAGCACTGGGTACACGCCTAGATATGAGCACAGCCTATCACCCGCAAACGGATGGTCAGAGTGAAAGGACGATTCAGACTTTGGAAGACATGTTAAGGGCATGTGTCATCGATTTTGGCAAAAGTTGGGACAGGCACCTGCCATTAGTCGAGTTTTCCTATAACAACAGCTATCACTCGAGTATTAAGACCGCTCCATTCGAGGCACTCTATGGGCGAAAGT